>CM051656.1:369755-567012 GCA_028020825.1 Podargus strigoides
AGCCCAGGGTGCTGTGTCCCATCCAGCCTGGGGGACTGCCAGGGAGGGGACAAGAGGGGGAAAGGGGATGGAGAGGGGATGGGGAGGGGGGGATGGGGAGGGGGGATGGAGAAGGGGGGATGGAGAGGGGGGATGGAGAGGGGGGGATGGAGAGGGGGGATGGAGAGGGGGGATGGAGAGGAGGGGATGGAGAGGGGGGGATGGAGAGGGGGGGGATGGAGAGGGGGGGATGCAGAGGGGATGCAGAGGGGATGCAGAGGAGGGGATGCAGAGGAGGGATGCAGAGGAGGGATGCAGAGGAGGGGATGCAGAGGAGGGGATGCAGAGGAGGGGATGCAGAGGAGGGGATGCAGAGGAGGGGATGCAGAGGAGGGATGCAGAGGAGGGGATGCAGAGGAGGGGATGCAGAGGGGATGCAGAGGGGATGCAGAGGGGGGACTGGGGAAGCTGAACCCTTCCAGTGAAGGAAAATGGGCTCCACCCCCAGCATGAAGCCACCAAGTGCTGTGCCTCACCTTGATGGTCTCGTAGGAGCGGTGATGAGGGCGATGAAGAGGCTTGAGGACCATGTAGATGAAGAGGCTGATGAAGGTGTAGAGGTAGATCTGGCTGAAGAGCCACACCAGGTAACTGTTCTGCTGCATCTCCGCGAAGGTGACGAACATGTCGTCGCCGTTGATGAGCGAGAAGAGGCACTCGGACACCATGGAGAGCGAGCGGAACTGGGAGAGGAGGGGACCAAAGGCCAGGAGTCACCGTGTCACCCCTGGCACCCAACACCCCACCCACCACCAGTGTGTGGAGAGGGCTGCCCACCCGGGGACCGACCCCGTGCCCATCTCCTCCCACGCCCAGGTGGGGAAGCCCAGCCTGAGCACCCCGGAGCAGCACCCTGAGCACCCCCGGAGCAGCACCCTGAGCACCCCCAAAGCAGCACCCTGAGCACCCCGGAGCGGCACCCTGAGCACCCCCAGAGCAGCACCCTGAGCACCCCAAAGCAGCACCCTGAGCACCCCCAGAGCAGCACCCTGAGCACCCCAAAGCAGCACCCTGAGCACCCCCAAAGCAGCACCCTGAGCACCCCCAGAGCAGCACCCTGAGCACCCCAAAGCAGCACCCTGAGCACCCCCAGAGCAGCACCCTGAGCACCCCCGGAGCAGCACCCTGAGCACCCCGGAGCGGCACCCTGAGCACCCCCAGAGCAGCACCCTGAGCACCCCAAAGCAGCACCCTGAGCACCCCCAGAGCAGCACCCTGAGCACCCCGGAGCAGCACCCTGAGCACCCCAGAGCGGCACCCTGAGCACCCCCAGAGCGGCACCTGAGCCCCCCAGAGCAGCACCCTGAGCCCCCCAGAGCCACACCTTGACGTGGTAGGGCCCCAAGACGATCCACCCGCAGAAGCAGTAGCCCAGGTAGATGACGGCCACGCAGCAGCAGAAGCGGATGACGTTGGGGAGAGCCACCCGTAAGGTGACGATGAGGATCTGGTGGTGGTGGGGGAAAGCAGTGGGGATTCACCCCTGGCTCCCACCCAGGGTGACAATGGGAGGGTCCCCACGCACCCCATGGGAGCCCAAGGTCCCCAACAGCGCAGGATGTGGACGCTGGGGACACGCAGCGGCTGTAGGACAACCTCAGGCCCACGGAGGTGCTCGGGGTCAGGGTGGCACGGCCGTTCCCAGCCCTGGGAATTGTCCCCTGCGCTGCCAGGCCACCTCCCTGGTGTCACTCACGTTGTACTTCTGGAAGAAGGTGAGGTAGCGAATGACCCCGACCCAGACCAGCAGCGTGGAGGTGCCCAGGAGGATGCTGCAGACGTCGTAGCTGGCAAAGTTCTGCAGGGACAGAGGCGTCACGTGCTGTCCCCCAAGTCCCCAGTGCCACCCTAACAACCCCCTGCGTTGTCCCCAAGCCAGCAGCAAGCGAGACGCTGGTGCCACAAGCCATGGCGCGGTGGCCGCACAGGACACAGCCTGGACGTGTCCCAAAGGGAATGGGGGGCTCTGGGGGTCCCACCCAGGCCAGGACCCCTCTGTGAGTCCCCTGGGAGTGACGTCTGTCCCCTCACTTGCCATCAGGGCTCTGGTCACACCCAGGACACACACAACTGCCCATGGGTGGCTCGCCTCTGTCACACAAATGTCCCCAGCCCCCCCAGATCCTCCGTGTCACTCCCCAGTGTCCCCCCGCAGTGCCTTGGACTCGATGCCGATCTTCATGACGGTCCCCAGGACGGTGAGGACGTCGCTGATGACCAGGAGGATGTACCAGCCGTTGAGGAACTCCATGCGGTCCGACAGACGGACGCTCTGGCTGTACCGGCGCCGGAAGAAGCGGCTGAACTCCTGCACGGGGAGGGACAACCGCGTCCTTCACCAGGACAGTTGTGCCCACCTCACAGCTCCACCCCTTGGGGAAAAGGTCCAGGGTGGCAGCTGTCCCCAGGGGTGACAGGGCTGTCCCAGCACTCACGTGCTGCAGCATCAGCCCCCGGACGATGGAGCGGAGCGCAGAGGACGAAGGAGAGCGAGCAGACGAGGATGACGACGACGTCGAAGAAGAGCCGGAAGGAGTTGTCACCTGTAAGACATGTGGTGGCTCTTCTTAACGAGGCGGGGGACAACCCCCCTGGACCTCCCTGCTGGGGACAGACGCCACCGTTGTTGTCACCTCGGCCGAAGACGCTGGGGTCTTTGCACTCCTTGATGTCAGCCCGGTTCTCCAGGCGGATTTTCACCCGGCCGCTGTGCGCTTTGTTATCGAAGGTGATCTGGGACACAGGGGACAGTTAACCCCTGTGACACTGCCCTATCCCTGGACCATGCTTGTACCCGGTCCCTACATGACCCACGGCAGCCTGGTTGGATCACAGCACAGCTAAGCTCCCCCAGTCCAACCATTAACCCAGCACTGCTGTCCCCAGTACAGCACCACATCTCCACGGCTCTGGAACCCCCCAGGGATGGGGACTCCCCCCCTGCCCTGGGCAGCTGCTCCCTGGAAGTTCTCCAGATCTTTCTCCATGTCCTTCTGACCCCTCTCCATGTCCCCCTGACCCTTGTCCATGTCCCCCAACCCCTCTCCGTGTCCCCCAGACCCTTCTCCAGCTCCTCTGCCCTTCTCCAGCCACGCTCCAGCCCCTCAATGTCCTTCTTGGCCTGAGGGGGACCCCAAACTGAACCCCAGATTCGAGGGGTGGCCTCCCCAGAGCTGAGCACAGGGGGACAATCCCCTCCCTGCTCCTGCTGCCCACGCCATGGCTGGCACAGCCCAGGATGCTGGTGGCCACCTTGGCCACTCTGCTGTCCACCAACACCCCCAGAGCCTTCTGCTCCCCGAGCCCGCAGCGTTGCGTGGGGTCGGTGTGACCCCAGGGCAGGACCCAGCCCTTGCCTCATTGAACCTCACACCATTGACCTTGGCCATGGATGTGTCCCCACCCCCTGCAGAGCCTTCCTCCCACCCCCACCCGGCGTGGTGTCACCCCAAAGTGACCACGGGTGCTCCCCAGACGGACCCGGCGCGGTGCCGGCGCACTCACGGTGATGGTGAAGGTGTAGCAGTCGGGGATCTCGTTGTTGATGATGGTCTGGATGTTGATGGCTTTTAGCTTGAACTGGATGGTGACGTTGATGAGTCTGCGGGGAGGGGACAACGGTTCATCCTCCTCCTGGGGCTTCTCCTGGGGGGGTTCTCAGAGCACCTCAACCCCCCAGAAACCCCCAAAAGGCGGCACTGAGAACCAAAGAACCGTCAGGGAAGGGGTTAACACCTCCCTTCCCTCCACCCAGCACCAGCAGGACGGGTCCTGCCGACGTGCCCACAACTGCAGGGCTTGGCCACGAGCCACCGAAACGCCCACCAAAAGCCACCGGGGGCGTTCTGGGGAGGGAAAATCCCAAGCCCCGAGGCAGCGGGTGCCGCAGAAGAGCGCCGGCGCCCCAGGACCCGTTCCGCGGTCGGCGTCGGGTGGAAGCGGGGCCGGAAGCGACCGCTCCGTTGCGTAACCTCAAGGGTTTCACATCTCCCTGGGGTTGTTTTTCATCCCCCCAGTGGTTTGGGAAAGCAACAGGGGGGGGTGAAGGGAGGGATCCCATCCCGGCCAAAGGTTCCACGTCCCTGCACCGCCCCTCAGCCGTCGGATGTCCCCAGAGCCTGGGCGCCGGGGATGTGGCAGGGGGCTGGGGGACAGGGTGGGTGGTTACTTGTGGGAATTTTGAGGGTGAAGTTCCTGTAGGTGCGGTCGAGCTCCGGGGGAAGAGGCTGAGGGTCCTCGGGATCCACGCCCAGGCAGTCTGCAAGGGGGGAGGAGCCCTTCAGGGAGGTCGATGTCCCCGTGGAGACCCTTGGACTTCCTCAAGCCAGAAAAAAGAAGATGAAAAAAACCTCCCCGGGACCAAAGGGTGGGTGAGGGCCAAGGAACGTCACCCCCACCGTCCCCAAACCCACCCGTGACGATCTTGGGGTCGATGTTGAAGTGTCGTTGGCCGGATCGATGCGACCCTTCCGGTAATATTGCTGACACAGCAGAAGGGCCGACTGATTGCCACCGCTCTCCCCCCGTACGTAGGCGTAGCGGCCGATGGTCTCGTTGGGAATGGCCAAGTACTGGAGGAGGAGACGTCCTCAGGAGCTGGATGTGACCTCGGTGTCTCCACGCCACCTCCACGCGTGGACCTCACCTTCTCCACGGCGTAGAACACGCGGTCGTAGAGGTCGCGTTGGGTGTAGACGGCGTAGGAGTCGTCGGCGCCGTCCACGTAGTCCTTGAGGAAGAGGTGCTTGAAGGCCACGGTGTTCTCCTCCTTGAAGGTCACGACCATCTGGTTGCTGAGGCCGAAGAGGATGAGCTGAGGGACAAAGGACACCACGGTCACATCCCTGTCCCAGAACCTCCACAACCAACCGTGGCGTGGCCCAAAACGCAGCTGTTTCACCCCAAAGATGCTCGTGGGAGGCAAAACCAACACCCTACGCTTGGGTGTCCCCAAGAAGGCAAAGGCCAGACAGAATGTCCCCAGGGTTGTCCCCATCGCCACCTGGTTGCCCCCAAAACCTCTTGAGGTGGATGATTTCCTGTGGCAAAGCTCCTCTCCCACCGCAAACTGGGGGGGACACGACGTCCCTGGGGACACACACGGGTCCCACCACAGGCTGGGGGGGACACGATGTCCCTGGGGACACACATGGGTCCCACCACAGGGGGAAGACACACGATGTCCCTGGGGACACACATGGATCCCACCACAGGTGGGGGGGGACACGATGTCCTTGGGGACACACATGGGTCCCACCACAGGCTGGGGGGGACACGATGTCCCTGGGGACACACATGGGTCCCACCACAGGCTGGGGGGGACACGATGTCCCTGGGGACACACACGGGTCCCACCACAGGTCGGGGGGACACGATGTCCTTGGGGTAACACACGGGTCCCACCACAGGTGGGGGGGACACGATGTCCTTGGGGACACACATGGGTCCCACCACAGGCGGGGGGGACACGATGTCCTTGGGGACACACATGGGTCCCACCACAGGCGGGGGGGACACGATGTCCTTGGGGACACACATGGGTCCCACCACAGGCTGGGGGGGACACGATGTCCCTGGGGCAGAGAGAAGAGGGGGGGCCAAGGCCCCAGCGCCGATGCCCCGTGTCGGGACGGGGATGTCACGTGCCAGCTGCTTCCTCTGTGCCTCGTGGCCACTGCCTGGCAGCTCCCAGGGGAGCCTCCGCCCCGGGACGCAGCCTGGTGTCCCCAGTGTCCCCATGTCCCAAAGTCACCCCTCCCCAGTGTCCTGGTCCCCCTTTCCCCTGTGCCCCCTCCCCCCCCACTGGTGCCCGGTACCCCTGTGCCTAAGGCCAGCCCTCCCCAGGGTCCCCATACCCCCTTCCCCAGTGTCCCCATGTCCCAGGGCCACCCTTCTCTGGTGTCCCAGACCCCCTCCTCGCTGTCCCCATGTCCCGGACCCCCTCTCTGGTGTCCCCATGTCCCAGGGACACTCCTCCCCAGTCTCCCAGTCCCTCTCTCCCCGGTGTCCCTACGTCCTGGTCCCCCCTCTCCAGTGTCCCTGTGTCCCACAGCCAACCCTCCCCGGTGTCCCCACGTCCCAGAGCCACCTCCCCACTGTCCCAGTCCCCCCATGTCCCAACCTCCCCCCCCCACCTCAGTGTCCCCATGTTCCAAACCTCCTCTCCCAGGTGTCCCAGACCCCCTTCCCGGTGTCCCCATGTCCCACCCCCTCCTCTCCCCAGTGTCCCCATGTCCTGGGGCCACCTCCCCGGTGTCCCCATGTCCCAAGGCTACCTCCCCAGTGTCCCAGTCCCCCCTTCTCCGGTGTCCCCATGTCCCAAGGCCACCTCCCCGGTGTCCCCATGTCCCAAGGCCACCTCCCCGCTGTCCCAGTCGCCCCCTCTCGGTGTCCCCGTACCTGCACGGTGACAAGGAGGATCTTGGCCAGTTGCAGCCCCAGTTTAACGGGTCGCCGGCCCCGGGCCCGGTATTTATCACAAGGACTCATGAAGAAATATTTCAAGCGGCGACGTAGTTCTTCTTCCTCCGCCACCACCGGTGACTCCGCCGTGCCATAAGCAGGGCCGCGGCCCAGCAGCCGCTCGGTTTCTGAGGGGGAAACGGCCGTTAACCGGCGGGTACCGGGGGCCTCCACCGGGGAGGGCGGCGGGGGGAGCGGCGCGGGCCGGTACCGGCCCTCCCCGGCCTTGTCACCCCCCCTTTGCCCCGGTCCCCGGGCGCCCCTCACCGGACGCGGCCGCCATGGCGCCGCAGCACCGCGGCTTCACCCGCCGGAACCACGTGACCGGAAGAGGCCGCTCTGGCCACGCCCACTCGGCGCTTGGTGTGGCCCCGCCCACAAGGGGGCGTGGCTACGCACGGCGGGCGCGTTGGCCACGCCCAGGCGCGGGTTTGGCTCCGCCCCCTCGGGTGTCCGGGCTGGGGCGGGGGGCGGGGGGGGCGCGTTCGTGGGTGGTGACACGTGGTATGGGGGGGACACATGGGTGGTGACATGTGGCATGGGGGGACATGTCCATGGACAGTGACATGTGGTATAGAGTGACATATCCATGGATGGTGACATGTGGCATAGGGGGACATGTCCATGGGTGGTGACATGTGGCATAGGGGGACATGTCCATGGACATGTGGTATAGAGTGACACATCCATGGATGGTGACATGTGGCATGGGGGGACATGGATGGTGACATGTGGCATGGGGGGATATGTCCATGGACAGTGACATATGGTATAGGGAGCACACATCTATGGATGGTGGCATGTGGCATAGAGGGACACGTCCATGGATAGTGACATGTAGTATAGGGGACACATGGCTGGTGACATGTGGTCCAAGGAACAGTCCATGTCAGGATGGTGACATGTGGCCCATGAGGATGTGTCCAAGCCAGGACAGTGCCATGTGGCCCAGGGAACATGTCCATGCCTGGATGACCACGTGTGGCATGGAGGGACATGTCCATGGATGGTGACATGTGGCATAGGAGGGCACATCCATGCATGGTGACGTGTGGCATGGGGGGGACACATGGATGGATGGAGACATGTGGTATGGGGGACACATGGATGGTGGCATGTGGTATAGGGGGGGACACGTCCATGGGTGGTGACATGTGGCCCAGGGAACAGCCCATGTCAGGATGGTGACATGTGGCCCGGGGAACATGTCCATGCCTGGATGACCACGTGTGGCATGGAGGGACATGTCCATGGATGGTGACATGTGGCATAGGAGGGCACATCCATGGATGGTGATGTGTGGCATGGGGGGGACACATGGATGGTGACATGTGGTATAGGGGGGGACACGTCCATGGGTGGTGACATGTGGCATGGGGGGACATGGATGGTGACATG
Source organism: Podargus strigoides (assembly GCA_028020825.1). Taxonomy (NCBI): domain Eukaryota; kingdom Metazoa; phylum Chordata; class Aves; order Caprimulgiformes; family Podargidae; genus Podargus; species Podargus strigoides. The sequence continues at coordinate 377,655 of CM051656.1, forward strand.
TGGTATAGGAGGGGACACGTCCATGGATGGTGACGTGTGGCATGGGGGGGACACGTGCAGGACAGGTCTGGGTGCAGGACAGGGTCAGGGTGCCAGCAGTGGGTGCAGGACAGGGTCGCGGTGCCATCCACAGGTGCTCACGTGTGTGACGTGGGTGCACTCACCCACCCGGGGCGTGGGGCACCCGTGGGTGCCACCCACCCACTCACCCACCCGGGGCGTGGGGCACCCGTGGGTGCCACCCACCCACTCACCCACCCGGGGCATGAGGGAGCCGTCGAAGAGCCGGTCCTTGGGGGCGATGAAGGCTGCGAGAGGGTGAGGGGTGACACCGAGGTGGCATCAGGTCCCCGCAGGGGGTGACAAGGAGGGAGGGGTCCCAAGGGGGAGGGGACCTCCTGTCTGCACCCATGACCGCCGCAGGGTGGGGTCTGGGGGCACAACCACGCCACCAGGCGGTCATGGGGACCCTCAAGGACAAGTTGGTGGCCACCATGGCATGGGCAGTTGGGCACTCACTGGGCCAGCCTGTCCCTGTCACCCACTCTGGTGCCACCACCCTGTCCCCACTGTGTCCCCCTGGTGCCACCCTCCTGTCCCTGCGACCCCCAGCTGCCACCACCCTGCCCCACTGTGTCCCTGAAGGTGCCACCACCCTGTCCCCACTGTCTCCCCCCCCCCCCCGGTGCCACCACCCTGTCCCTGTCACCCCTCCAGCTGCCACCACCCTGTCTCCACTGTGTCCCCCTGGTGCCACTGCCCTGTTGCTGCCACCCCCCTGGGTGCCACCACCCCATCGCTGCTGTCCCCACCAGTGCCACCACCCTGTCCTGCCACCCCCCAATGCCACCGCGCTGTCCCTGTCACCCACTCTGGTGCCACCACCCTGTCCCCACTGTCTCCCCCCAGTGGTGCCACCACCCCATCCCTGCTGTCCCCCAAGGTGCCACTACCCCATCCCCACTATGTCCCCCCTGATGCCACCACCCTGTTGATGCCACCCCCAGCTGCCACCACTCCATCCCCACTGTGTCCCCCAAGGTGCCACCACCCTGTCCCTGCCACCCCCCTGGGTGCCACCACCCCATCCCTGCTGTCCCCCCCAGCTGCCACCACTCCATCCCCACTGTGTCCCCCAAGGTGCCACCACCCTGTCCCTGCCACCCCCCTGGGTGCCACCACCCCATCCCTGCTGTCCCCCCCAGCTGCCACCACCCCATCGCCACTGTGTCCCCCCAGGTGCCACCACTCTGTCCCTGTCACCCCCCCAGCTGCCACCACCACCCTGTCCCCACTATTGTCCCCCAAAGTGCCACCACCCTGTCCCTGCCACCCCCCTGCTGCCACCCCCCTGTCCCCTCTGTGTCCCCCAAGCCCCCGTGCCCCCCCGTGCACATACACGTGTAGCTCCCTCCCGGCCCATCATACGTGTGCACACCCCCCCACACGTGTGCCGCAGAGCCGTGGTGCCCACGTGTCACACCCGTGTGCCACCCTGACACGCCCCCCTGTCCCCGTGTCCCCCCCCCGCCCCCGGGGCCGAAGTCCGGCGAGGCCACGCCACGGCTGCGGGGACAGGAACACGGCCCACGCCATGCTCGCGTGTCTGCTCCTGGCGCTCTGCGTCGGCACCCGCCCCGGCACAGGTAGGAACACGCCTTGACACACCACGACACGCCTCGACACACCACAACACGCCTTGACACGCCACAACATGGCACACCACAACACACCACGATATACCACTACACACCACAACACACCTCGACACGCCACGACACGCCATGGAACACCACCACGACACATCACAACATGCCATGCCATGCCACAACACACCACAGCACACTGACACACCACTACACATCACAACATGCCATGACATGTCACAACACACCACGACACACTATGACACACCACAGCACGCCATGCCACAGCACGCCATGGCACACCACCACAACACGCCACAACACATCACAACATGCCACGACATGCCACAACATGCCACGACACACTATGACACACCACTACACACCACAGCATGCCATAACATGCCACAACACGCTACAGCACGCCACAACACACTACACATGTCACAACATGCCCCGACACCCTATGACATAACACAACACATCACAACATGCCACGACATGCCACAACATGCCACAACACACCATGACACACCACTGCACACCACATGTCACAACATGCCACAGCACACTATGACACACCACAACACGCCACAACATACCATGACATGCCACAGCACACCACACCATGCCATAACATGTCACACCATGCCCCAACACACCATGACACATGACAACACACAAAACACACCCCAACATGCTACAAGACACCGTGACATGCTATGACATGACACAACATGTCACACCACAGCATGACAGAACACCCCACAACCAACACAGCGTGACACGCCACAACACACCACAACATGCCACAACATGCTACAAGACACCACGACACGCTAAGACACACCACAACATGCCATAACATGACATACCACGCCACACCACATGCTACAAGACACCACAACATGCCACAACACGCCACACCCTCCAACACGCCCCAACACGCCACTACACGCGTGTAACAGTTCGGGTGCTCACGACGGGTGTGGTCGCCCCGGTTTGAGGTCTTTTTGCCCTTTTTGGGGGTTATTTTGCCCTTTTTGGGGGTATTTTTGCCCTTTTTGGGGGTTATTTTGGTTTGGGGGTGTATTTTGCCATTTTTTGATTATTTTGCCCTTTTTGGGGTATTTTTGCCCTTTTCGGGGGTGTTTTCACTCTGCTTTGGGTGGGTTTGCCCCTCTCTGGGTGCTCTCCCACAGTTTTGGGGTGCTTTCACACTATTCTGGCTGCTTTTGTCCTTCTCTGGGGTGTTTTCACCCAGTTTGGGGTATTTGCACCCTATTTTGGGTGCATTCCCCTCGTTTTGAGTCTTTTCACGCTGTTCCGGGTGCTCTCACTCCGTTCTGGGTGCGTTTCCCCGCATTTTGGTGCCATCGTCATGTCTGGGGTGCACACTCACCCACCCTGGGGTGCCATCCCCATGCCCATGGGTGCCATCCCCATGTCCATGGGTGCCACCTCCAACTCCACCCACAGGTGCCATCCCCACACCCACGGGTGCCATCCCCATGCCCATGGGTGCCATCCCCACGCCCACGGGTGCCACCTCCAGCCCCATGGGTGCCACCTCCAACCCCACGGGTGCCATCCCCACACCCACAGGTGCCATCCCTGCACCCATGGGCACCTCCATCCCCATGAGTGCCACCTCCAGCCCCACGGGTGCCATCCCCATGCCCATGGGTGCCATCCCCACACCCACAAGTGCCATCCTTGCACCCATGGGTGCCATCTCCATGCCCACAGGTGCCATCCTCGCACCCATGGGCACCTCCAACCCCACAGGTGCCATCCCCTTGCCCATGGGTGCCACCTCCAACCCCATGGGTGCCACCCCCACACCCATGGGTGCCATCCCTGCACCCATGGGCACCTCCAACCCCACGGGTGCCATCCCCATGCCCATGGGTGCCACCTCCAACCCCACGGGTGCCACCTCCAACCCCATGGGTGCCACCCCCACACCCACGGGTGCCACCTCCAGCCCCATGGGTGCCATCCCCATGTCCATGGGTGCCATCCCTACACCCACAGGTGCCATCCCTGCACCCATGGGCACCTCCAACCCCATGGGTGCCACCTCCAACCCCACAGGTGCCATCCCCACACCCACAGGTGCCACCTCCAGCCCCATGGGTGCCATCCCCATGCCCACGGGTGCCACCTCCAACCCCATGGGTGCCACCCCCACACCCACAGGTGCCATCCCTGCACCCACGGGCACCTCCAAGCCCACCAGGTCCCCTCCCACGTCCCCATCCCCTCCCCAGGTCTCCCCCCGCGCCACATGGACTCCGTGGTTGAGATCGTGGACGCCCTCGAGTCGAGCGACCCGGGCACGGTGCCGGCGCTGGCGCGGGCGCTGGGTGCCTGCAGCACCCCGGGGTGCCGCGCCGTGCTCGGGGACCCCCCTGAGGTGCCACCGGCCCCAGCGGCCGTCACCCAGGAGCAGTGGGCGCTGCTCACCCAGCTCCTCCGCCACGACCCCGCGGCGCCCGAGCGCGGCGCGGTGCTGGCACCCGACGGCTCCACCGTCGCCCTGGGCCCCCTCCTCGCCGGCATCGAGGTCGGGCTCAGGCGGGGGACGGGGTGGCGCGGTCCCACCACCCCGGCACCCCTCGACGCCCTCTACGCCGTCACCGTCACCGAGGCCCTGGGGACGTCCTTCCTCCTGGCTCGCGGCGGCGGTGGCAGCCGCGCCACGCTGGGACCCGGCGGCTGCTGGGACGACGTGGGTGACCCCCAAAACTACACCCTGCTGGGCCCCCCGTCGCCCGTCCCCGACGCCACCGCCCACGGGGCGATGGACGGGGTGCTGCTGGGTGCCCGCCTGGTGCAGGCGCCCGCCGCGCTCGCCGACGTCCTGCGGCGCTACTACGGGACGGGCAATGGCACGGGGACGGGGCGGCCCCCCAGCAGCTACCGGCGGCGCGATTTCGGGGCGCTGGCAGGGCCGGGGAAGCTGGAGGAGGAGGTGGCGGCCATGCTGGGGGTGCTGCGGGCGCTGCCACCCACCCGGGAGCTCCTGGAGGGCGTGGGGCCGGAGGAGGTGGCGGCCGTCGCTCGGCGCGCGGCGCGGGACTTCACGGAGGTCTACGTGGGTAGGGAGGTGGCACTGGGATGGGACATGTGTCCCCCCCATAAGGAACTTGGGTGGGGGGGTGGGTGGGGTGGGGTTGGGGTGCCCGGTGTCACCCCAGGGTAGGTGGCACTGGGAGGAGTCGAGCTCTGAGAGCCAACTGGTGACGTGTGGCCAGACACCACCATGTCCCCTGGATGGCCACCAGTGTGTCCCCTGGACGGCCACCAGTGTGTCCCCTGGACACCACCACGTCCCCTGGATGGCCACCAGTGTGTCCCCAGATGTTTGTCCCTGGATGGCCACCATGTGTCCCCTGGACACCGCCACGTCCCCTGGATGGCCACCAGTGTGTCCCCAGATGGTTGTCCCTGGATGGCCACCATGTGTCCCCTGGACACTGCCACATCCCCTGGATGGCCACCAGTGTGTCCCCAGATGGTTGTCCCTGGATGGCCACAAGTGTGTCCCCTGGACACCGCCATGTCCCCAGCCAATGGACACCCTGAGCAGATGTCCCATGTCCCCCAGATGAGGGGACCCCAGGAGGCCACTCCTGTGTCCCAGGCCGAGGGGTTCCTCAGCTGGGCAGATGCCCCACGTCCCCAAGACCCCAAGGGGACGCTGCCACGTCCCCAGCTGCCCATGGGACCACCCAAGTCCCCTTCCTCCATGTCCCTCCTTCCCTCGTAGAGTGCCCGGCCATCGTCCCCCGCTGCATGTGGGGTGCCCGTCCCTACCGGGGCACCCCCAAACCGTTGAGCCTCCCCTTGGGCTCTGTCTACATCCACCACACCTCCACCCCCAGCGCCCCGTGCCGCACCTTCGCCGCCTGCGCCCGCGCCATGCGCGCCATGCAGCGCTTCCACCAGGACACGCGCGGCTGGGATGACATCGGCTACAGGTGAGACCCCGTCACCGTCACCCCACCGCGGTCCCTGTCACTGTCACCCCACTGCGGTCCCTGTCACCGTCACCCCACCGCGGTCCCTGTCACCGTCACCCCACTGCGGTCCCCGTCACTGTCACCCCACCGCGGTCCCCGTCACCGCACCCCACCGCGGTCCCCGTCACCATTACCCCACCGCGGTCCCCGTCACCGCAACCCACCGCGGTCCCCGTCACCGCACCCCACCGCGGTCCCCGTCACCATCACCCCACCATGGTCCCCATCACCATCATCCCACCGCGGTCCCCGTCACCGTCACCCCACCGCGGTCCCTGTCACTGTCACCCCACTGCGGTCCCTGTCACCGTCACCCCACCGCGGTCCCCGTCACCGTCACCCCACTGCGGTCCCCATCACTGTCACCCCACCGCGGTCCCCGTCACCATCACCCCACCGCGGTCCCCGTCACCGCAACCCACCGCGGTCCCCGTCACCATCACCCCACCATGGTCCCCGTCACCGTCACCCCACCGCGGTCCCCGTCACCATCATCCCACCGTGGTCCCCGTCACCGTCACCCCACCGCGGTCCCTGTCACTGCACTCCACCGCGGTCCCCGTCACTGTCACCCCACTGCGGTCCCCATCACCGCACCCCACCGTGGTCCCCATCACCATCACCCCACCGCGGTCCCTGTCACCGCACCCCACCGCAGTCCCCATCACTGCACCCCACCACGGTCCCCGACACCATCATCCCACCGCGGTCCCGTCACCACACCCCACCGCGGTCCCCGTCACTGTCACCCCACTGCGGTCCCCATCACCGCACCCCACCGTGGTCCCCATCACCATCACCCCACCGCGGTCCCCGTCACCATCACCCCACCGCAGTCCCCGTCACCGCACCCCACCGCGGTCCCCGTCACCCATCCCCGGGCAGCTCAGGTTGACCCGCGGGTGCTCGCAGCTTCGTGGTGGGCTCGGATGGGTACCTCTACCAAGGCCGAGGCTGGCACTGGGTTGGTGCCCACACCAAAGGCTACAACAGCAAAGGCTACGGCGTGGGCTACGTGGGGGACTTCTCGGCCACCTCGCCAGACCCCGACACCATCGCCCTGGTGCGGGACGGGTTCCTGCCCTGCGCCGTGCGCACCGGGAGGCTCCACCACAACTACACCCTCCGTGGGCACCGCCAGATGGGTGACACCGACTGCCCCGGCAGCTCCCTCTTCCGCGAGATTGAGACCTGGCACGGCTTCGAGGTCCGTGGCGTCCCCGAGGGTTGGAGGTTTTGGGGTGTCTGGGCTGGTCCCGGGTGGGCATTGGTGGGCGTGGATGTGGGAGGTGATGCTGGCACTGGTTGTGGTTTCTTCTTTCCTCTGCAGTGAGGATCAGCTCCGTGGGTCCTGGTCTGGATGGGTGCAGACACACTTGGGTCGTGGTCTGGGTGGGTGCTGTGCCCATGGGTGATGTCTGGGGGGACCCTCGTCCAACAGATGTTGGTCTGATGGATGACGGCTCAGATGGACCCTGGTCCAGCTGGACACCAGTCCCATGGATGCCATCCCAGATGGACACCAGTCCCATGGATGCCATCCCAGATGGACACTGGTCCAGATGGACACCAGTCCCATGGATGCCAATCCTGATGGACACTGGTCCAGCTGGACACCAATCCCATGGATGCCATCCCAGCTGGACACCAGTCCCATGGATGCCATCCCAGATGGACACTGGTCCAGCTGGACACCAGTCCCATGGATGCCATCCCAGATGGACACCAGTCCCATGGATGCCATCCCAGGCGGTCACCAGTCCCATGGACGCCATCCCAGATGGACACTGGTCCAGCTGGACACCAGTCCCATGGATGCCAATCCTGATGGACCCTGGTCCAGCTGGACACCAGTCCCATGGATGCCATCCCAGCTGGACACCAGTCCCCTGGATGCCAATCCTGGTGGACACTGGTCTGGATGAACCCTGGCCCAGAAGAACCCCAACCTTGACGTCTTCCAGCCCGTGCAGGTCCTGGCCTGGCCCCACTGGCCCAGCAGACCGTCCCAGTAGCCACAGAAACCCCCTCGCAATAAATTCAGTGCCAGAACAGCAGCTTTGAGTGGTCCCTCCATACCCCCCCAGTAGGGGGGATACTGGGATGGGGCACCCAAAGAAGGGTGCCCAGATGGGCACCCACCCCCTGATGGACATCCAGCCCCAGAGGTGCCCATGCTGCACCCCACACAGCAGGAGCTGTCACCTCCAGCACCCGTTCACTCTGAAACCTAATGATGGCATTTACATTGGATACAGCCATCAGGGTCCCCAGGGTCCCCTGTGGGGTGGCCTGGTGTGGCCCACCCATGTCACCGTGTCCCCAGCCGTGGCCGAGCGTGAGCCCGGCGTGATGAGCGTAGATCTCATCACCGGGGCAGAGGCGGAGGTGAGGGTGTGACTGAAACTCCTGCCTGGTCACATGGGGAAGCCACGACAGGAACCGGGGCGGCCGAGCCCGGGTGCCGGAGCAGGCAGAGAGCAGCCGAGGTACCGCTGGGACGGGGGGGACACAGGGGGTGGCACCCCGGGGGGGATGCTCCAGCCTTGGTGGTGCACGGGGGATGTGGGGTGCTGGGGCGGGGTCACGCAGCACCCTGACAGTGAGGGGTGCTGCAGGGCAGGGGAGGGGTGCTGGGGTGCTGTGGGGTGATGCAAGTTGGGGTGGGCACCCCAAAATCTGGCACACACCCCCCACCCCCCCCCCGGGTGTGGGCACAGCCGTGTGAGCCCCCCGGGGCGCGGGGGGCCCCGGGTGGGAGCGGGGTGCAGGTGCCGGGAGGAAACGCTGCGGCGGCGCGAGGGGAAACGCGGAGGTGACGGAAGCATCTCCGGCACCCGCCCGCGCTCGGGGCCGAGGCGGTGGCAGGGCCACCCGCTGGGTGTCACCGTGTGCCGGGTGTCTGTCACCCCCGGTGCCATCGCGCCCTGGCAGGGACGGGAGCTGCGTGGGGAAGGGGCTGGCGTGGGCAGGGGGGGGGGGGGGCACCCACTGGGTGTGGGACCCCCTCTGTGGGCAGGGGGGCCCTGGGGACGTGGGCACCCACAGTTTGGGGACCCCTCGGTGAGCAGGGGCACCCCAGGGATGTGGGCACCCACAGTTTGGGGACCCCTCAGTAGTGCCCAGATAGGGGGCCTGGGTGGGGGTGCCCCAAAAGGGGGACACTGGGATGGGGCACCCAAAGAGGGGTGCCCAAGTGGGGGTCCCCCAGTAAGCATACTGGGATGGGGCACCCAAAGAGGGGTGCCCGGATGGGGGTCCCCAATAAGGACACTGGGATGGGACACCCAAAGAGGGGTGCCTAGGAGGGGGTCCCCCAGTAAGCATACTGGGATGGGGCACCCAAATTGGGATGACTGGGTGGGGGTGCTCAAATAGGGGCACTCAAAGAGGGGTGCCCAGGTCAGGGTCCCCCAATAAGGACACTGGGATGGGGCACCCAAATTGGGGTGCCTGGGTGGGGGTCCCCAATAAGGACACTGGGATGGGGCACCCAAATTGGGGTGCCTGGGTGGGGGTCCCCAATAAGGACACTGGGATGGAGCACCCAAATTGGGGTGCCTGGGTGGGGGTCCCCAATAAGGACACTGGGATGGAGCACCCAAAGAGGGGTGACTGGGTGGGGGTGCCAGACTGGGGGTGCCCAGATTGGGGTGCCCTTCCCACCATCACCCCCCCCCATCCCGGGGCCCCCCAGGACTGACCGCCCCCCCCAGATGGAGGTGGAGCCGCCGCCGGCGCCCGAGCCGCCGGCCCTGCTGAAGTCCTACAGGTGGCGGACGGCAGCACCCACGGGTGACCGCGACGCCGAGCGGGGCGCGGGGTCCCCGGGGAGCCGGCGCTGGGCCCGCTTGCAGGGGTGGAAGCGCTCCTACAGCCACCCCGAGCCCCCCGGCCCCGGAGACGGGAAGGGGAGCGCGGGGCCCCCCAAGGCCAGCACCCGCAGGTCCCTGTTCCGGCGCGCCTTTTCGGCCCCCGCCAAGGGCACCAAGGAGCTGCGGGGACCCGAGGGGGGCAGGGCCACCCTGCAGCGGTACCTGCGCCCCACGGCCAGGAGGAAGGGTCCCACGGAGAGCGGGGCCAGGGCGGGGCAGGGGCCCCAGGGAGATGCTCCAGGTATGGGGGGGCGTGGGGAGGGTGGGGGTCAGGGTGCTGGGGTGGTCGGGGAGGGGGTGGGGGTGATGGGAGGGGGGTGATGGGTGAGGGGTGATGGGTGGGGGTGATGGGAGGGGGTGATGGGAGGGGGTGATGGGTGAGGGGTGATGGGTGGGGGTGATGGGTGAGGGGTGATGGGTGGTGGGTGATGATGGGGGGTGGGTTGGGGGGTGATGGGTGGTGGGTTTGAGGGTGATGGGTGAGGGGTGATGGGTGGGGGGTGATGGGTGGGGGGTTTGAGGGTGATGGGTGGGGGGTGATGGGTGGGGGGTGATGGGTGGGGGGTGATGATGGGTGGTGGGTTGGGGGGTGATGGGTGGTGGGTTTGGGGGTGATGGGTGAGGGGTGATGGGTGGGGGGTGATGATGATGGGGATGGGGTGGGGGTGATGGGTGATGGGAGGGGGGTGATGATGGGGGGTTGGTTGGGGGGTGATGGGTGGTGGGTTTGAGGGTGACGGGTGAGGGGTGATGGGTGGGAGGTCATGGGTGGTTGGTGGTGGTTGGTTGAGGGTGATGAGTGGTGGGTGATGATGATGGGTGGTGGGTTGGGGGGTGATGGGTGGGGGGTTTGAGGGTGATGGGTGGGGGGTGATGGGTGGGGGGTGATGGGTGGTGGGTGATGATGGGGGGTTGGTTGGGGGGTGATGGATGAGGGGGTGATGGGTGGGAGGTCATGGGTGGGTGGTGGTGGGTTGAGGGTGATGAGTGGTGGGCGATGATGATGGGTGGTGGGTTAGGGGGTGATGGGTGAGGGGGTGATGGTGGTGGGTGATGGATTGTGGGTGATGGGTGGGGAGTGATGGTGATGGGTTGGGAGGTGATGGGTGGTGGGTTTGAGGGTAATGGGTGAGGGGTAATGGGTGGGGGGTGATGGGTGGGGGGTGCTGGTGATGGGGATGGGGTGGGGGTGATGGGTGGTGGGTTTGGGGGTGATGGGTGACGTGTGATGGGTGGTGGGTGATGGATCAAGGGTGATGGGTTGGGGGCGATGGGTGGGCGGTGATGGGTGGAGGGTGATGATGGGTGGTTAGTTGGGGGGTGATGGGGATGGGTTGGGCATGATGGGTGGGGTGATGGGGGGGGTGATGATGGGGGGTTGTTTGTGGGGTGATGGATGAGGGGGTAATGGTGGTGGGTGATGGATCAAGGGTGATGGGTGGGAGGTGATGGGTGGGCGGTGATGGGTGGAGGGTGATGATGATGATGGATGACAACGATGGGCGATGGGTGGGGCACAATAATGACAGATGATGGGTTGGGGGCGATGGGTGGGGGTGATGATGATGGGTGATGGGTTGGGGGCGATGGGTGGGGGTGATGATGATGGGTGATGGGTGATGGTGACCACTGGGGTCGGGGAGGCGGTGGGTGACGGGTGGGTGACAGCAGGGGACATATGGAGGTGCAGGATGTGGCCAGGCTTTGCTGGTGTTGGGCGGCTCCTGCCTGCAGGTGCCCTCCAGGGTTGAGGGGGCACCCATGGGTGCAGGCTGGCTGGATCACACCTGTCCCCAGGGCCCACAGGTGGCCTCGGTCCCCAGGTGTGCCCGGCACGGGGCTGAGTGGCAGCACATGGAGCCGTGCCAGCCCCTGCAGCACCCGGATCTGGCAAAACCGGCTCGGCTCTGGCAGGGCCACCCACGGCACAGGCAGGGCCCTGGGGCAGGGCGGCCGCTGGGGTTTGTCCCCGCCATGGCACGGCCATGGCCACGTGCGGCCTGGCATTGCCACACTGGTGGTGGCACAGCCGTATGTCCCCAAGCATGGCCACCACAACTGTGGCATGGCCATGGCCACATGTCCCTCAGCATCACTGCACCCACGGTGGCATCCCCATGGCCACATGTCCCCCAGCATCACCGCACCCACGGTGGCATCTCCATGGCCACATGTCCCCCAGCATCACCGCACCCATGGTGGCATCTCCATGGCCACATGTCCCCCAGCATCACCGCACCCATGGTGGCATCTCCATGGCCACATGTCCCCCAGCATCACCACACTCATGGTGGCATCTCCATGGCCACACTGGTACCATCACCCTAACCATGCCACGGCCCCATGTGCCCTGGTATTGTCACACCTACAGTGGCATGGCCACTGCTGCAAGTCCCCTGGCAGTGCCACACTGACCACGGGAGACAGGGGCACAGTGAGCACCCAGTCCCCCCCCCACACCCTGCTCTGCCCCCCCAGCGAGCACCCATGGGGCAGCACCGCTCCCGCTGGCTCCGGCACCCGATGCCCCGGTGTGGGACGTCTCCAACTTCTCCCTGGTGGACGGGCACCTGGTCCTGGTGGGCAGGGACGAGGAGGTGAGGACAGGGGGACAGGAGTGCCCTGGGTGGCAGGGTGCCTGGGTGGTGGCTGACCCCTCTGTGCCACCAGGCGTTGTGCAGGAGCAGGAACCGGACGGGGAGCTCGGGGAGCGCCAACCTGCACCCGGCGGGCGGCAGGAGGGACCCCGGTGAGCGAGCTCGCCCCGTGCCGGTGCCACGCGGTGGTGGCACGTGGTGGCGTGAGCCGAGTGCCTGCAGCCCCTCGGGCCGTGCCAGGCGCCGTGTGACCGTGGCACTGCCCCGTGCCGGGCACCGCGCCCCACGTCCCACCTCCTGCACTGGGGCCGTGCCCTGTGCCGTGCCCCATGCCACACGCCATGCCCCGTGCATCACACCATGCCCCGTGCCATGCACCCCACCACGCACCAGACCATGCCAAGCCCCGTGGCCCCGTGCGAGGCGGGCACGTGGAGGAGGCGCTGGCACGAGGTGGCTCCGTCACCGTCACCGCTTCCTCCCCGCTGCCGCGCCCGCTGGTCCGGCGATCGGCGCTGGCTCTCGGCTGGCGCGGGCGGGGGCATCGGTGCCAGCCACGGGGCCTCGCCGGTGGCTGCTCTGCGCCGCGGGGGCTGAGTTCCCCCGAGTCACCCCTGGCACCCACGCGGCACCGGGACGGGGACCACCCCGGGTGGCATCATGGCACCGGTGCCACGCAGCGGGATTCCCCCCCCTTCCCCCCCTCTCCCTGGCACCCGTGGGTGCCCGTTCGCAGCACCCAGAGCTCGGCTGCGGATCCCGGTGGGGTTCGGCACCCAGAACCAGTTGGTGGCTCGCAGGGGGGGGAGGGGAGGGGGGGGTGTGGGGGTATCCCAGCCCCCTAAACCCTGGCGCGGTGTTGGGGTGCTGGTAAAGGGGGGTGCAGGTAAAGGGGGGTGCTGACGCCGGGTGCCCCTCCAGACGCAGCGGTGGACGAGAGGAACACCCGGGGTGCCACGAGGAGCACCGAGAGCGAGACCTCCCCCACCTCCCAGTCCAACAATGTCAAGGTGGGCACCCCCCCCCCCCCCAATCCCACCCCCCCAGGGTGCTGCTCCCACCCACGGGTGACACAGCCCTTCCCCCACCCAGGGGCTGCTGTGGAAGAGGCTCTGGGAGCGGAAGGTCCGTGGCATCCTCAGAGCTGAGACTCCGGGGGTCCCCAACGGCGAGAGGTACGGCATGGGGGGGGGGGGGGGGGTGCTGGTGGGGGCACCCCAGTGACAGTCCTGTCCCCAAGGGTCCCCAGCCGGAGCGGTTCGCGGGAGTCGCTGCTGCCAGCGCTGAGCGTGGCCGACCTGGACCTCAGCGGGGACAACGTCATCGTCCGGCCCGTGCACGGCAGCATCGTGGGCGAGAAGTTTTGCTTCCAGGTAATGGGTGCTTGGGGTGCCCTGGGTGGGCACACAGGGCACCTTGGGTGGGCACCCAGGGCACCCAGGACACCCTGGATGGGCACACAGGGCACCTTGGGTGGGCACCCAGGACACCCTGGATGGGCGCCCAGGGCACCCCAGACAAACAAAGGGGACCCCAGAGCACCCCAGAGAAGCACCCAGGGCACCCCAGGCAACCTAAAAGGGACCCCAAGGCCCCCTGGATGGGCACCCAGGGCACCTCAGGACCTTGGAGGGGCACCCAGGGCACCCAAGGCACCCTGGATGGGCACCCAGGGCACCTCAGGCAACCTGAAGGGGACTCAAGGGCACCCCAGGGATCCTGGAGGAGCACCCAGGGCACCCATGGCACCTTGGAATAGCAGCCAGGGCACCCTGGATGGGCACCCAGAGCACCTCAGGGACCTTGGAGGAGCACCCAGGGCACCCAAGGCACCCAGGGCACCCAAGGCAACCTGAAGGGGACACCAGGGCACCTCAGGGATCCTGGAGGGGCACCCAGGGCACCCATGGCACCTTGGAGGGGCACCCAGAGCATTCCCAATCACCCCGCAGAGGCACCGACGGCACCCCAGGCACCCTGCCCAAGCCCCCAGGTCACCCCCACCCAGCACCCCCACCGCCCCAAAAGGACGCCCCAGCCCCCCCAGCGCAGCCCTCCCGTGGGCACCCCAGGGTGGCCCCACCCCCTGACCCCCCCCTGCGCCCAGGTCATCACGGGGGAGGGCAGCCGGTCCTTCGGGTGCGCGTCCCTGGCCGAGCGCGACCGCTGGATCGAGAACCTGCGCCGGACCGCGCAGCCCAACAAGGTGGGACCGTGGGGACACCCGTGGGACGTCCCTGCCACCCCCAGGGGACACCCCCAGGGACAAGGGGACACTCGCTGTCCCCCTGTCTCCCCAGTGGGGAAACTGAGGCACGGACCCCTCACCTCGTCCTGGGGCCCTGCAGGCACCCACAGCCATGTCCTGTTGTCCCCTGGGGGCCTGGTTGTCCCTCCCATGTCCCCTCCTGTCCTCTCTGTCCCCCATGTCCTCTCCAGTCCTTCATGGCCCAACACGTCCCCATGTCCCTCCACAGAATCCCTGTCCCCTCCTGCCCCCGGTGTCCTGCCCTGTCCCCTGTGTCCTCTCCTGTCCTTCCATGTCCCCTCCTGTCCCACGTGTCCCCTCCAGTTCCCCCGTCCCCTCCTGTCCCCAGACTCCTGCCCTGTCCCCTCTGTCCCCCATGTCCCTTCTGGTCCCTCCATGTCCCCTGCAATCCCACATGTCCCCTTGTCCCCCTTGTCCCCTCCTGTCCCCCTGTCCCCTCTGTCCCCTCCTGTCCCATGTGTCCCCTCCAGTTCCCCTGTCCCCTCCTGTCCCCAGACTCCTGCCCTGTCCCCTCTGTCCCCTCCTGTCCCCCATGTCCCTTCTGGTCCCTCCATGTCCCCTGCAATCCCACATGTCCCCCTGTCCCCCCTGTCCCCTCCTGTCCCTCCATGTCCCCTCCATCACCACCTGTCTCCACGTCCCCTCCTGTCCCCCTGTCCCCACATCCCCTCCTGTCCCCCTGTCCCCACATCCCCTCCTGTCCCCATTCCCCCCCCTTCCCCACGTCCACCCGCAGAATTCCCTGTCCCCCGCCCCCTGTCCCTCCCGACCTCCCCCGTGTCCCCCTTGTCCCCCCACTCATGTCCCCACCCCAACAGGACAACTGCGAGCGGCTGGAGCTGGCGCTGAGCCTGTGGGTGTACGAAGCACGGGACCTGCCACCGCGGCGGCGTCTCCGTTGTCACCTCCACCTGGACGGCACCCTCTTCGCCCGTACCACGGCCAAGGCGGCCGGTCTCGACGGCGAGCTCTTCTGGGGTGAACTCTTCCAGCTGGCCGCCCTCCCGCCCGCCCGCGCCCTCACCCTCACCCTGTGCCGCGATGACCACGCCGGGCAACCGGTGGCCTCCGTCACCATCCCCTTGGCTGAGCTGGCGGCCACCCGGCAGCCCCTGGAGCGCTGGTACCTGCTGAGCGCTCCCGGGGGAGGCGAGCGGATGCCGTCGGTGAGGGTGCGCGGGCGGTACCGGGAGGTGCGGGTGCTGCCCATCGTGCGCTACAAAGAGCTGGCCGAGTTCATCACCTTCCATTACCGGGAGCTGTGCGCCCGCCTGGAGCCCGCCATCGCCGTGCGGCACAAGGAGGAGCTGGCAGGGGCTCTGGTGCACGTCTTGCAGAGCACTGGGAAGGCCAAGGTGGGATGGGCATCATGGGCTGCGCGTGCCAGGGGAGCTGGGATGGGATGGGATGGGGTGGGATGGGATGGGATGGGATGGGATGGGGATGGGATGGGATGGGATGGGATGGGATGGGATGGGATGGGATGGGATGGGATGGGATGGGGTGGGATGGGATGGGATGGGTTGGGATGGAATGGGGATGGGATGGGATGGGATGGGATGGATGGGATGGGATGGGGTGGGATGGGATGGGATGGGGTGGGATGGGATGGGGATGGGATGGGATGGGATGGGATGGGTTGGGATGGGTTGGGATGGGGATGGGATGGGGTGGATGAGTTGGGTTCGGTTGGGTTGGGTTGGAAAGGGTCAGGAGGGGTTGAGTTGGGTTTGGTTGGGTTGGCATGGGGCAGTTGGGATGGGATGGGATGGGATGGGGATGGGATGGGTTGGGATGGGAATGGGATGGGGTGGATGGGTTGGGTTGGAAAGGGTTGGGAGGGGTTGAGTTGGGTTTGGTTGGGTTGGCATGGGGCAGTTGGGATGGGATGGGATGGGATGGGGATGGGATGGGATGGGGATGGGTTGGGATGGGTTGGGATGGGGATAGGATGGGGTGGGATGGGATGGGGTGGGATGGGATGGGATGGGGATGGGATGGGATGGGATGGGGATGGGATGGGGATGGGATGGGATGGGGTGGATGAGTTCGGTTGGGCTGGGTTGGAAAGAGTTAGGAGGGGTTGAGCTGGGTTTGGTTGGGTTGGCATGGGGCAGTTGGGATAGGATGGGATGGGATGGGATGGGATGGGATGGGATGGGGATGGGATGGGATGGGATGGGATGGGATGGGGTGGATGAGTTGGGTTGGGCTGGGTTGGAAAGAGTTAGGAGGGGTTGAGCTGGGTTTGGTTGGGTTGGCATGGGGCAGTTGGGATAGGATGGGTTGGGATGGGATGGGTTGGGATGGTTTGGGATGGGGATGGGATGGGATGGGTTGGGATGGGGATAGGATGGGGTGGGATGGGATGGGGTGGGATGGGATGGGATGGGGATGGGATGGGATGGGATGGGGATGGGATGGGGATGGGATGGGATGGGGTGGATGAGTTCGGTTGGGCTGGGTTGGAAAGAGTTAGGAGGGGTTGAGCTGGGTTTGGTTGGGTTGGCATGGGGCAGTTGGGATAGGATGGGATGGGATGGGATGGGATGGGATGGGATGGGGATGGGATGGGATGGGGTGGGATGGGATGGGGTGGATGAGTTGGGTTGGGCTGGGTTGGAAAGAGTTAGGAGGGGTTGAGCTGGGTTTGGTTGGGTTGGCATGGGGCAGTTGGGATAGGATGGGTTGGGATGGGATGGGTTGGGATGGGGATGGGTTGGGATGGTTTGGGATGGGGATGGGATGGGTTGGGATGGGATGGGATGGGATGGGATGGGGTGGGATGGGAGAGTTTGGTTGGGTTGGGATGGGATTGGTGGGGTGCAATGGGAGATGAAATTCAGGGGGGTGCCGGGATCTCCTGGCACTTCCCAGGGTGGGCCGACCAAGTCAGTTTGGGGCCGTGGGTGCCCACTGAGCCCTTCAACGCATCCACCCGGCAGTCGTTCCTCATCGACCTCGGCGTGGCCGAGCTGGACCGCTTTGACGACCGCGAGGCGCTGATCTTCCGTGAGAACACGCTGGCCACCAAGGCCATCGACGAGTACATGAAACTGGTGGGGGGCAAATACCTCCAGGACACGCTGGGTACGGCTGGGCGTTACATCTCTGTGGGACATTATGGGGTGTTATGGGGTACGGGACACCCTGGGCATGGCATTATGGGGTGCTACGGGGTGTTATGAGGTGCAGGGCGTGGGCAGGGCATTATGGGGCTGTAGGACACCCCCAGGACATCCACGGGGATGTGGTGGGAGCTTGTCACAGCCGTGGCCATGCTGGTGGCTGGTCGGTCCCCTTACGGGCTGTCCCGCGGTGCCCAGGTGAGGCCGTGGCCCGGCTCTGCACCTCGGACGACAGCTGTGAGGTCGATCCCGGCAAATGCGCCGGCCTTGACCTCTGCGACAACCAGAACAACCTGCGGCAGGTCTGCGAGGCGACCTTCCAGCGCATCGCCGCGTCCTGCGAGTGAGGGCAGCCCTCGCGTGGGCACGGGGCCGGGCACGGGGGTGGCTGTGGGGGCGGGCACCAGCACCGTGGAGACCTGGGGACAGGCCTGGGGATGGGCATGGGCACAGGGGTGGGCTTGGGGACAGGAATGGGAACGGGCAGGAGGACAGGCACTGGCACCAGGATGGGCATCGGGGTGGTTTGGGGCACTGGGACCGTCCCTGGGGTGGGCATGGCGATGGGCACCAGGGGACAACCTTGGGGACAAGCATGGGGGACTGGCATGGGGACAAGCGCTGTCATGGTGGGTACCACGTCCCACAGCACACCATGGTGGCACACAGGGGGGGCTCCAGGACCCCCCACCTGCCCCAGCACCCATCAGGGCGTCTGTCCCCACAGCACCTTCCCGACGGAGCTGGGCGAGATCTTCGCGGCCTGGCAGGAGGAGTGCGCGGCGCGGGGCAAGGCGCCCATCGGGCAGCGCCTGGTCTCGGCCTCCCTCTTCCTGCGGTTCCTCTGCCCCGCCATCATGTCCCCCAGCCTCTTCGGCCTCGTCCAGGAGTACCCGAGCGAGGCCACCGCCCGTACCCTCACCCTCGTGGCCAAGGTCATCCAAAACTTGGCCAACTTCACCACGTACGTCACGGCAGGGCGTGGCACCGGTACCGGTGGGGAGGGACATCTCCACGGGGAAGCCACGGGGCAGTGGGGACATCCCCTACGTGCTCTGTGACACATGTTGTGGATAGTCATGGGGCAGTAGCGTTGTCCCCAATATCCCGTGGGGGAGTAGGGTTGTCCCCAACATATCACAGAGCAGCAGGGATGTCCCCTACATGGCATGGGGCAGCAGAGAACATCTCTGCTCCATGCAAGGGTCTGATCTGTCCTAGCAGCAGAACCTCATGTGTCACCTGTGGTGGCCTGCCCTGTGGGTGGCTTGGTCCAAGAGCGTGGCACTGTCCTCACCCGTGTCCTTGCTGGTAGACAGGGTGGTGACGTGGTGCAGGGACATTGCAGTGACTTGGTCCACGGTCCTGGAGGTGGCCCGACCCATGACCATGCTGGTGGCCCGTGCCATCACCTGGCCCCCAGGTAACCGGACGTCGTGGTCCCCAGGTTTGGCGAGAAGGAGGCCTACATGGGCTTCATGAACGAGTTCCTGGAGCACAACTGGGGCACCATGACAGGCTTCCTGCAGAGCGTGGCCAACCCCGAGAGCAGCGTCCACGTGGCCACCTACGACGGCTACGTGGACCTGGCTCTGGAGCTCGCCACTCTCCACCTCCTGCTCTGCGACATCTTCTCCGGCTTGGACCAGGTGCCACCACCCATTTGTCCCCAAGGGGAGCTGGCAAGACGGGCCACCTTCTCCCCATGCACAGAGCTTGTGTCCACTGCCCCACGGATGGCACAAGGCCACCCACTGTCCCCATAACGTCCTTGTCTCGTCATGGCAGGCCACTCAGGAGGAGCTGGAGCCCCTGCCCACCATCCTCACTGCCATCAGGGAGGGGACCCCTGTCCCCGTTTCCGTCCGGCTCAGCTCTGCCACGGAGCGAAGGTACCGGTGGGTGGACAGAGGGACACGTAGGACCAAGGCGGACACGTGGGGCCAGGAGAAGCTTTGGTACAGCGGTGACACGAGGATGGCTTTGGGGTGGTTCTGGTCCCAGTTGGGTTTGGAGTGGTTCTGGTCCCTCCCCGGCACCCGGCTGTGCCACGGTCCCACCTCCCCTCACAGCCCGGCCGAGAGCTTCAAACCAGGCTTCGTGCCACCACGGGACCTGAGCAAGCACAGTCCCCTCGTCAAGAGCCAGTCCCTCGTCAGCGTCCGCCGGGGCCGGGCCCGCGAGGAGGGACCAGAACCAGAGCCATCACCGGCACCGCTCCCATCGCCACCACCCCACCGGCAGCGCCGCAACGTGCAACGCGCCCAGAGCGTGCCGGCGCAGCCCAAAGCCGCCCGGCGCCTGCGCAAGCAGAGCAGCGCCGAGCACGTGGCGGAGCCGCCGGCCGAGGACAGCCCGGGGTCCCCCGCACCGCGGGACGCCGCGGTAAGCTGCCACCGCGCCACCCTCGCCCCAGGGCTGGCGTCCGAGGACGGCACTGGTGCTGACGGGTGCCACTGGTGCGCAGGGCCGCGGGGAGCCGCGCTCGTCGGCGGCGCTGCGGCGCAAGTCGGCGGTGCCGTGGCAGCGCCACGCGGAGGAGGCGGCGGCGGGCGAGCTCGACGCCATCCGCCCGCTGGAGAAGGTAACCCCGCGGCGCGTGGGACCCGGGGGGTGCCCCGCCGTGACCCCCAGCCTCACGCCGGCCCCCGCAGCACGGGCGGCTGCTGGAGGCGCTGCGCGGGGACGTGGCGGAGGCGCGGGACAGGCTGCGGCTGGCGGAGGCGCGGGCGGCCGAGGCCGAGGCCCAACGTGGCGCGCTGCGGCGGGAGCAGGGGCGGCAGCGGGAGCAGCTCGAGCGCCTCCGGGAGCAGCTGGAGGAGGCGAACGCCCGCGCGGCCGGGTTGGGCGCCAGGTAAGGGACGGTGACGGCGGGGGTGCCCGCCGCAGGGCCGGGGTGGCACCTCACCCCCACCCGTTCAGGCTGGCGGCGGCTGAGGGCGCCAGGAAGAAAGACGCGGAGAGGCTGAGGACCAGTGAGGAGAAGAGCCGGGAGCTGGTATGAACTGGGCCGCGGGGGTGGCCACGGGTGACACGGGGGTCCCCGGCGGGGGCTGACGCGGTGCCCTGGCAGGAGAGGCGGCTGTCGGCGCTGGAGAGGGAGCAGGCGGAGCTGCGGGGCGCCGTCGCCCAAGCGCTGGGGGACCCGGGGACGCCGGGACTCCGCGTGCTGGCGCGGGGTTGGGACGAGAGCGGTGACGATGCTCAGGCCACCAGTGTGTAACTGGGTGTCCCGATGTCCCCAGGGTGTCCCCGCAGCCTGGGCACCCACCGCCTCCTGGGTCTCTCTGGAGGGTGTTTGGTCCCAGTCCCACCACGTGTCCCCTCCCCAGGCAATAAACGGCGTTGGTGGCACCGTCACAAGGTTCTTGGTTGTGTCCTGCCACCCCTCAGGGTTCTGTCCCCAGTCCCCCCCTGTCCCCAGCACCCTGCTGCTGCCTGGGACATCCCAGGACCTGGGGAGGTGACAGGGATGGCAACGCCATGGGGACACTTTGGGGACATGGCTAGGGGGACCCTTTGGGCAGTGATGGGGATGGCAGAGCCATGGGGACCTGGAACTGACTCATGGGGACCTGGGAAGTGACAGAGGTGGCAGGCCATGGGGACCTCTGGGGACAACAGAGCCATGAGGACACTTCGGGACAGGGCCATGGGGACACTTTTGGGGCAGTGATGGGGATGTCAGGGTCATGGGGACCCCTGGGGACAGGGCCATGGGGACACTTTGGGGACACGGCTAGGGGGACCCTTTGGGCAGTGATGGGGATGTCAGGGTCATGGGGACCCCTGGGGACAGGGCCATGGGGACCCCTGGGGACAACAGAGCCATGAGGACACTTCGGGACAGGGCCATGGGGACACTTTTGGGGCAGTGATGGGGATGTCAGGGTCATGGGGACCCCTGGGGACAGGGCCATGGGGACACTTTGGGGACGATGGAGCCATGGAGACCCCTTGGGAAAGCGCCATGGGGTCCCCTCAGGGCGGACAGAGCGACGGGGACCCCTCAAGGCAGGACCACGGGTCCCCCTGGGGTCCCCTCCGGGCCGCCCCCTCTAAGACCAGCCAGACCTTCCCCCTCCTCTCCCCCAAGATGGCGGCGCGGCGCTGCCGTCGCTCGCTGATGACGTAAACCTCGCGTCGCGCCCTCTCTCTCTCCCCCTTTCCCCCCTCCCTCCTGGAAGGTCGCCGCACCGCCTCTTCCCTCGCCTCCTCCCCCGCCACTCCCAAGATGGCGGCGCCGCCACGCCGTGACGCCATCAGGAACGCGACGTGCGTGCCGGAGAGGGCGGAGGGCGGCGGCGGCGACGCGCAGCGGCCGCTCCGGCGGGGCGGGCACGCGTGGAGAGGACGGCGCGGCCCAACATGGCGGCAGCGACGGCAGCAGAGGCGGCGGAGGCGGCGCTGGGACCCCGTTCGCCGCCCCCAAGATGTCGGCGACGGCCTGGTCGCGCTCGGCGTGACGTAGTCAGGCCCCGCCGCCGGGAGGGGGGCGGGGGAGCGGCCGGAGCGGCGCAGGAGGCGGCGGCGGCGGCGGCGGGACCGGCCGGGCCCCCGGGGGGAGATTTAAAGGGACCATGTCCCCGGCGCGGCGGCTACTGCGGAGGCCGGAGCCGGGCAGGAGGCGGCGGGAGCGGCGGCTGCAGCAGCGACGCCGTTGAGGAGGAGCAGCCCGGCGGGCCCGGCCCCGGGGGGCCGGCGGGGTGAGTGCCCGGGGCGGCGGGGGGGGGCCCGGCTCGGCCCGGCCCGGCGGGAGACAAAGCGGAGCCGTTCCCGGGGGACCCGCCGCTGGGTCGCGGGCCGGGGGGCGACGCTGACACCCACCACTCTCCTACCGGCCCCGTCCGGGGTGCTGAAACACGGGGTGGGGGGACCCGCGCGTCCGGGGGGGGCTCAGGGCCTGAGGTAACCGGGGGGGGACCCAGGGGTGCAGGGGGGGCTCAGGGCCTGAGGTGACCGGGGGGGGACCCAGGGGTGCAGGGGGGGCTCAGGGCCTGAGGTAACCGGGGGGGACCCAGGGGTGCAGGGGGGGCTCAGGGCCTGAGGTAACCGGGGGGGACCCAGGGGTGCAGGGGGGGCTCAGGGCCTGAGGTAACCGGGGGGGGGACCCAGGGGTGCAGGGGGGGCTCAGGGCCTGAGGTAACCAGGGGGGACCCAGGGGTGCAGGGGGGGCTCAGGGCCTGAGGTGACCGGGGGGGACCCAGGGGTGCAGGGGGGGCTCAGGGCCTGAGGTGACCGGGGGGGACCCAGGGGTGCAGGGGGGGCTCAGGGCCTGAGGTAACCGGGGGGGACCCAGGGGTGCAGGGGGGGCTCAGGGCCTGAGGTGACCGGGGGGGGACCGAGGGTCCGGGGGGGTAATGGAGGGGAAGGGGGGCTGTGATGGGGGGGGACGACACAGACCCATAATTCTGGAGGGGCATTTGGGGGGGCGGGGGGGTGGTCTATAACCATGGGGAGGGACCCAGGCATGTGGGGGGGTGTGGAGGGGAGAGGGGGGCTGTGATGGTTTGGGGGGTGGGGGGCACCCACGCGTCCGGGGGGGTCTGTGCCGAGGAGGGGACCCCAGGCATGGAGGGGAGGGGCGGGGGTCTGTGACAGTGGGGGGACACCCAGGTGTCCGGGGGGGGCAGGGGGGGCAGCGTGCGGTGGCAGCCCCAGGACACCCGGTCCTACGGGTGCCAGATTTGGCTCTGCGCCGAGAGGGGGGTGGAAATGGGATCCGGACCCGGGATAACGCTTCCCCTCCACCGCCATCACCGGCACCGCGGAAGGAGGCCGACCTCTGCCCAGCTCGTTAACGGGGGCTAAACGAGCAGCCAGCGACCTTGGAATCTCCGCCGTCTCCCTCCTCTGTCCACCGGGGAAGCGGCCGAGGCAGCGGCCGTGCCGCGGCGTTCCACCCCGTGCCGGGCACTGGCAGCGCCGGCGGGTTCCGTGGTGAGTTTTGGCACAGGGCTGGGAGCTGGGAGTGGGTCGGAGCCCGGCACCAGGGCGAGAGTGGGGCTGCCACCCCCACCAGAACCGCTTTTGGCTCATCCTGGCACGCTTGGCACAGCTTGGAGCAGCTTTTGGTTCATCCTGGCACAGCTTTTGGTTCATCCCAGCACGGCTCCGTGTGGCTTGGATCAGCTTTTGCCTCAGCCCGGCACGGCTCGGCACAGTTTGGATCAGCTTTTGTCTCAGCCCGGCACGGCTCGGCACAGTTTGGATCAGCTTTTGTCTCAGCCCGGCACCGGCTTTGAAATCTGGAGCGCTCGCTCCGCGCCCCGCGCGCTTGGTTGTGGCCTGGGATGGAGTGGGAAACACTGGGGCCATCCCTCTGCTCCGGCACGTGAGGAAGGAGAAACCACACGAGGGGGGAAAAACCCACGTGGCTGGAATCTGCCTGGTTCAAGCGCGCCTGGAGCACGCCGGACCCTGCGAGCTTGGCTGTGACCTGGGCAGAGAAAGAAAAACTGTCGCCGTCCTCCTGCATTGGGGCTGTGCTCAGCCAGCAAGGGGGAAAAAAACACGTGGGGGGGGGAAAACACCACGCTGCTGGAGTCTGCACAGTTCAAGCATGCCTGGAGCGCGCCAGACCTTGCGAGCTTGGCCATGACCTGGTGTGGAGGAGGAAAAACCAGCGCTGTCCTCCTGCGCTGGGGCTCTGCTTGGCCAGCAAGGGAAAGAAAAACATGTGGGGAGGGGAAAAAGCACGTGGAGGGTTAAAAAAACCCGTGCAGCTGGAGCCTGCCTGGTTCAAGCGTGCGTGGAGCGCGCCGGACCCTGCGAGTTTGGCCGTGATATGATGTGGAGGAGGAAAAGCTGGTGTTGTCTTCTTCCGTCGTGACTCTGCTCTGCCGTGTGAGCAGGAAAATCCTCACGGGGGAAAAAACATGCGGCCGGAGCCGTCCTGGCTCAAGCGTGCCCGGAGCGTGCCGGACCCCGTGAGCTTGGCCGTGAACTGGCACGGAGGAGGAAAAGCCAGTGCTGTCCTGCGCTGGGGCTCTGCTCTGCCACGCAAGGGGAACAAAAAACCCCCCACGGTGGGGAAAAACACATGGCTGGAGCCTGCTGGGCTCGAGCGTGCCGGGAGCTTGCGGGACCTCGCGCGCTTGACTGCGGTCTGGCACCTGGAAAAAGCAGTGCTGTCGTGTGCTGTGGATCTGCTCTGTCACACGAGGGGAAAAAACCCCTCAAAACACGCGGGGGGGAAAAACACGTGCGTGGCTGGAGCCTGCCTGAGTCAAGCGCGCCGGGTCCCGCGCGCTTGGCCGTGACCTGACGTGGAGGGGGGGAAATCTGGTGCTCTCCTCCTGCACTCTGGCTCTGCTCTGCCACACGACTCCCAGGGAGCAAAAAAAACCACGCAGGGAGAAAACACGCAGCCGTAGCCTGCCCGGCTCAAGCGCACCAGGAGCGCGCCGGACCCTACGCGCTTGATCGTGACCCAGGATGGAGAGGGGAAAACCACCAGCATCCTCCTGCGCCGTGGCTCTGCTCTGCCACACGTTTCTTCCACGGAGTTAAAAAAAAAACATGCGGGGAAAAAAACCACGTAGCTGGAGCGTGCCCAGCTCGAGCGCACCAGGAGCGCGCTGGACCCTGCACGCTTGGTCAGAATCCAGTATGAAGGGTGAAAAACTGGCACTGTTCTCCTGTGTTGTGGCTCTGCTCTCCCAGCAAGGCAAAAAAAAAAACAACCCACATGGGGAAAAACATGGCTGGAGTCTGTCCGGTTCAAGCATGCCGTGAGCGCACCGGACCCCGCACGCTTGGCTGTGAACCACCGCGGAGGGGGGAAAAACCAGCACAGTTGTGTGCCGTGGCTCTGCTCTGCCGCGGGTTTATCCCAGGGAGGGATAAAAACACACGGGGAAAAACCCATGTGGCCGTAGCCTGCCCGGCTCGAGCGCACCGGGAGCGCACCGGACCCTGCGCGCTTGGATGGGAGAAAAACCAGCGCTGTTCCGTGCTGGGGCTCCACTCCTGCACGGGTTTCTCCCAGGGAGGAAAAAAAAGACCATGTGGGGGGAAAAACCCCATGTGTCCGTAGTGTGCCTGGCTCGAGCGCACCGGGAGCGCGCCGCACCCCGCGCGCTTGGTCGTTATCTAATGCGGAGTGGGGCCAAATCAACGCCGTTCGCCTGCGTCGTGACTTTGCTTTCGCAGCAAGGAAACACAAAAACCCACGCGGGGGAGAAGCACGCGACTGGAGCCTGCCCAGCTCGAGCGCGCCGGGAGCGCGCCGGAGCCCGCGCGCTCGGTCCTTATTTAAGGTGAAGTAGGGAGAACCAGCGCTGCTGTGTCGTGGCTTTGCGCTGCCAGCAACCACAAAAACGCCCCAAAAAAAGGGAAAAAGCAGCGCCCAAACTTTCCGACTCAAGCGTGCGGCGAGCGCGCAGGGTCGCCCATTGCAGAAACTCCTCCGGGGAGGGGAAAAGTCTGCCGGGGAAGGCAGCGATTGTCCCCACTTAACCCGTTTAGCATTTAAATTGTCCCCACTCTGCTCCGCCTTTGCATGGCTCTGGGGCCAGGGGCTGGGGGAAGGGAGCCGCCAGTCCCGCTCCCACCTGGGAAGCGAGCGGAGCCTGGGGAAGCGAGCAGGAAGCGCGCCGGGGTTGGGGAAGGAGCTTTTGAAACGCTGGTGAGCGCTGGGGTGGTTTTTAGGGCGCTGGGACGGAGGGAGGTGATGGTGGGGGGTGAATTTAAGGGGGTTTTTTGGGGGGGTGGTTGGGTTTTGGGGTGGATGATGGGGTTTTGGAGAGCGCCGGCGGTCCCTGAGGGCGCCACATTCCGGCCTTGGAGCAAACCCGCTCCCCTCCCCCCTAAAAAACCTCCCCCTTGTTTTAGAAGGAAACCCATTTTGTGGGTTTTTTCACCCATCCTCACCCCCGTGGCTCCCCCCTGGCTCGGGGATGCGCCCGAGGCTCTGCCCAGGCCGAGGTGTGGCTGCGGTTCAACCTCCGCCATGGCTGTGCCGTCCCCGTCCCCTGCCCGTCCCCGTCCCCTGCCCCGTGCCGTGCCAGTTCCCTTCCAGTGCGGTGACACGTTTGGGGGCAGCTCCTCGCCATCTGACAGCAAACTGGGAAACACTGGGAGAGAGACACCGGTGCCGTGCCAGGCATCCATCCTGCCAGCGCTGCGTCGTGGCACACCGGGAAACACCGGTGCTGTGCCAGCTGCTGGGAGCCCGTTCTGCTGGCACCATATGATGGCACGCCAGGAAACACCGGGGGAAATGCCAGCACCAGGCTGGGTGCCCATCCTGCCAGCACCACGCCATGGGACACCAGGAAACACCCAGGGGAATGCCAGCACCAGGCTGGGTGCCAATCCTGCCAGCACCGCATCACGGCACACAAGGAAACACCAGGAGAAACGCAGGTGCTGTGCTGGGTGCCCATCCTGCCGGTACCACACCATGGGACACCAGGAAGCACCAGGAGAAACGCCAGTGCTGTGCCAGCTGCCAGTGCCCATCCTGCCCATACCACACCATGGGACACCAGGAAACACCCAGGGGAATGCCAGCACCGTGCTGGGTGCCCATCCTGCCCACACCGCATCACGGCACGCTGGGAGAAACGCCGGTGCTGTGCCAGCTGCCAGTGCCCATCCTGCCAGCACCACACCATGGCACACCAGGAAACACCCAGGGGAATGCCAGCACCGTGCTGGGTGCCAATCCTGCCAGCACCGCATCACGGCACACCAGGAAACACTGGTGCTGTGCCAGCTGCCAGTGCCCATCCTGCCAGCACCACACCATGGCACACCAGGAGAAACGCCGGTGCTGTGCCAGTGCCCATCCTGCCAGCACCACACCATGGGACACCAGGAAACACCCAGGGGAATGCCAGCACCAGGCTGGGTGCCCATCCTGCTGGCACCACATCACAGCACACCAGGAAACACCGGTGCTGTGCCAGCTGCCAGTGCCCATCCTGCCAGCACCACGCCACGGCACACCAGCAAACACCAGGAGAAACGCCGGTGCTGTGCCAGTGCCCATCCTGCCCACGCTGGCACGGGGAGCCGGGGGCAGCACCCCTCATCCCCCCCAGCACCGCGCTGCTGGCGCGCCAAACCCTTCAACACCCCTAAATTTGGGGTTTGCTCCCCAAAACCCCTCGGTGGGCTTGGGGGGGTGGGGATGGGGGGGGCGGGAAGAGGCGAGCGCATCCCCCTGGCACCGTGCCACCACCGGCGACGCCGGCAGGATACTGGGATGAACTGGGACCACCCCGGTGTGCGGAACCGAGCTCTCCTCGCGGGGCTGAGCTGGATTGAACGGATTTAACTCCCAGTTTCACCACTTCTTGCCAAACCAGCCCCCGGTGGCTCCCAGCGTTGTGCCCCCCCCAGCCACCGGGTGGTTTTGGCGTGGCCGCGGGGCGTTGGGGTTGGCTCCCTCCATCTCCTCCCGCGGCCCCGGGGCGGGCAGAGATCTGAATAATTCCCTCCTCATTTGCATTCATTACCTGGGAGGTGTTGAGAGGCTCTTCCCTCCCTTCTCCTTCCTCCCCAAGGGGAGTTTTGCGCTGGGGATCCCCTAAATCTGCTGGTTTAGCTCTTTTTGCCCCCTCTTTTCCCCTCTCGGCTCGGGATTTCACCCAGAATTTCTGCCCTGCCCCGTAATTGTCTTCATTTTTTCCCCAAATATTTTTTTTTACCCAAGTCACGGCAGCCTGGGGGGGTGGAAGGTGTTTTGAGGGGGTTCCACACTTGGGTGGTCGGTAGCTGGTTGCACCCCTGAGCCCTTTGAGGGGTCCCCTGAGCCCTTTGAGGGGTCCTAGCCACTTTGAGGGGACCCCCAAAGCCCTTCAAGGGATCTTTGAACCCTTCGAGGGGTCCCCAAAGACCCTCAAGGGACCTCCAGGGCCCTTTGAGGGGTCCTCAAACCCTTTGAGGGGTCCCCTGAGCCCTTTGAGGGGCCCTAGCCACTTTGAGGGGACCCCCAAAGCCCTTCAAGGGATCTTTGAACCCTTCGGGGGGTCCCCGAAGACCCTCAAGGGACCTCCAGGGCCCTTTGAGGGGTCCTCAAGCTCTTTGAGGGGGCCCCTGAGCCCTTCAAGGCATCTCCAAAGCCCTTTGAGGGGACCCCAAGCTCCTTCAAGGGGTCCCCCAAAGCCTTTTGAGGGGACCCCCAAATCCATTCAAGGGATCTCCAAGCCCTTTGAGGGGTCCCCCAAAGCCTTTTGAGGGGACCCCCAAATCCATTCAAGGGATCTCCAAGCCCTTTGAGGGGTCCCCCAAAGCCCTTTGAGGGGACCTCTGAGCACTTCGAGGGGACCCCAAAACCCTTCGAGGGTCCCCAGCATGAAGGTACCACTCGATTCCACCTGCTGGAATTCATCTGGGGGGGAAGGATGCAGCTCAGCATCCCCCAAATCACCCTCCCCTGTCCCAGTTTTTGGGGCAGACACCCCGATTTTGGGGCAGCCACCCCAATTTTGAGGCAGCTGGTGATGGAGCAGCGCTCCCAGGCGTACACATTGGTGGGGTTGAATTTTGAAGGGGATAAATATCCAATGGGAGGGGGTTTTGGGGGGTCCGTGGCAGGGGACAGGGGGGTTCATTTTCCCCCGGCAAATCGTGGCACAGAGCGGGAGAAAAAGCTTCATTTTGGGGAGAAGTGGCAGCTTTTGGGGTCTGTTGACGTGGCGCCGGGTTGGATACTGGCAGCACCGGGAGAGCGATGGCACCGATGTCTTGGGACACCGAGAGCTTTGGGTTTCTCCTCCATCTCCTCCAAACCCAGCTTTTTTTTTTTTCTCATTTTCTCTTTTATCTCTTCTTTCTCGTAGATTTTTCCGGCAGTCCCCGAGCGCCCCCGCCCCCAGGTACCGGCGCGGCGTTCTGTTCCGAGCGACGCAGCACAATCGCCGAGGGATGGAGAAAACCGTCCCCAATTTCTCCGAGTGCCAAGGAGATGGAGGCAGGGGCCTGTTAATGACACCAGAGCCCAACAAAGAGACTTTCCCCACCCTGGAGTGTCCCCAGGGCGAGGAACGAAGAGCCCTTTTCCTTCCGGATGTAAAAAAAACCCCGGAGAACTCGGCTTTATCTGGGACGACGGAGACGGAGCTGGAGGAAGACGCTTTCTACGGCGCCGGTGAGCTGGTGACGATGAGCAGGGAGGGGAAGGGTCCCCCCGGCACTGAGTTGCGCCCCTTGCAAGAGGAACCTGATTTTTTCTCCTCGCTCTCCCGGCAAGAGCCCGACGTCGCCCTGGAAGCGCACGACGTGGCCGGTAGGTCCCCGGTTGACGCCGTTGG
Organism: Podargus strigoides; assembly: GCA_028020825.1. Lineage (NCBI taxonomy): Eukaryota > Metazoa > Chordata > Aves > Caprimulgiformes > Podargidae > Podargus > Podargus strigoides. The sequence continues at coordinate 407,461 of CM051656.1, forward strand.
GTTGGGTTCTTGGGGCGTGGGGACATCTCCCGGTGCTTCGTGGCCGGTGGTGGTGCTGGGGTTGGCTCAGTTGGTCGCAGTGAGTGGTTTCTCTCTTGGTGTTGGTGATGTTCCCCAGCTCTGGGCGTCTGGAACCGCGGTACGGTGAGGAACACGTGGGGCTGATGGCAGGAGGTACAAGGGTGTGAATGCCAGGCCGGCGTCACCGCGCCACTGCCCGGCTTCAGCGCCACAGGCAGGCACAAAACCCAGGGGAGGGCCAAGCCAGTGGCTTTTTGGAGACCCCTCATCCCCCACGACGTGGTGTGGGGACCTCCAACCAAGCGTGTCCCCCAGTGGGGCCACCTTCTCCATCCCCATACGAGGTGGTCGTGCTGTGCCGTGGGACCGGTGCCATGTTGGGAGGGATCGGGGTGGGGCTGTGCCACACTGGTGCTGGGTGACCCGTGTGTTTTCGGTGTTGCTGGTGAGGCTGTGGCCGTGCCACCTGCACCTGGCCTCGCTGAAGTCCCCTCTTGAAACAGAAATGCTCCTCCGGCTCTGCCTCGACACTCGGCGTCCGGGAAGCCGTGCCACGAGGGTGATGGGGGACGAGGAGCTCCAGCAAGGACTGGTTGTTCCTCAGTGCTGGTGTAGGAGCTATACTGGGATGTCCTTGGCATCGTGGGAACCCCCTGTGCACACTGGGAGCTCTGGCAGGGGATGTCCTGCTGTGGGGTGGGCAATCTGTCACCCATGGGAGACCCCGTTGGGTCCAACCCTGGCTCGGCTGCAGGAAAAACTCTTCTCCAAGGGCTCTTGGATGAGCAGGGAGGTTCTCATGGAATGGTTTGGGTTGGGAAGGACCTTCCAGAGTCATCCAGTCCAGCCCCTGGCTGTGGGCAGGGACATCTTCCCTCGAGGTGTCACCTCAGTTTGGTGTCACCCACAAATGTGCTGAGGGTGTGCTCGATCCGTGGTGTTGGTGGGGATAATAAGTAGAGTTGGTCCCAGTATGGACCTTTGAGGGACTCCATGTGTTACTGGTTTCCACTTGGACCTCAAGATGGTGACTGTAACTCTTTGGACATGGCTCTCCAGCCAGTTCCTTATCTACTGAGTGTGGCTCCTGCACGTTGTCCGCTCCTCCACAGATCCTTGGTTGCTTCGTGTCCATCCTCTGCCTGCTTTGAAGGATCAGCCCCACCTCAACCTGTCCATTTCAACCCCAACCACCATTCCCAGTCCTACCTCAACCCCTCCGTGCGTTTGCAGCTCCCCTGTCCTTCCCCATCCCTGTGTCCTTGCTGGAAATCGAGGTGTGTGGTGGCCACAGGTCCCAGTGCTGTGCCTTGTTACTTGTCCCCTGGCTGGTGGGGTGGCTTTTTCCCCATCTGGACACCGTAAAAGCGGTGGAGTCACCAGTTGCGATTCCTCCTCAACGCTGTGATGAATTTGTCCATCTCTGCCAAAGCTGGTTGACTTAAAACCTTCTCTCCTGGTGCAAGTGACCTCTTTGGTGGGTCCCACTCTTGTTAACCCACCACGAGGTGAGTGGGAAGGGACCACATTGCATCTGGGGAGCTTTTCAGCTCTGGGTTCCTTCCCTGTGGTCAGTGGGTGGAGAATTGACTCCCAAGGGATGGACATGGGTGTTTAAAGGTGGCAGCCAAGCGTGGCACGTGGGTGGAAGGGTCTGCAGGGTGGGAAGACCCCACTTGTGGTGCCACCAACCTCAAGGGTTTGGGGCTCTGCTGATGCCTCCAACAGCCTCACCACGGCAGAATTATCCAGGTGTCTGCCAAGTGTTGGTGGCCGTGAGCCAGGGGCGGCTTTGGCAGCTGCTGGTGGCTTTTTGGAGCCAAGTGAAGGCCACGCTGCTGCTGGGGGGTCGTCACCTGATCACTGGGAGGGGTGTTCCCCCCACAGTGGAGGTGGGGTTTGGGGTCCCACCGGTGCATGGGGATGGAGGAGGATTGGGGGTGCAGAATTGAGGGGTTGGGGATGGTGCCGTGAGGTCCCCAGCGTGGGGACGTCTTGCTTGGGGGTTACTGTGGCAGTGTGGGGTGCCACCAGGTCACTGATGTGGGGACGTCCTGCTTTGGGATTGCTGTGGCAGTTGGGGTGTCACCGAGGTCCCCAATGAAGTGGTGTGGGGTGTCACCAAGGTCCCTAATGCAGGGACATCCTGGTGTGGGGATCCTGTGGCAGTGTAGGGTGTCACCAACGTCCCTGAGATAGCACCGTGTGGTGCCCCAAGGTCCCCAGCTCAGGGACATCCTGGCATGGGGGTGCTGTGGCAATGTGGGGTGTCACCAAGGTCCCCAATGTGGAGGGAACCATCGTAATATTGGAAAGCCCAAAACTCAGGCCGTGAGGTTTGACCACGTGACAAACTGGGACAAACTGGGACAACGCCCAGTTCCAGTACAAAGAGCTCCTGTGCTTTAGCTGAAAAGGAGTGTTTTCATCCCAAATTGCTCTAACAACCCTCTGGGCACCCCGGGGCTTTCCACCCCACGGGGCACGAAGCCCCTCCCCGCCCAGCCACAGCCTCCTTTATTCCCAGTTTAGAGCTTTTTATGGTTATTTTGATGGGGAAGCCACTCTCGCGTTGGTTCTGTCCATTTCTGCCTCGAGGGGTGGGGGGGGAGTGGGTAAATAAGCTGGTTTGGGGTTTTTTAAGGATCTGGGTGACTAAATCCACGGTGTGGGTTTTTTGGGTGGGATGTGAAAGGGCTGATGGAGAACCAGAGCCCAGGGGTTTATCCAGCACCACCATCGATTCACGGGGGCAATACCCACGATGGAGCCTCAGCCTTTGTCCCACCCCCGCGTCCCTTTTTACTCCTCCACCTGTTTTGTTTTCCTCCCTTCCCTTCTCCTTTCTTTTTAATCCCTTCTCTGTGTCCCCTCTCCATCCCCCTCCGCTCTCAAAGCGCTCGCTTCGTCCCTCCCAGCACTTTGAGGAGCTCTTCAAGTCGAAATCACTCCCGGGAAATCAATTCTGGGGCTGAGATCCCCTCTCCAGTACCCACGTGCACGAGCCAATTATTTTTTTTATATATATATATATATTTATTTATGTTTTTTTTCCCTGCTGGAATGAAACTCAAGAACCCACTTGAGTCTGGAGTCACACCCAAGGGCCTGGAGGAGGATCCTTGGAGCTGTGTTTGCCTCCGCTCCCATCGCCGCTGGGTAATCAAGGAGCAGGACACGGCGTTCCCAGGATGGAGGTGGGCTCAGCCCCCACTGCCCACGCAGGGAATGACCCAGGGGGAGGGCACTGGCTTGTCCTGGTAGCTCAGTGACTCAGTTTCCCCTTGTACCCCCCGAAAAATCCCACTGACACGTAGCGAGGGATCCGGGCTGCGCGCTTGGCTCCTCTTGTGAAATGGGGAGAAATCCAGCGGGATTGGGGACGGCAGGAGCTCCGTGGCATCTGTTCTTGGGCATTCATGGAGTGTGTCCCCATTGATGTCCTCTGAGATGCTGTTCGTCATCGTTAAAGCAAAGCTCGTTAGACGCCGCAGGGGCTTTTCTGGGGGTGTCCTGCTAAACTGGAGCTGCTCCCCAGGCTGAGCATGAGGTGCTGTGGGGATCTCATGGGACGAGGGAATCACCGGGATGAAATTGCCTGAATTTGGGTCATTGTGGGGTTGGTGACACCAGTGACAAGTCGCCATGGGTCAGGCTGGCTCCCCAGCCAACCTCAGAGCCTCTGCAGGGGGTAGTTTTCACCCCAAAATGTGCCCATCCTCACTGTGGGGACACGGGAGGTGGTGGGTGAAGGCTGAAGGACTCTGAACCCGCATCCCTCCTCTGAAAGTATCCTCGGGATGGGGATGGGAGCAGGGAAGAGAGCAAAGGTGGTTTTCCTTTCCTTGGAAGAGTGAAATCTGCACAGTGCTCAACTAACCAAACCACTGCGGAGTGGTTGGAAAAGAGCCGGTGGCAGCTCGGGTCTAAGGTAGAAATCAATAAATCCGGATGGCGGATGGATGCCGGGGTCCAGGGATGCTTTGGGTGTTGGGGTTGGACTGATGGGTTGCACGGCCCCAAATTTGGGTGTTGGGTTTGGACTGATGAGTTGCACAGCCCCAAATTTGGGTGTTGGGGTTGGACTGATGAGTTACACGGCCCCAAATTTGGGTGTTGGGGTTGGACTGAAGAGTTGCACGGCCCCAAATTTGGGTGTTGGGTTTGGGCTGATGAGTTGCACAGCCCCAAATTTGGGTGTTGGGTTTGGACTGAAGAGTTGCGTGGCCCCAAATTTGGGTGTTGGGGTTGTACTGATGAGTTGCACGGCCCCAGATTTGGGTGTTGGGTTGTGGACAGAGCTGTGCTATGGCACCTGGGGACATGGGTTGGCTGGAAATGTGCTCAGGCGGTGACATTTGGTGGCTGCAGTTCAACGATGTCCTCCGGGGATGCTGAAGTATCCCTCACGTGCCTAAGATGGAGAACTCATGTCTGGAAATGACATAAAATAATGGCTTAACATCATTTCACTGCTGCTGAAGGAACATCTCTTGCTTTGCTCTTGGTGGTGTCCCCATGCCCCCGAGCAGGTCATGGGTGTCAGGCTTGTTTGGCATCGGCTGCCAACAGTTGGGAGTGAAGGGATGGAGAAGGGAAGCAGCATTTGGGGTTTGTATGAAGGGAGCTGCAGTTTCTGAAGAGCAATTTCTGCTGTTGCTCAACTGTTGGTTGAGTCTGTGCGTCCGTCTTGGTCTGAGCCCCCCCAGCTGGTGGCTGTTCAGCCCTGAGCCTGGGGAGACACCGAAAAAATCCCAAGAAGTTGGTCCTTGAAGTCTTCCCATAGGTATTCATGCAGTTTACAAGTCCAATCCTTAAAATCTCCCGTCACCAAGTCTTAAATTCTTGGTCACAGAGGATGTGTGTGAGGGTCTTGAGATGCTGCCCTCTGTCCCACCTCTTCCCCATCCCACCTATTCCCCATCGTTGTCGTTCCGAAGAGCATCGGGAAGACCCTCCTTGGGGGTTGGGGCTTGCAGATGAGGGGCTGGAGCAAAGAGCTGGAGCAGTTGGTCTACACAAGCCTGGGAAATAAAATTAATGGGTTGAAGAGGCCAAAGTGTACTCGGTTCTTGCGATGCCAAGGCTTGTCCTAGATCTGGGCTTTGGTGGGGTGATGAGACCTCAGGGTACTGTCCTACTTTTAATTCTGGAGAGCTGGAAGGAGTTTCAGGGATGTTTAGGGAGAAAATGTATTGTTTGTGCAAGATGGGTCCCCCCGTGACGTGCTGGATGCTTTGGGTTGACCTTGGGTGGAGCAGAGAGCTCCAGGTGCCTCTCAACCTTTCTCTGGACCGGAGCAGCTCACGCGTAGCCTGGCCCAAGGTGTGTTTGCCAACCCCTGGGCCGTGTTTTTCTTGGGTTTTTTTATGGCTTGCCTTTGAACTCCATCCAGAAAAGATAGGCAAGTCATGAGACCAGACACCCAGCGGAGGTGCAGCCCTGGCTAATCTTGCCTTAACTCTTCAGACAGTCCCTGGTGCCAACAGCCAGTGGCATTTTCTGAGGTTTCTCGCATGGCTGAGGGGCTGCCCCTGAAATCGTGGCTGTTTTCCAGCCTCCTCTCCTTCCTCGTTGGCGTTGGGCTGAGTTCAAGCTGTTGGTTTCCAACCTTCTTTAACCTAGAGGTTGAGCTCACAGTCTCAGTAACCATCCTCGCTAATTACCGCTTCGTCAGCCTCTTGGCCAGCGAACGGTGCCAGGAAAGATGTCATGTTGTTGCCTAGCAAATAAATAATTGAATTCTTGAGTCCAAGACAACAGGCAGGGCTTAGCCGGAGCTGGGACGTGGAGTACAGTTGGAAACCCTGAAATTGCACGGAAAAAACCCCACGCTGCATCTTCTCTAAGGTGGGGATGCCCAAGCTCTCAGCTGGGAGCCCCTGCCCAAAGACTTTTGGGGTTGGTGTCCGTCCACCCGTGCGGTGGGTAAGGGTTTGGTGGCAGCACGAGGGTTGGGTTGGGTTGGGTGGTGCCACCTTCCTATGGGGTGGGTTGGTGGGACACGACGCGGTCCTCAAACGCGTCACCAAGAGAACGGGCTGAGCGTCGGGGAGGGCGTTTTCTTGCCGTGGGTAAGCCAAACCCACGGCCCTGGAGGGGTCCTGGGTGTGCTGGGAGAAGGTTTCACGCCCACGCTGGGTAGTGGTTGTCCAAGGCTCGGAGCACCTGCCGTGCCCGTCTTTCGGTGTCTATAAATAACCTCCCAGATCCAGCCTCCCCCCCAGCAGCCTCTCTCCCCTGTGCTGCTGGTAGTGCTAACTGGGCCACGGTTTAAAAATAAGCCAGGGGCAACACCGGGCACGGCCGTGGATTCTCCTGCTGCCTTCAAAAGTAGGACATGGCCCAATCCTTCTTCTCCACTGGGTATTTATGGGCAGGGAAGGCTCTGTACAGGGTGAAAACCCATTTTTTTGGGCCGTGCAAAGCCAAGTTGTTCGTTGGGGTGAGTGGGATGGGTGTAAATGTGGTTTTCCCAGGGTGGTTTTCTTCTGTCCTACAGCCCAGGCTGCTCTGCTGCATCCAGGCTGCCAGGTATCTGGAAAGCCTCAGCAAGTGGCCTAAATCTATTTTTTTTTTTCTCAGTATTGAGGGGATAAAAGCTGTTCAGGAGCGTGTAAGGGAGAAGGGCTGTGGCAATGACCCCTTTTGCAAGAGCTAGGTCAGGCTGGGGATGGAGATCCCGTAACCTTCTCCCAACCCCAGCAGAAATGAGCTAATGCTTCGGCACGAGGCCACGTTAATCCTTCGTGGGAGTTTGCTGCTGCTGAGAAAATGAAACTCGTATCTGGCCGGTACTGGGACAGAGAACAAAAAAAAAGGGGGGGTTTGAGTACATTAACATTGGTCTGGTACTTGATGATGTTGGTCACCTCATAAATAGGGATGAAGATAAAGCAGAGACGTTCCATGCCTCCTTCACCCTGTCTTTAACACCAGTGGTGGGCCCTGGGACCCTGTGGAGCCCATGGTTGGAGGACCACAACTCCCAGTTGGCTTGGAACTCGGATGGGGTTGCTGCAGCAACTGTGTGCTCCTAAGTCTGTATGGCCTGGTGGGATTCATCCCAGGATTAATGGGAATCGCCCCTCCCAGAATGGTGGGGGAGTTGGACAATGTTACTGCGAAACCTTTCTGATCTTTATGAAGGGTCTGGGGACTCTGGAGAGGTTCCAGCCAACTGGAAGCTGGCAGATGAGCCTGGTGATTGTAGGCCTGTCAGTCTCGCTTTGGTACCTGGAGAAGTTATGGAGAAGGTTGAAAAAACACTTGAGAGACAATGCAGTCATTGGTCAAAGCCAGCGTGGGTTCGTGGAGGTCAAGTCACCTCTTCCTAACCAAATACCCTTTCACGACAAGGTTCGTGGCCTCGTGGGCAGAGGGAAGGCAGTGGATGTGGTTTGGGGGGGTTTAGGAAAGCTTTTGGTGCTGTTTCTCACAGTGTCCTTCTAGACATGGGTACAAGATGTTGGTCAACAGTTGGCTGGAGGGTGAGGCTCAAAGAGTTAGAGCCAACGGGGCAACGTCTGGCTGGTGGTCAGGCACTAATGGTGTGTCCTCCAGGGGTTTTCCTGTCTCCAGTGGCTTTATGGAGGTCCTGGACATGGGAGCTGAGTGTGCACACAGGAGGTTTGCTGATGATAGTAAAGTAGGAGAAGCTGTTGGTTTCCTTGAAGGTAGAGAGGCCTCACAGAGATCTCAATAGATCAGAGCACTGGGTGGTCACCACCTGCATTACACTGAACAGATGCTGGATGCTGTGCCTGGGGTGGTGTCATCTGGGATGTCGGTGTGGATTCGGGGCCCAGAGGCTTCTGGAGAGGGATCTAGGGCTTTTGGTTGATGGGAAGCTCAACGGGAGTCAACCACGTGTCCTTGGGGCCAAAAGGGCCACCTGTATCCTAAGGCACGGTCTGATGAACCGGTCGAAAGATGTCGTTGTCACATGTTTTGGTGTGACCTCACCCTGAGTCCCGTGGGCCATTTGGGGCTTCACAGTCTAAGAAGGACATAAAAATATTGGAATGTGTCCAAAGGAGGGTGACAGGGACGGTGAAAGGAGTAGAGGGCTTGTGAGGAGGGGCTGAGGATACCAGGGTTGGTCCCCCTGGAGAAGAGGAGACCGATGGGTGACCTCATTGGTGTCTACAGCTGCCTTGTGATGGGGAACCATGGGTGTCCGGTGATGGGACATGAGGGAACGGCTTCAAGTTGTGTCAGGGGAAGTTCAGATTGGCCATTAGGAAAGAGTTCTTCATGGAGAGGGTGGCCAAGCACTGGAACGAGCTCCCCAGGGATGAGGTCATGGCCCCAAGCCTGTTGGTGTTGAAGAAGAGTTTGGAGAACGCTCTTAGATCTAGGGTTTAACTCTTAGGTTGCCCTGTGTGGAGTCAGGAGTTGGGCTTGACGGTCCTCATGGGTCCCTTCTGACGCAGAAGATTCTATCTCCTGGTGTCACTGGGACACTGGTTTCAACCCAACCGGTGCTTTGTGGTTTTGGGGAAAACTAACTGGTTTTGAGACGTGAAGGTCTTGCTGCAGACACACGGTGTCCTTGTTGTAGGCGAGCCGGTGGCGGTTATCCCATTTGGGCTCGTCTCTGGGGTGCAGCGTGGAACTGAGCAGCTGCTTCTCTTCCTCCCTGGTGGTTTGACCTCCCTGTAACCGCATCATCCGGTGCATTACGACAGTTTTGGGCTGCCCATGTGGTCAGAATCCTTCCTTTTCTTGCTGTCTCCCAAAAATGGGTGTGTCTGTGGGAAGAGGCTTCTGGGCTTGGCCATCAAAGACCTCAAGATGTCGATAAAAGGATTAGTTTGAGGACAGAGGAGCCAGGAAAAGTGTTTGTACCGGATAGTCCCTGCAGAGATGTCCAACCATAAACCCTAAACCCTGGGTAGGGGCTGCAAATGTTCTCAGTTTATCTCTATTTTCCCAGCAAGCATTGCTGGTGGTGGGTCCCTTAGAATCCTAGAATCATTGTGGTTGGAAGGGACCTCCAGGGTCATCAAGTCCAACCTTTATCCCATCATATTCCTGACCATTAGACCGTGACCTTCTTGCTCATCCTGGGACCAAAGTCCTGCTTTCCCACCTCGAGGTCTTCCTGGGGTGGATGGTTGAGTGGAGGAAGGATCTCAGCAGCTTTCTGGGCTCCGTCTCGGTTCATCCTTGCGGAGCCCGATGTGTTCCAGCCCTGACACGGGGGGTGAGATGTTGTGAGGCCAAACAGTCCAGCAATTCTCCATCGCTGCGGTAGCGCCAACGCTTGGCACCAGCGCTGTGCCAAGGCGGCCCCGAGAACCCGTGCCAAGGACCGAATCCAACCTCTTGGCTCTGTTCAGGGAAGCGTCCGTGCTCCACAGGGCTCATCCATCAATGTCACGCGCTCTTCGGAGCGCTCCGGCACGTACGCCGGCGCGATTGATAAACCTTCCCAGGTCTTTGCAGCCCACGGTGGGTTTGGGTAATGGGAGAGGACAACTCGTTACAGGCCAGCAGCATGGAGAAGATCCCTTGGGAGTCTTCTCCATGGCCTTAGAACATCTAAACCAGCACTTGGGGATCTTCTCACCTGCTAATTTCGAGCTGTGAAAGAGCTGAGCCTTGTGTCTTCCCAGGGCTCAGTGCTTTGTAGGTGATTTGAACGATGGAGAAGCCAAAACCTGTTGGAAGATGGAGCAAAAAGGTGGTGTGGGGGTGAAAGATGGGGGGCTGGAGGGGGTGGAAAAGGGGATGCTTGTGTTCATCACCGGTAAAACCCCCCCTGATTTTCTGGGAGCAGCTGAGACGGGCTGGGAATGGAATGGAGATGGCTCTGAAGGAGCTGAGCTTGCGACAGAGCCTGGATGCCTTTCAGCAGCTTGGGCAGCAACTCCTCCTCCCGTCAGATGCTGACGGGGAAAGTTTTCCGCTGCCCGCCACATAAATCTGGCTGGGAACTGGCTGGGGCAGAGCAGGAGCTGGGGGTGGATCTGGTGGGAGGCCGAGGGGTGATGGCCAGGGCAGGGTGAGATGGGATACTGGGGAGAATTCCTCCCCCCAGAGGGTTCCCAGCACTGGCACAGGGGCAGGGGGGGAGTCCCCATCCCTGGGGGGGTTTCAGAGCCGTGGGGATGTGGTGCTGAGGGACAGGGGGTACTGGTGAGGGCAGTGCTGGGTTACTGGTTGGACTGGGGGGGCTCAGAGGTCTCTCCCAAGCACGGCTGTGGAAGGTTGGAAAGGTTTGGAATGGCCTCTGGAACGGCTCCGTTTGGGCTCTGAGCTGTGGATGAAGGACTGGCCCGGCGAGCTGGCACCTTCTGTCGTTACAAAGCTCCGTGTGACGGGGGAGATGCAGAGCTGGAGTGCCCTGGGGTAGAGCACACCCTGTGACATGGGTATGTGCCCCCTGGTCTGCAGGGAGGAGGTTTCACCGCCCTGAAACCCAACGTGGATGTTGGCTGCAGGACCCGTGCGAGGGCACCCAGCGCTCTACGATGCTCCAGGCAGTCCCCAGCCCGTCAGATTTGAGGGTGTGGGTGGGGAACCCCGGGGGTTGAGGTGGTCGAGGAGTGGGGACCGGGTTTTACAGAGCATCCACACCTGGCTCGGAGGCTGGAGGGAAAATCCTTTGGGAGACGGCGGCTTGGTGCTGCGCTCGGGGCTGGACCAGGGGTGGTTACAGAGAGCTTGTGAAGAAGACACCTTTGGGGGGGGGGGTTAGGAGCCTCTTGGAGGGGTTAGGAGTCTTTTAGTGGGGGTTTAAGACCCCTTTGGAGGGGTCTAGGAGCTTCTTGGGAGGGGTTAGGAGCTTCTTGAGGGGGTTTAGGAGCCTCTTGGGGGGTTTAGGAGCCATCTGGAGGGGTTAGGAGTCTTTCAGGGGGGGTTTAAGACCCCTTTGGAGGGGTTTAGGAGCCTCTTGGGGGGGTTTAGGAGCCTCGTGGGGGGTTTAGGAGCCTCTTGGGGGGTTTAGGAGCCATCTGGAGGGGTTAGCAGTCTTTCAGGGGGGGTTTAAGACCCCTTTGGAGGGGTTTAGGAGCTTCTTGGGGGGGGTTAGGAGCTTCTTGAGGAGGTTTAGGAGCCTCTTGGAGGGGTTAGGAGCCTTTTGGGGGGATTTAGGTGGCTGTAGGAGACTCTTGGGGGGGGGTTAGGAACCTTTTCATGGGGTTTAGGAGCCCTTTGGGGCAAATTTGGGAGCCTCTTGGGGGGGGTTAGAAGCCTCTTGGGAGTTTAGGAGCCTTTTAAAGGGGGTTTAGGAGCTTTTTAGGGGGCTGTAGGAGCCCTTTGAGGGGGTTTGGGAGCCTCTTGGGGAGGTTTGGAGTCTTTAGGAGGGGTTTAGGAGCCTCTTGAGGGGGGGTTCAGGAGCCTTTCAGGGAGGTTAGGAGCCTTTTTGGGGGGGTTAGGAGCATCTTGGGGGTTTAGGGGTCTCTTAGAGGGGGGGTTAGGAGCCTCTTGGGAGGTTGGGAGCCTCTTGGGGGGGGTTAAGAATTTTTCAGGGGGATTTGGGAGTCTTGGGGGGGGTCAGGAGTTTTTTAGGGTGGTTTAGGAGTCTCTTAAGGGGCTTTAGGTGCCTTTTGGGGGGGTTTGGGAGTCTTCAGAGGATGGACAGGCAGCGGGCATTTAAGAGCTGAAGTTGCATTTCAAACCCATTCACACCTCAGTGTTGTTTTCTGATGCACACGAAGGTTTTGCTGGAGGCTTTTCTGGGCTGAAAACAGGAAGTTTTGGGGTTGGGATTGCAGTCCTGGGGCCAAACGGGGTTGGTGCTGACCCGAAGGGTGCTGAGGGCCGACTCACTCCAGCCCTCAGCCCTGGGAGTGAGCCCCGGACCCCCGGAGTGAGCCCCGGACCCCTGGAGTGAGTCCTGAGACCCCTGAGAGTGAGTCCTGGACCCCTGGAATGAGCCCCAGACCCCTCGAGTGAGTCTTGGACCCCTGGAATGAGCCCTGGACCCTTGGAATGAGCTCTCAGCCCTGGGAGTGAGCCCCGGACCCCCGGAGTGAGTCTTGGACCCCTGGGAGCGAGCCCCGGACCCCTGGGAGCGAGCCCCGGACCCCTGGAGTGAGCCCCGGACCCCTGGAGTGAGCCCCAGACCCCTGGAGTGAGTCCTGAGACCCCTGAGAGTGAGTCCTGGACCCCTGGAGTGAGCCCCGGACCCCTGGAATGAGCCCTCAGCCCTGGGAGTGAGTCCTGGACCCCTGGAGTGAGCCCCAGACCCCTGGAGTGAGCCCCAGACCCCTGAAAGTGAGTCCTGGACCCCTGGAACGAGCCTGGGACCCTCAGAGCATGCCCCGAACGCTGGAGCGAGCCCAGCCCTGCCTCTCGGTCTCGTGAAACCTTTTTCTTTTCCCTTGGAGGCGACAGCCCGGAGCTTTTCCCTGCAGCACCCGGAGCTTTTCAGAGCTGGGTCTGGGCTCCGCATCCCCCCCACTTCGGGGCTGGGAGGAGGGGGCAGAGCTCCAGCGCATCCTCCTGGGCTCAGCAGATACCTCGCAGAGCTGAGCAGACCCGACGTGAGCGGTGTCCCCCGGCCGGGGCGGCTGGGAACGCGCGGAGCTGCCGGCGGGGACGTGTCGGGTTCCCCCTGGGCTGTGCCAAGCCAAACACGGCCCAGCCGGCGCTGCTGCCACAGGAGCTGCATCTCGCCCTCCCTCGCTCCTCTTTCGCTTTCGCTTGATCTCCCGCGGACGCCAGCGGTGAAATCCCGCGCGGGGTCTCGGTACGGGCTCACACGCGGAGTTTTGGGGAGAAATAAGGGTTTTTTTTCCCACCTCGTTGGGTTTGCTGGAGGTTTTCCAGCAGGGAGCGGGTGCCTGCGGAGCGAGCTCAGGCTGCTGGCAGCGGGCTTGGCTTTTCTGCGCTGCCTTCTGCAGGCGGCCGGGAGCTGCAGGTTGCAAACCACAGCTAGATATAGACACGTGTGTTTTTCCCCCTGCTTTGTTTTGGTGCGTTGGGGTTTTTTTAGTCCCCAGTCACATCGTTGGTGACTCATGGCTCCCGTGCGCTCACCGAGTGCGGCGGGTCGTCCGTCATCCGGAGCTGCCCGTCCCGTTGTGGGCCATCGTCCCTGTCTGCCTTCCAGGATTCCTGGGATTACCCCTGGCTTTCTCGGCGCGGTATCCTCATCCTTTTCCCTTGGGGTGCTGCTGCCCAGCTCTCCTCCGCATCGGGGACCTTCCCAACGCGCCCTTCGGGGCCAGGAGCAGGTACAGGACATCGCCGGCGGCTCCTTGGGCTCTCCAGGAGAGTGCAACCCCTCAATGCTTCCTTCTCAGTTGAGTCTTTGCCCCAGTAGATGGCTTTTTTTCTGGTGGTCTTCATGATCTTCTCTAGATCTTCCTCTCTGTGCATCCTGCCAGCTTTTACTGCGATGCTTCTCCTTCTCTACTGAGTGGGTCGCTCCTGCTTGGTCTGCAGAGCCAGTGGGTTTCATCACAAGCCCTCACCGTTGGGTTGCGATGGCCAAAACCAGGGTGGAGACCCCCCCTCACCCCCCTGAGGTCCCTGGGCTGCTGTGGGGTTCTCCCAGCTCCGCAGGGTGGGGCCCTTCCTCCGGGCAGATGGCTCGGCCTCTCCTGGCTCCGCTCGTTGGCTCACGGCGCTGCAGGTTGGCCTCTTTCTTGGAAGAGAGCCCGCGTCCCGCTGCGCAGCTGCTTCGCAGAAGATGATGGTGCCCAAATGGTTGAGGTCTTCTGGCTGCTCCCGGGTGGCCCTGGCGAGTCTTAAAGGGCTGGAGGGACTGCGCTGTCCTGGGGGAGCTGGAAGGAAGTGTTTGAAGCTGCAGTGTGGGTCCCATCCAGACACCTAACGTCCCCTTTCCACCCCGGTGGGACTTCTCCAGCCCGTGGTGACCGGTGGGATGAGGCATCTCACCCCTTGCTTCGTCTTTCTCCTCCTCGATGGGAGCTCAGCAGCGAGGTGGGGTCTTTGGCGGGCGACCTCCGATGGAGGTGTGGTGGAGATTGCGGTGGGACGGGTGCCTGAAGCTGCTGTCTCTCCCCCATCTCCACGCTGAGGTCCTGCTGCTCCGGCTCGGGCATAACGCAGCACTTCGCAAGACACCGTCTCCTCCGTGGAGTCCTTCATCCAGATGTTTATGCGAAGTCTGTGAAATCGTGGCAAGCTCTCGCTGACCATAAACATCTCGGGGAGCGGAGCCAGCATCTCGAGATGTGTCATCCTTCCAACGGCTCCCTCTTCCAGAAGCGCGCGAGAGCTTCCTGAGCTCTGCTGACTCAGGCAGCTTGAACGCGAGCCCGTGCGCGCGAGCCAGCAGGCGCTTGGCTTCCTTCAGTTTAGGTTTGGTTGGGGTTTTTTCCCCTCCAGGATAAGCAGTTTGCTTAAACTCGGTTGTCCCCACGTGTCCCCTGTCCTCTCGGTGTGAAAACTTGGGCGCTGTCTTGAGAACCAACAGCAGCAGGGGATGGTGATTCTCTGTTTGAGCCAAACACGAGGATGTCTCGGGTGAAACCGGCTGTCGTGGCTTGGATGGGCTCACACTTCGCTGGGTCAAGAGCTGGCTGGGCCCAGGGAGTGGTGGGGTTAAATCCAGGTGGAGACTGGTCACGAGTGGTGTTCCCAGGGCTCAGTGTGGGGGCCACTCCTGTTCAACATCTTTATCGATGATCTAGAGGAGGGGATGGAGCGCGTCTCGGTCGCTTTGGAGGTGACACCACGCTGGGTGGGGGTGTTGATGTGCTTGAGGGTATGGAGGCTCTGCAGGGGGATGTGGACAGGCTGGATCCATGGGCCAATGGTGTGAGGCTCAATGAGGCCAAGGGCTGGATCCTGCACTTGGGTCACAACAACCCCCAGCAGCGCTACAGGCTTGGGAAGAAAAGGCCCTGGGGGTGTTGGTGGGCAGTGGGTGAAGATGAGCCAGCAGTGTGCCCAGGTGGCCAAGGTGGCCACCAGCATCCTGGGCTGTGCCAGCCATGGTGTGGCCAGCAGGAGCAGGGAGGGGATTGTCCCCCTGTGCTCAGCTCTGGGGAGGCCACCCCTCGAAGCTGGGGTTCAGTTTGGGACCCCCCTCAGGCCAAGAAGGACATTGAGGGGCTGGAGCGTGGCCGGAGAAGGGCAGAGGAGCTGGGGAAGGGTCAGGGGGACACAGAGAAGGATCTGGAGAACTTCCAAGGAGCAGCTGCCCAGGGCAGTGGGGGAGTCCCCATCCCTGGGGGGGTTTCAGAGCCGTGGTGACACAGCACTCAGCGCTATGGTGTAGCTGAGGTCTGTCAGCGTTGGGTTGATGGTTGGACTTGATGATCTTCAATGTCTTTTCCAACCTGGATGATTCTGTGATTCTGTGATTCTCTGTTTCTGAGCTGAACACGAGGGTCTTTCAGGTGATTGTCTGAGCCAAACATGAGGATCTCGCGGAGGACGATGAGGTGGTGCGTGGGGAGCAGGGTGCTGCAGCAGGAGGGTTGTTGCTCTCCCCGGTGAAAAGTGCTTCACTTGAGCCCAGGAGGCCGATTCGTGCCAAACCACTGCCAAATCCCCGAGCTTTGCATCAGAGGAGCCACAAATGCAGGTGCTGAGCACGGAGCGACGACGTTGCATCCCATGAAACGTCTGCTTGGCAGCCAGGGATGGCACAGGGAGCAACGGGGGCTCGCCCAGCTCCCACCCAGAGAGGTCCAGGTGGGTTTTTGATCTGGGCACCGCCGAGCCGATGGATGGTGTGCCAGGTCTGTGTTTCGAGGGGAAGGGTTAAGCTTGGGTGTGACAGCGATGGCAGGGAGGAGGAGCGGGGCTGGTGGCATCGGGAAACCCCCGTGGAAAAGGGGTGCTGGTGGGGTCGGCGCTGTTCGGGGAGTTTCTGGGTCCGTGGTACATCACTCGGCCTCGCCGCCCAGTTGGGGTGCCGCAGAGGGGTTGGGGGGTGCCTTGTGTGCCTTGCTCTGAGTGGCTGGGACAAGCCGGGGCTCGCTGGGATGCTGAGTCAGCACATCCAGCAGTGCCGTTCCCCACCTCCATCTGCTGCAGAGACCACTTCCTGAGCAGGCGTTGCCTCTCTAACTGCTGGAGGGAGAGCCGGTTGCGATAGCGGGGACAGGATAACCCCGGCCCGCTGCCGGAGGCCAGAGGGACCCGCTCGTCCCCGAGCACATGGTAGGACGTGGGGCCACGCGGCCACGGTCTCGCGTGGGGTTTTGGGGTCTGCGGTGTCCGAGCGGGGTGAAAACAAATCCTGATTTCCTTCTGGAAACCAAAGAGGAGACCCTGTAGATGGGATGGGGTCCTGCAGGGATGTGAGCCCCTGCTGTGCGAAGGGAGGGGGGGTTTTAGGGGAGGTGGGAGGCGGAGGAGGGGAGCGGTGCTCGTCCCAGAGCCCACCCATCGCGGTGGACGGGCGCTCGCTGGTTGCTTCAAGGTTTCCTTGTGCCCGTTGAGACCCGCAGCCATCACCGTGTGTTGCTGGGGGATGAGGTGGCTTTGGCTTGGAGCCAACGTGGTCTCTGGGGTCTTGTCCTCTGGGAAGTGTCCACGTGTTCATCCTTGCTCCGTGGCCCACTGGAGTAATGGTAATGGTGATACTGGGGTGTTGCTGGTTTGGGTAGTGCCTGGAGGTCCTTGTCTCCTGCGTTGGAGTTCCTGGTGATGTGGTTTCTCTTGTCAAGAGCTTTCTGGACTTGGTGGCACCAGGACGTTGTACCTGTCCCCCAGGTTGTCCTGGTGTCTCCTCATAGCCTTGGGTTTTCCATGGGGCAGCAAGGAGAGCTGGTCCCAGACCAGCCACCATCCAGACCTGCCCCACCAGCCCGTTGTGGTGTGTAAGGCACAGCTGGTCTGGGAACAGGCAGGGAGCAGTAAGTGCAAAGCCTTTATGAAGCTGGGGAAAGAGTATTTGAGGTGTTTCTTGTTGAACCTCAACGTCTTTTTGGGTAGAAAATGGGATTGGGGTTGGAGAGGTGATGCCAAAGCAAGGGCAGGTTGTCCAGGTTGGAAGATCTCCAAGGTTGGAGGTGCCATGGTGTCTCTGAGGGACCACCCTCTGTCCCCACGTACAAAACGAACCCAAGGGGGAGATGGAAGGACTGGAACTGTGCTGATCCCTGGCCTCTCAAACGCCTTTCTGGCCTCTGTTGGTGGAGAGGTTCTACGTGAGTCACCACCTTGAGATAAGCATCAGGTCATGGAGCTCTGCCCCACTCCTCTGTCCCTCCCTGGAGATATCTGCTCTCCTAATTTTTGAGCCCAATCCCATCTTTTCCAACACTTCTCCACTCAAAAACCAAGGAGCCAAACTGGCAGGGGAGGTGGCCGGGACGTGTGGTGCTGATGGGATGGATGGGACGGCGGCTGCCGGCTCTCAGCGCGTCTTTGCTGTGGTCTTGGAGCCCCTCTAAGTTCCTGCTGCCTGTGCCCTGCCTGCACAGCCCTGCCTCCTCGCTGGGATCTTCTCCAGCACCGCTGAGCAGGCCGGGGGCCACGGACGGTGACTCTGCTCGCCCGGGGGATCAGCACAGCTCAGCGGTGGGGGAGTCGTGTGATGGAATTAAAAACGTGGGATCCTTTGGCTGGGGAGCACTGAGCCACATCCCTTCGGGTGCTCTTCCCCCTCTGTGGGGTTTTTCACCCCGTTACGGTGTTCTTTCAGCAGCAGAGTCGGCTTCACCCCCTCTGAGCTCAGCCCAGCCCCTCCTCCCGGGTCAGAGCGTGGTTTAAAGCACGAGCAGGTCCCAGCACTGGGTGGGTTTTCCATCCCACTGCGACGAGCTGAGCCCTGGCGCTGTGAGCCTGCGGCGTTCGCCTCCTGGTCCTACAGCAGCGGCGTCGGGGATGTCTTTGTCCGCTCCGCTCTCGGATAAAGCCCTCTGTGCAAAGTCCAACAGCAGGAATATCAGCACCTGGATGCTGGTTGCACAACCCTGGGCATTTCCAGCCCTTAAATACACAAACTTCCAGCACCTCTGCGCCTACAGAGGGGTGAAGGGACCCGCGTGGCTCTCGGGAAGCCGGAGCAGAAGGGACGCGGAGCTCTCGGTGTCGCGCGCGTGCCGGCGGCACCGTCCCCGGCTCAGCCTGGGTCAGACGAGACGCGATGTGCTGCCAGCGTCCCCTGCTTTGAAGAGCTCCTGTCCTCAAGGTCACCTGCCTGCAGGCTTAGGAGAGCGTCCTTAAATCCTGCCCTGAACTGCCACGCGCCTCTCGCTTCCACCTGCGTGGCGCCGAGAGCTTCCACGGGCGCGAGACCTGGCACACCCGCCCCAGACGTGCCCATTTCCAGGAGGAAACGGGAAGCTCGTGGCCCTGGCCAAGCCCTCCCACAGCAAAGCCCGTGCTCACGCCAGCTCGTCTGTGCTCGGGAGCTGCGAGAGAAATCTCCAGCTTGCTTCTGGCAGCGAACGCGATCGTCTCGTCTGGCTGCGGGGAGAGCGTTTGGCCGCTCGCTGGAGGCCGTGGGGGGAAATAATTTCTCCTGGAAAGTGGCTATTGCAAGCACGGAGCGATGCTGGGCTCCTGGATGGAGGAGTAGCGTCCACCCCAGGGATCTGGGGCAGGAATACCATGGAAGAGCTTTGGTCTGGCATGGGTGGCCACACGAATCGCTCCGTGCCAAGCCCGGCGCGTGCAGAGCACCCAGGTCGCCCGTCCAGGTGCTTTTGGGGAATGGGGGGGATGCTGAGAACACAAACCTGGCTCGGGTTGGACCTGCCGTGGCTCTGCCAGCACGGATGTGACCTTGGAGAGGTCTTCTTGGGTGGCTGCTTTGGGCTGGAAGGGCCAAGTTTGGGGCTGTGGGATGGATCTGGAGATCATAGAATGGTTTGGGTTGGATGGGACCTTAAAGATGATCTAATTCCAACCCCGTGGTGGGGACACCTTCCACTAGACAAGATGGGCTGGGATGTGGGACACAAAGCTCCTGCTTCCCTGCATTTCCAACGAGCTTTGGGGGAGATAAATATCTCCTACAGTGCTGGGGGCTGGAAACCACCCCCTATTTCTTGACCAGCCCCGGGTGACCGAACATTTCCAGCACGGGAATCCTCGTTGCACTGGTAACGAACCCAGCTCTGCGCTGTCCGACGCAGCAGAGACCCCCATGGAGGGGCTGGGTGGGAGCACACCGGTCACCACCCGTCTCCTTGGCTCCAGGACCACCGTGGTGTGGGGACACGTGTTCTGGTGCCAACGAAGGGTTCTTCTGGTACCTTTTGCTCTCAGATGAAGCCCCTGAAATGAAAGCGTGAGTCTTAAGTAGGAGCTTGTCTTTAATTCCAGAGCTAAACCACGCCTTGCGACATCTCGCGTTGCCCGGAAGGTGATGCAATAACTCACCCCTTGCCTAATGCCGGCGCTCGAGTGGCAAGGTCCCTGGCTGTAGAGGAGAGAAAACACCTCTTTTTTTTTTTTTTTTTTTAAATCAGTTTAGGTAGGCTAGAACAAAACAAAGCCTGGGAGAGCTGTGTGAAGGCTTTTTGGGGGTGATCATCTAGTTTTGAGGGGTTTTGGAAGTCCTCAGATTGCTCAGAAAAGGGATATTGCAAATTCCTGTCCAGTTTGCTTACTTTTTGCTATTTGAAGTGGTCAGTTTTGGTCTAAACCAAGTCCTCACCCTCTGGAGGAGCCTCTTTTTTCCTCCTTTGGCTGGAAATCGGTTCACCCCGTCCTCAGACTGATGTCCTTTGGAAGTGCCGGTCCTTCTGCAGCGGGACCTCAGCTCACCTGGGAACTCGAGTTGGAGCTGAGTCTCCTTCCTCATCTTTTGTCGCCGAGATATGAGATGCAGAAGGCCCGTGGAGGTCAGGTATGCGTCCTCCCTCCCATCCTGGAGCACTGTGTGGAAGGGAAACCTGTGGTATTGGGGGGGTGGAGCTCTACACAGTCTGAAGTTTGGGAAATAATAGGAATTTTGAGTTTTCTTTAAATCTTCACTGTTTTAGAGTCACTGGACCCTTGAGTTCATTTGGGTTTTTAATCCTAAAATCACAGAGTGGTTTGAGGTTGGAAGGACCCTCCAGAGGTTTTCATCCCATCGCTGTGCTCAAAGTGAGGTTGCTCAAGCCCCATCCAGTTGAGTTTTGAGTATCTCCAAGGATGGAGATCCCCCCACACCTCTGGCCTGTCCCATGCTCACAGGGAAGAGTTTCCCATGTTGGGTCTTCCTTCTCCTCTCTGCGTGTGTCTATGAGGAGCTTGGCTTCATCTTCTCCACACCCTCCAATTAGTGGCTGTAGGCCACACCTTCATGTTCTCATCTTGAAGCGAGACGAGCCCAACTCCCCCAGCCTGTCTTCATCCATCACATCTTCTGAGATGGTTGAGGACCTTCATTGGGCTCGTTTAATTGGTCGTTGGATCTATCAACATCTCTGTGACCTTCTGACGCAGTGGGGCAACCTTGCTAATTATCACAGTCCCAATTTGGTGCGTCATTAGTCTTAAAATACCTGTTGAGTAGCTCTGGTACAAAATAAACCGGACCCTTTGTGTAGGAGGGATCTGCCATACGTGGAGGAGCACCCCGAGGTTGCATCCTGGTGGATTTTGGGGTGGTGATGAAGGTTTAGGCAAAATGTTTGCGTCTTGCTCTGCTGTTGTGTGTGAAGTTAACCTCTGCTTATCAGCCCTGACTGTGATGGCCTTGGGGAGCCGAGGGAACACGAAGAGGAGAGACGCGTGGCCCCGATAGGAATTGTTTGACCTCTTGGAGGAGAGGCAGCGAGCTCAGAAATGAATTTGGGAGAAGCTGCAGCCCCACTCCCGTGGTTAGAGGAGCAGCTCTTGCTGGATTACCATAGAGGGTAAATTTGAGCCTCTGAAGGCCAAGACATGAAACTCCCTCGTCTCACCGTTTCCAAGAAACCGGGATTTGCAGGGAGGGAGTGCAGCTACGTGCTCATCGGGAGAGAGATAAATCACGGCGTGTTTTCCTCTAAAGGAGACAGTTGCTAAAAATAGGAGCTGTGCTGGAGCTCCGGAGAACAAAGGAGTCCCTGGAAGGCTCCTGCCACTGTCCTTTCTCGGCGATGGGTGCTCTCTGCCCCTCTCCGTCCACGCGCCGGGGGCTTGGGGGTGTTTCCAGTCTGCCAGTTTGGGAGGGCTGGCTCTTATCCCAGCCTTCCCCCCGACGTTCCCGGCCGGGCGGTGACTCAGGCTTTCCCCAGTGAGCACTGCCACTCCTCCGCCACCTTGGCAGCTTGGCCCTGGGTCTTCCCAGCCTTTCTGAAAATCATTGTGAAGTCAGAAGGACCTGGTGTGGGAGCAGAGGGTGGTAGCAGCTCTCCAGGATGGGCTCTGACAGCGCCGATGCCGGATGAACCCCGGCGATGCGCGTGGTGTGGTCCCAGCTCTTGGGTTGAGATGAAAGAGCTCCAACCCCATCATCTCGGGATGAGCCCTGCGCGCTGGAGAGGCTCAGCCTCACGTGGCTCGCCCCAAGGTGTCTCACCTGCGGTGGTAGAAGGGTGGGAAGCCAGCCTTGGCTTTTCACACCCCTCCTCTGCTCTCAGGGCAGGTCCTGCCCGTCCTTCCCCATCTCCATAACCAGCGTGGTGGCCTCAATACCACGTTCCTCCCAGTTTTACGGCACATACCCAGTAATCCGTAGGATGAATGCAACGTGGGAGTGGCTGTGTCCATCCCAGGGGGGACGGAGGTCAGGCTGGGCTGTGGAGGCTCTCCCAGGCTGAGCCTGCAGACCCTTGCAGCAAAACCCATCTCCTGAGCCGTGTGTTTCCAGAGCGCTCCCCGTTTCCTTCCCAGGGTGTGCAGCTTGTTCCTGCTCTCTCTTACCTTTGCGTTCAGTGTCAGAGGCTCTCGGGGTCGTTGGATGGTGCGTGCTGGGGCCTGAGCTGCTCCTTGCACTGCCTTTTTTCTCAGTGAGCCCCATCCGTGGTTGGTGCTGGCTCTGACCCTCCATCAGGCTGTGGCCACCTCCTTGCTGTGCCCTCCCGGTTATTTCCACCGCGCTGGTGAGCCCCAGGCTCCCAAGGTCATGATGATGATGATGGGAGCAGGGATGTGGGACAGTGGCTTGTCCCAGCAGCCACCTTGCTTGCCCGGGGCTGGTTCGCAGCAGGAACGTGGATTCACCCAGCTATGCCTTCGCTTCCCCACGCTCCCAGCTTGTAATAACAAGTGAGTCCCTGCTTTCCATACAGCTGGGACAGGTGATGTGTGGCCAGACCAGGACAGGGAGGATCTGGCGTGAGGAGCAAGACCCCTGTGTCCTGCCCTGAGCTCAGTCCTGGCTGACGGAACCTCCAGGCCACGTAGGTTCCATGCAGATGTCTTTGTTGGACGCAGCTGAAGGCTTTCCTCCTCTCGAGGAGGGATGTAGCCAGGTCTGATACAGCTCAGCAGATCTTCAGGAGGCGTTTGCCTTTCCTCCATTGCTGCCTGAAAATCCTGCCTCGCATCTTCTCAGGAGCAGGCTTGGAGGTGACAGCCCAGGAGGGTTTGGCCAACACTGGAGTGAGGCAAAGCTTCTTTGAGCGCCGGATGGTGCTCGGGCACCTGGAGACACGCCGGTGCTGGGGAGGCTTGTGAGCCCCATCCTTAGAGCCAGGGGAACCTGTCTTCTTCCCAGCATGGTCCAACACAACCCTTGTCCAGCTGCTTGGCCGCGGCTCTGTGCCGGCTCCCTCGCCAGGTCCCCGCCGGAGCGCGCCGGCGGCGTGTGCATCTTCCTTCCCACTCGACTGCTTCGCCCTAGGGACGATGAGACATCAAATAGTTGTGTGTGGGATTAAACCCTCTTAAGTGTGGCTCGGAAATCCTCCCGTAATCCGGACCCGGCTGCGGGAGGGAAGGATGGGCAGCAGGAGCAGAGGGGGTTTATCTGCTGGGAAAGCTTTTTTTTTAACACACCAAAAAAAATCCTGACTTTATTGCAAATTGCGTTGAAGAAGCCTCACTTGGGCACTGACCTTGGAGCTTTCCTCTCTGTTGCAGATGAGCCTGATCCTGCCCTCTCCGGTGCCGTCCCAGCCACAGCTCACAGGACCCAACTCGGGTAAGTTCCCAAGGGATGTCGCAGTGTGGGGAGCGCCCAGGAGCCCGTCTCCCATTGCTAGCAGTGCTCCAGTTATGCAGAACCCCAAACCATCTCCCTGCTGTCCCCGAAGGGGGTTGTCCTACCACCGGGGACATCAGCAGGTCCCTCTGGAGCCAGCCAGCAGTCCCCTCACTGCAGAGCAGCGTTGGCTGCTCTACTTCATCTCGTTTGTCCCGCTTCCCAACAAACCACCCGGCTTCTGCCTACCCTAAATAGCCCCTCAGGGCCATCTCAGTTCCCCTTGGGGCCATCCCAGTTCCCCTCGGTGCCATCCCAGTTCCCCCTGGAGCATCCCAGTTCCCCTTGGGGCCATCCCACTTCCCTTTGGCACTGCTGGGACTGTCCCTGTTAGAGATGCTGGGACGTGGATGCTTGATTTGGTTGCATTGGCTGTCCCAAAGCTGCTAAAGGGTGTCCTAAATAGCTCTGAGCACTCTGAAAAAGGCAGATTTAGGGGTGCCAGCCCAAGGCTCGTGCAGGGTGAGGGTCCTTGTCCCTCCCCGTGGCACTGAGGACCCGCGCCTGGCTTGGAGTCGCTCTCTGCCTTAGCCTGTTTAGCAACGCAGACGATGCCCAGCGTGTTTTAACGGGCTTATTTTAGCATCTGCCGTTGGCTGGTCCTTCCTGGGCTGGTGGTTTCCTTCACTGGTTATTTTTAATAATGCTTGCGGGCTTTACGGAGCGTCCAGGAATGGCGCTGCCCCGATATCACACCGCAGGCAGCAGCGAGCCCGTCCTCCAGGCCACAGCAATTTCTGCTGAGGGAAAAGAGGGAAAGGTTTGGAGCTGGGAGGATGAGTCTGGTGGGTGGGAGGGTCCGTTCGCCCCTAAACCTGGCTTTTTCCAGGAGCAAGCTGGAAATAAATAGGTTTAAAAAGAAGGAGAGAGAGAGAAAGTGGAACTGGCAGCCCTGCTGTCTCCAACAAAGGTGCTTTGTTCTCCTGGCAGCACGACTTGACCCCTGAGATAGTGTTTTGCTGGCCCTGGAGCAGCTCCTTGCACGAGGCCTCGAGTCACCGGGCTTCTCCGGGTGCCAGGCTCTGCCGTCCCGCAGGCTTCTTCCCCAGGGGTGGCTGAGCAGGAGCTGGGACGTGGTGGTTTGCTCCACGGGTGCTGTGTAGGGGGAGAAGCCGGGCATGAAGTTGGAGGACAGAAACTGGGCAGGGATGGGGACGTGGAGGAGACTTTCCTCGCTCCACAGCTCAGCGGACGCCCTGAGTCTGCTTGGCCCCGGAGCCGGCGTCTGCCAAAGCCCCATGAAGCTGCCATCAAGGTCACCGGGGCTCCTGGGTCTCTTGGACCCCAGTTCTGAAGCCTAAATGTGGGGATCTGGTGCCATTTGAGGTTCTCCACCTCCCCACCCGGACTCCCACCACCCCAGCAGAAGGGCTTGAGGCTCTTGTAGGTCCTGTCTCCTCATTGGTGGTCCCATGCCAGGTGTCTCCAGTCCATCGAGGCTCCTCAGAGAACATCAGGTGCCTCTGACGTACCCTCAGAGGCCTCACCATGTCCCTTCCTCCAGGAAAAGGCCTCCAGGCCCAATGTAGGACTTTCAAAACCACTGGGCTGGGACTGCCCATGGGTGTGCTGAGCCGCCCCCCTCTAGTACCCACCATGTCTTGGGTGCCGTGGTGGTACCAGCAGCACCCGTCTGGGTGGCATGGGGCCACCCAGTCCCACTGTATTGCTCACCCCGTGAAGGTGTACGTTCTCCAGGGGCTTGATGGGGTCTTCCAAGCTTTGGGAGGGTTTGGAAGAGGGTGGGGAGGAACCACCTCGATCCACCAACTTGGCTTGGGGTCTGCACAGGGAAGAAAGACTTCCCACTCCTGCTGTAGAGAGGGATCACTCAGGGACTTCCATTTAATCATGGAGACAAACCATTTGGTCTCAGAGACCTTTGGTATGGTCCATTTGACACTTAAATCCATTTTAATGCAACTTTGAAGAGCTCACTGGCCTGTTCTTTGGCAGTGAGGTGTCCAAGCGCCCCGAGAAGTTAGGGGGGAAAGGGAAGGAGAAGCAGAGGGTGGGGTGGAGTGAGGGGAAGATGGCTTTTGGCCCAAGGCAGGAATCAGTGACGTGGTGATGGGAACCCAACGCTGCTGTTGTACCCGGCGTGACCATGGAAGAGCCACCGTAGGGAGAAGGTAGAGCCACCATGGAAACGAGCTTGGAGAAGATGCAGAAATGACTCTGTGCACGGCCAAGGGAGGGTGGGGAGGGATGGGCTTGGTTTTGTCCAAGTCTTTAATATTTGAGGTGATATGAGGGTCACCATGAAGTCCCCAGCCTCTGCTCTGCCGTAGGCTCGCTCTGGTTCTTTCGTAAACAGAAACGTTTGTGCTATCCCGTTAACAGGTTATTAACTCTCAAAACTTCTTTGCAGCTCTACGAACGAAGAACATTTAGAGTTCAAGAAGGTTTTGTACAGAACGGATGCCAGGAGCTCCTTAGACCTACGCAACATGACCGTGTCCGGCGGCGTGACCTGGGACACCTCCGCCCTGGAGACGAGAGCGGGCGATGGGAGAGAAGAAAGCACTTTAGAGAGACTCTCTGGCCTGAAGGACTCGAAGGACGCGCGGTGCGGAAAGGAGTCGGCGTTCGCCGTGGAGCCCCAGGTTGTAAACACTGTGCAGGTGGATCCCGAGCAACTGGAGAGCGACTCGGAGGAGCTGGACGGTGGGAAGGCGGCAGCAGAGACGCCCAGTCCTCGCGCTGGGGCGTTGGTTGGCGGTGGGGAAGAGAAATATCTTAAAAATGAACCAAAGCAACTCGAAGGCCTCAGCAAAGAGCACTTAGATAAAAGCAAGAGGGGAATCCAGAGGGTGGATTGGATGTCTAGACCCAACAAAAGCCCAAGTCCTCACTACAAAGACATAAGCAAGCCGACAGATGTAGCAACCAGCTTGCCCTTTCGGGGACAGGCGGTGCGCGAAGTGCCTCCTCCGCTGACTCCCACGGTGTTCAGGAAAACGCTGAACCCCGTCCTGGGCAAGTCCAAATCCCTGGAGAGCGCCTCGTCCCACAGGAAGGGGCTGATGGTCGAGGCGGACTTGAGCGAGATGAACCCGCTCACCGCGGCCGAGTGGATGATCCAGAAGCCGAGCCTGCAGCTCGGCGCCGACCTCGCCCTCGGCAAACAGTCCTGGACGGTCAACGCCGAGGACTCGGTGGAGCGCATCCCGTTGATGTCCCTGGAACCCGCTCCCTGCAGCTCCTACGACATCGAGATGAGGCCCTACGTGTGCAGCGTCCTGTTGGAGGAGCAGGGGAAGGAGGAGGTGGGCCCCGAGGAGGACCCGACGGTCTACACCTGCATCGAGTGCAGCATTTACTTCAAGAAAAAGGAACATTTGATGGATCACATGCTCCAGCACAATCGCGGCCCAGGGACGGACCAAGACAGAGATGCTCTGGGAGGGCAGTGTCAGTTCTGCTGCAACGAGTGCGGATGGGCCTTCGGAGACCCCACGGCCTTGGAGCAGCACAAGAGGCTCCACCAAGAGTCCAGGGAGAAGATCATCGAAGAGATCCAGAAACTGAACGAGTTTCCAGACGAAGGCCGGGACGCGCGCCTGCAGTGCCCCAAGTGCGTCTTCGGCACCAACTCCTCCAAGATCTTCGTCCAGCACGCCAAGATGCACGTCAAGGAGAGGAAGGACCAAGGGGCGAAGAACATGAATCTCTTCGGCAGCGCGGGCGGCGGCGAAATGCGGGACAGCCCCGCGCACGGCGTCTACAAACCCTTCAAAGAGAACGACCACGCGTCCCTGCAGACGCAGGCGCCGCCGCACGGCGCTGGCAAAGGGCTCAGCACCTGCGTGCTCTGCAGCTTCCCGGCCCCCAACGAGAACATCCTCAAGGAGCACATGAAATACGCCCATTCCCACATGTCCTGGGACGCCGAGGTGTACGAGGCCGATCCCAACCAGCCGGGAACGAGCAGAGATGCCTACAGCCCGGCGCGGCCCGGCCGCTTCGCGGACACGGATTATTTCCCCCCGCCGCACCGCGACAGCGCGGCGCACTACGAAGCGGTCCACGGTTTTGCCCTGACTCATCCGAGGCTCGACAGAAGCAACGGGGCGAGTAAAAAGGACTACCAGACATCAGGGTTTCACGCCAGGAAAGCGGCTCCTTACGCTGCCCCGCACAAAAACCTCGGGTTCTCGGGTTTTCCCTCCGCTAAAGCTTATTCCCAGTTTGCTCTGCAGCAGCTGAAAAAAAAAACGGTGGCTCAGCACCTTGAGGGAGAAGGCGACGGTCTCAGGAGCCACCCCATGGGGCTGGAGGAGCTCAGGCACAAGTGGGTGTGGGCCACCGACGCTGGGAGCATGGAAGAGGAGATCTCCGTAAGCGCCGAAATAGACGTGAGTGAGAGCAGAGGCATCAAACCCGTCACCGTCCCTCAAGCTGCCTTGGACCTCAAGAGGACGTTCCGAGACACCCTGAAAGCCACGGACTCTTCGATAGCTTCGGAGGAGCAGCAGCGGCAGCTGCGGAAGATGGTCCCCATCGTCCTCCTGGAGGAGGTGAACCTGCACCCCAAGGCGACGAAGCGGCCGCGGGCGAAGCCGTTCAAGAAGAAAGCGACGCTCCCTTCCCGGGAATTCATGATAGAGGAGCCCCTGCCCTTGGATATGCTCCTCTTGGATGCTCCTCTGGAAGGTCCTCTGGAGCTCGATGACCTCTTGGACTCCGACTCGCCCATGCTGAAGAACGAGGAGAGGAAATGTCCCTACTGCCCAGACAGGTTCCACAACGGCATCGGGCTGGCGAACCACGTACGGGGCCACCTCAACAGGGTGGGGGTGAGCTACAACGTCCGTCACTTCATCTCGGCGGAAGAAGTGAAAGCTATTGAGCAAAAATTTTCCTTCCAAAAGAAGAAGAAAAAAGGTAGTATGTATTCAATTCACCGTGCTTTCTCTTTTCTTGGTTTAATCGGTGGGGTTTTCTCCTCCCAACCGTGAACTGGGTACGTATGGTAGTGTGGTCAGCCTGAACCGTGGTGGGCACGGCGTGGGTGGTTGTGTGGGGTGTGATCCCCCCCCAGGCCCCTCCTCCTTGGCCCCAGGCCCCTGCTCCTTGGCCCCAGGCCCCTCCTCCTTGGCCAGATCCAGGGGAAGCCACGGCAGCGCTCACTCTCTGCCCTTCTTTCCGCAGTTGCGAACTTCGACCCGAGTACTTTCAGCCTGATGCGGTGCGAGTTCTGCGGGGCCGGTTTCGACACGCGAGCGGGGCTCTCCAGCCACGCCAGAGCCCACCTGAGAGACTTTGGTATCACCAACTGGGAACTCACCATCTCACCCATCAACATCCTCAAAGAGCTGTTGGCCAACTCGTCGGAGCACCCGATGCTGCAGGCGGCGATGGGAGCGGAGCCCTCGTCCCCGGGCCGAGAGAGGGAAGCTCACGGCTTCGTGCCTCGCAAGAGCATGACCCCCATGTCTGAGTGCAGCATTCCACGGTCTCCTCTCTCCCCGTTCCCCCCATCCTGGGGTGATGAGTCCCTGCAGTCCTACAGAGACGGTGAGTGTCCCCCAGCACCAAAAACCTTTTTATAACCCCAAACCGTCGCGTCCTGCTGCAGCAGGGGAGGGTCTGTGCAGGGAGGGGTTGATGTCTCCATCTCCGTGGTTGACCCATCCTGGGAAATGTGGGGCTGGGCTGGGGCAGATGGGTGGAGATGCCAGAGGATGAAAGAGGCGGGCAGTGCGGTCCCTCCATGGGGAGGGGTTGTGTTGCACCGGGGAGCTGGGATTTGGATGCTGTGGCTTTATGGTTTGAACAGTGTTGTGTTTAGGAGTGAGGTTTCCATCAGGGAAACCCCCAAAGTTTCACAAATCATGGGGTAGAGCGTGGCTGGAGGGGAGGGGAAGAGCGTAAAGGGTCCTTCCCGAATGGGTTTGGGTCTGAGCTGGTCCCTCTCCATCAGCAGAGCTCTGAATTATTCACAGGGGATCATCGGTTCCACAGCTCAGCCCATCCCAAAGTTTCCAGGTTTTCCCTGCAAACCTCCAAAAAACCGAGTTAGCACCAAAACCTGCGTGGTGCTGTTCTTCCACAGACTAAAAGCTTGCTCATGGATTAGGAAAAACAACCCCCTGCTGAGACCAGGTCCTTCTGGCAGCGTCTCGTGCTCCTTGAAGCAGCTCCTCGTTAGGTTCTGCTCAGCCCAATCCTGGTCGATCCATCCCTGCAGCGAGGAGCTGCTTGGCTTTCATTGCACTATCAAAGAGCCTTTAATCCGCTCTTTGGAACGAGTCTGGAGCCTTAACAAACACAAATTAAAATCCAAACCGACCCAAACTCTTGGTTCTTGGCATGGCAAACCTTGGGTGATGAATGGCTCCCGGCCCGGGGCAGCGCTTGGTGCCAACGAGAGGCGTTTTGGAGGTTTCTCTTGCCAGTGGCTGGATGCTGCTGCTGGCTGTGACAACCACACAGGAATTTTTTGGTCTGCTGGTGCCCAAAATTCCTTGGCACAAGCACAGGAGCTCGGGTATTTTATCACTAGGAAGGGTGGAAAGTGTCTTGGTGAGGAACGAGCGTGGCCACCCGTTGGCGACTGCTCCTGGGAGAAGAGGTTAAGGTGGTTCCAAACGAGGTGGATCTCATCTCAAACGTCCCCAACGTGAAGGTTTAGGGAAGAAAAAAAATGAATAGGTCCCATCTTGCAATATGATCTTGCTTATCGGCGCGGGCAACGTCACTCAAGTGGGGGCTTTTTGGCGTGTGATGTCTCAGGGTTGGGGACATCTCCTGCTCCTGTTGCCGTGGAATGGTGGTGGGTGTCTGGTGGCAGAAATCGGGTCGGGAATTGTCCGTTTAGGTGAAAATAAGGGAATTAGAGCTTGATTCTGGTGCTCTACGGCGTTGTGTTTGAACACGGGTAAGGTTGAGGGTGGAGGTGTGGGGTGAGCGTGACTCTGGCTCAAACGCCCCCACAGGCTGCGCTCCGGGGTTTAAACTCCCGTGCTCTGCATGGCATAGAGTCACAGGACAGCCGTGGTTGGGAAAGAACTCTGAGCCCCCCAGTCCAACCAGTAACCCACCAGTACCCCCTGTCCCTCAGCACCACATCTCCACGGCTCTGAAACCCCCCAGGGATGGGGACTCCCCCACTGATGCTCCTTGGAAGTTCTCCAGATCTTTCTCTGTGTCCCCCTGACCCTTGTCCATGTCCCCCAGCCCCTTCCCCAGCTCCGCTGCCCTTCTCTGGCCACTCTCCAGCCCCTCAATGTCCTTCTTGGCCTGAGGGGGACCCCAAACTGAACCCCACATTCGAGGGGTGGCCTCCCCAGAGCTGAGCACAGGGGGACAATCCCCTCCCTGCTCCTGCTGGCCACACCATGGCTGGCACAGCCCAGGATGCTGGTGGCCACCTTGGCCACTCTGCTGTCCACCAACACCCCCAGGGCCTTCTCCACCAGCCAGCTTTACGAGCCGTGTCTTTGGGTGAGAATACCCAGAAAACAGGTACTTTTGGCAAGCTTCAAACTCCCCACCCCACCAAGCTGTTGTGTCCCCCCGTGCCCGCAGCCGTGGCTCGGGTGGGTTTGTGTTTCAGTCCAAGCCTGGTGTCGCACACCCGAGCTCACGGGGGACTCACTCCAGCTCGCGGCGTCTGTTTGAGCTCTCGCCGCGGGGGGCAGCTGAGCAAACAGGGACTCGCTTTCGGTGGCGGGGGACGGCGCCTCCGTCCCCGGGAGGATTTCAGATGGGTTCTCTAAGCCAGCTCGTCCCCATCTCGGTTCAAACCGCGCGTGAGACGCTCCGGGCTGGAGCGAGGGAGCTGCCTTAAGGGCACCTGCTGTCCTCTCCTCCTCTGTTATCCCAATTCCTTCATTTGTAGGGGGTTTGAAGGGATATTAATGAGCTAAAGGTCGTTAGCAAGTTCTCATGGCAGGAGGACCTCGTGTTCCACACCAAACCACCGGTGTCTGCCAGGGGGTCGGTGTCGTGGTGCTGGGGGAGCTCTCCATGAACTGCTTCCTTCCTCCCCACTTCCAGGCACCTGAGCTGCCAGGAGGTCTCTGCCACCGTGCCAAGACGCCTCTCGAGCTGTCAGGACCTTGGAATATTGGTGTGGCCTTAGCTGGAACCCTCTGTCACAGGAGGGAGAAATCCCCTCTACGGGCAGCGTTTCCCGCACCGGCCACGGGTCGTGGCTTCCACCGAGGCTGCAGCAGGAGATGGAGGTGGAGGATCCAGCTCTGGGCGCCAGGAGGTTGAGTCCATGGTGGGTTTGGAACCACCGCAGCGCCCGAGCGGAGCGGGGCAGCGTCCCCGCCGGGGGCTGCGCGCGGTGGGACCCGCAGGGCGGCGTTGGGAGAGGGCTCTGGGTTTAACACCCGCGCTCTCGTGCTGCTTTTTGTTTAAAACAAACCCAAACCGCCTCTTTCAGCCAAACTAAGAGTCAAAGGGAGGAAGGAGGTGTGTGGGTCTGCGGTGAGACGTTGGACTTGGCCGCGCTGGTTGTTTAGGTGGGAGCATTTGGGGCAAAACCAGGATGTTTTGAGATACCGAGGGGATCTTGGAGGTTCCCTGCTCCCTCCTGCTGCTTCCAGGGGAGTCTGTGGTGATTAAATGAACTTGAACCTGGCTGCCCCGGGCTCTGGTGGAGACTCCACCACCCACGCTGCCACCACCAGCCCCCTCCCCTTCAGAAAGCCCGCGGGGTCTGTGGTGGTTTTGATCTCTAAATCCATTCATTTTACCCAGGAGAAGCAGAGACAAGGAGATGCCATTCTGTAGACCCAAATCTTTCACTTTTCCCCTTTTTGGTCCCGATTCCAGACCCTGGACCCCCCCGAAGCACCGCGCTGCAAGGAGCGGCGGGGTTATCCCAGCTCTTCCCCATCCCACGATGGGGCTGGGATGTTTGGGGTGGGGGGGCTGCAGCATTCACTCTGCTTCGGTTTTGAACAGCTTAAAAGTCTGAAAAGCTCTTTTCCCCCCCCCCCCCCGCCTTTCCTGCCAGAGCGCTGGCTCGAGCTGTCCCCAGCTGTCCTCGGGGAGCTGGTGGCTCCTGCGGGGCGGTCCCTCTGCTCAGGGGGGTTTCCCCGTGTGTTGTGACGGGTGATGCTTGCCCTGCTGCTGCAGCCGCCCCTCAGAGCCGCTCTTGGCTCCGGGACGAGGCCGGTGGTGGAAGTGCTGGCTCCCAACCCGCTGGCAGCCGCCGCGGGGAACACGTGGTGTGTCTTGGCAGGCGCTGGGAAGCGTTAGGCAATCGCTTCCTCCTCAGAACAGCTCGCGGCTCTTCCTCCTCGTAGCCTGCCTCACCTTGCTCTGTTCTGCTCTGTGGGCTTGGCACCATCATCCTCCCTTCTTCCCCTCCCGTATTTTTCCAGATTTAACTCCCCGGGGTCTCTCTTTACTGTCCCAAACCATGAGGTCTTCTGCCAGACCTGGGTTTCTCCTCTCCATCTGCTCCTCTGCAGCTGCAGCGATGTTTCACCATGTTGGAAGATGAGCAGATGTTCTTGGACCTCCACTCCACGCAGAGCCAGAGGAGACGGGGTCTGTCCGTCCTTCTGGAGCGCATCCGACGTCGCGTGGGTGTCGAGGAGATGGAGAGGGTGGGCTGAACGCTGTGGGCTCGGGGAATGATTCCCAACTGCTCCTGTCTGCCCCTTGCTCGTATTGAACCCCCAGATGAGGACTCGGAAGGGGAGGTTGCCCCTACCATGCCCAAGGTCCTGCCTTGGTGTGAGAGTGTCTTCCTCCTCTCTAGGGCAGTTTTCTGAAATGTTCTTAGGATCTCCTGGGTTGGAAGGGACCCATGAGGACCATCAAGCCCAACTCCTGACTCCACACAGGGCAACCTAAGAGTTAAACCCTAGATCTAAGAGCGTTCTCCAAACTCTTCTTCAACACCAACAGGCTTGGGGCCATGACCTCATCCCCGGGGAGCTCGTTCCAGTGCTTGGCCACCCTCTCCATGAAGAGCTCTTTCCTAATGGCCACTCTGAACTTCCCCTGACACAACTTGAAGCCGTTCCCTCACGTCCCATCACCGGACACCCATGGTTCCCCATCACAAGGCAGCTGTAGATACCAATGAGGTCACCCATCGGTCTCCTCTTCTCCAGGGGGACCAACCCTGGTATCCTCAGCCCCTCCCCACAAGCCCTCTACTCCTTTCACCGTCCCTGTCACCCTCCTTTGGACACATTCCAATATTTTTATGTCCTTCTTAGACCGTGGAGCCCCAAAGCGTGCACAGGACACAAGGTGAGGTCACCCTAAGATGTGGGACCCGTCACCTCTTTCGGCTGTATGCCAACAGCCCTTTGGCCCCAAGGACACGTGGTTGACTCCCACTGAGCTTCCCATCAAGTGACTCCCCCGACCCCGCTCAGCAGGGACACGTGGGGAACACAGAGCTCCTGCCAGGGACACGTGGGGAACACAGAGCTCCTGCCAGGGACACGTGGAGAACAGAGAGCTCCTGCCGGTGCACGATGAGTGAGGAAGGGAGGGGGTCTGAATGTCAGAGCCTCCAAAATTGATTTTAGGGGTGTCCTGGGGGAACCCTGGTGTGATCTGCTCAGAGATACAAGTGGGTAGGGACCCCACAACCTCTTTGATTCCTCCCCCCACCTCTTTTTATCCAGGGTGTGCGAGCCAGCGTGGCCAGGGCCACCACGTTGTGGTGCCTGGGGTGGGACCACGGCAGGAGAGGCTGGAGGAGATGGGAGGGGGAAGGCTCTGCCACCAGCACAAGCAGGGCTGTGGGGGAGGGTGTTGATGGCAGGTTTTATGGGGGGGTTTGAGCCTCGTTTCTTCCTCAACGCTTTGACTTGAGAACAAAGACCTCAGCGCAGCTCCGATTTCCATCCTGACCTTTGCATCCTCTGGTTAATTGTGCTTGTCCTCTGAAGGGATCCAGGACGTGGCCTTTTGTCCTCTGTGCCGCAGAGGAGCGCGGGCCGCGGTGGCCGCGTCAATCACGGATGGTCCAAGGTCAGGCAAACCTTCCGGAGGGTCCGTACCCGACCCCTGCAGCGAGGACAGCTTCCGAGCCACGTCGGGTCGCTCAGGGCCACGTCCCGCTGGGTTTGGCGAAGGATGGAGGTTCCCCCACGTCTCTCGTGGGTTAACGCGCCCCGAGGACCCTCCAGTTCTCGGGTCACGCTCTCCTTTTGTGTCAACCTGTCTGCATTTCCTCCCTGCCCGCGCGCCCTGCGCTCCCCGCAGCCTGACCCACTTCCCACCGCTCTCATTCCTTTCTTGAGTTCCAGGTTATGGAAAAGCTCACGTTGTCCTCCTTCCCCTCCCTCCTGCGCGGGGGAACGTGGGCTGTCGCCCCTGATCTTGTCTTTTCTCCGCGTCCCCGAGGATTTCGCGTGGCAGGCAGCGCCTCGCATCCGTTTTCACCCGGAGTTTGAGCTCTTTTCACCGCTCCTCGTCTACGGCCACAGGGGACGGCGTGAAATCCCTCAGCCGGGTCCCCCAGCGCCGGGATTGGTGGAGTGAGGGTCCCTGGGGGCAGCAGACGGTCGCAATGACCCGTTTCAGTCTTAGCAGCCGAGGGGAGAAACTGGCCCCGCTCCGCGGGTCGTCCCTTGGATCGGGGTTCGGGCACCGGGTTGTCCCCACGGAGCCTTGTCCCCGCGGCAGGGGGCTGGCACTGCCAGGAAGGGCCCCTCGCCCCTCTCCGTGGTGGGGTTTGTGGAGGGTTGACGTGAGGACACCTCACGGGTGTTTGGGGACTCGGGAATCTCCGTGCCACCCGTGGGTGTGAGCACCCGGCAGCCACCAGGACAGGACCCTCGGGGCTGTCACTGCACGAAGAGCGGAGTCCCTGGGGACCTCTGGTCACTGCTGTGGGCTTTGAAACCCCCTGAAACCACCAGGATTTGCCCTGTGATGGTTTCTGGTTCCTGATCCAGGTGGTTTCTGGTCCCTGATCCAGGTGGTTTCTGGTTCCTGATCCAGGTGGATTCTGGTTCCTGATCCAGGTGGATTCTGGTTCCTGATCCAGATGGATTTTGGTTCCTGATCCAGGTGGTTTCTGGTTCCTGATCCAGGTGGATTCTGGTTCCTGATCCAGGTGGATTTGGGTTCCTGATCCAGGTGGATTTGGGTTCCTGATCCAGATGGATTCTGGTTCCTGATCCAGGTGGATTTGGGTTCCTGATCCAGGTGGATTCTGGTCCCTGATCCAGGTGGTTTCTGGTTCCTGACCCAGGTGGATTTGGGTTCCTGATCCAGGTGGATTTGGGTTCCTGATCCAGGTGGATTCGGGCTCCTGATCCAGATGGATTCTGGTTCCTGACCCAGGTGGATTTGGGTTCCTGATCCAGGTGGATTTGGGTTCCCTACACGCTTTTCCCCCCACGTTCCCTTCGCTCCGGCAGCGTTTCCCTGTTCCCCAGGATCCGTTGTCCCCGCTCCGGGCCCCGGTGGCACGTGGCCGTGTCCTCGCTCGCTCCCTGCCATTGCCTCTGTCCCCTCGGGTCCGAGTCTGTGCTGGGGTGCTGACTGTACCCCCTGCGTTCAGGAGGAGGTGGCAGTGCCAGAGGAGGTGGCCGATGTCCCCGTGTCCCTCTTCTGGACTGAAAATGGATCCTTTTGTGCTTTTTATTGGGGTGATTTGGATAGGACCCCGCTCCCGGTGGCAGCCTGGGCTGGGGGGGGGTGGAGGTGGCCTTGGGTGGCCTTTCCCATCTCGGGAGGTGCTTCACTGGGTGGTCCCGTCCTCGGGTACGGGGCTGGGGTCAGCCCGGGGTTGGCATGGGGACACCCCCCTGGGGTGGGGGAGGGTTGTGTCAGGGCTGGGCTGGCGGACAGGTGCCATGGGGGGGGTCAGTGGTGGCAGCTAGGCCCCATGGGGGGGGGTCAGTGGTGGCAGCCAGGCGCCATGGGGGGGTCGGTGGTGGCAGCCAGGCGCCATGGGGTGTTCGGTGGTGGCAGCCAGGTGCCATGGGGGGGTCAGTGGTGGCAGCCAGGCCCCATGGGGGGGTCAGTGGTGGCAGCCAGGCCCCATGGAGGGGGTCGGTGGTGGCAGCCAGGCGCCATGGGGGGGGTCGGTGGTGGCAGCCAGGTGCCATGGGGGGGGTCGGTGGTGGCAGCCAGGCCCCATGGGGGGTCGGTGGTGGCAGCCAGGTGCCATGGGGGGCTCGGTGGTGGCAGCCGGGCGCCATGGGGTGTTCGGTGGTGGCAGCCAGGTGCCATGGGGGGGTCAGTGGTGGCAGCCAGGCGCCATGGGGGGGTCAGTGGTGGCAGCCAGGCGCCATGGGGGGGGTCGGTGGTGGCAGCCAGGCCCCATGGGGGGGTCGGTGGTGGCAGCCAGGTGCCATGGGGGGGGTCAGTGGTGGCAGCCAGGTGCGATGGGGGGGGTCGGTGGTGGCAGCCAGAGGCCACGGGGGGGTCAGTGGGGCCGGGCCGGAGGTGTGAGGGGGGACGATGGAGGGACTCTGCTCCCGCGGGGAGGCCTGAGCCGGGGGCTGGGGGGCAGGCAGGCCCCACGGGAGAGCTGAGCCCCCTGGGGCCCGGGCACATCGGTGCTGAGGCTGAGCTGGGCCTGGCCCCGGGGCCTCGTCCGCTCCCTGGAGCCCGGGCCCGGGCCTCGCCCCCCGCCACGGAGCGCCCCTTCCCCACCGCACCGCTCGAGCGCTCGGCGCTCCCCCTTCCTCCCTGCCGCCACTTCCCCCCCGTGCTCGATTGCTCGGCGCTCGGCCTCGCGCCCCGGGCCCTCTCTGTCCCGGCCGGGACCCCCCCGCTGTCTCGCCGTTCCCTCGCTCGGCGCTCCACCGCTCGGCCTGGCGGGCGGGCGCGCACTGCTCGGCGCTCGGCCTCGCGGCCTGGCGGCCGCCCCGCATGTGCCGGAGCCAAGATGGCGGCCTCCACCTCCTCGCAGCCCAAAGTGACAAAAGCGGCGGCGGCGCCGCGACCCCGGGACCGGGACCGGGGTGGGGACGGCGAACCCGAGCCCGAGGCGGCGCCCGAGCCGAGTGAGCCCCCGTTTTCCTCCGCCGACCCCGCCCCGCCGCGCCCGGGCCCACCCGCGGCCCCCACCCCCACCCCCCCGGGCCCCGCCGCAGCGATGGGCCCGAGCCGGGGCCGCCGCCGGTTCCGGGCCCGGCCCTGACGGGGAAGGGGCGGGTGGGGAAAGGCCCGGCGGGGGCGGCTGTCGCTAAGCCGCCGCCCTCCTTTGTCCGTACCCCGGCCTCGCTTTGTCCCTCCCGGGGGCCCTCGGCGGCGCCCCCCGGGCCCGGCCTGGCCGCTCGCAACGGGGCCGCGCCCGGTTCCTGTCACCGCGGGGGGCGGGGGGGGGGATTGGCATCCCCCTCCTCTCCGCCCCCCCGGGGGGGGGATGCAAATCGCCACCGCGCCCTGGCACCGCCCCGGGGTGGGAAGCGGTGCCCGGGGAGCCCGGGGCTGCCCCCAACCCGCCCCCGCGCCCGGGCGGGGCTGCCACCGGCCGCCCACCCCCGCTGGGAGGTGCCACCGTGCCCGTCCTCCCCCCGGCTGGGAGCTGCCACCTTCCCTGTCCCCTCCCCGCGGGGACCTGCCACCGTCGAGTCCCTCCCTCCCAGCAGGGAGCTGCCACCACTGGTGTCCCCTGCCCTGCAGGGAGCTGTCACACTCTGTCCCCCCACTTCCCGCAGGGAGCTGCTGCCACCCCTTCACCCCATGGCAGAGAGATGCCACCTTTACGTCCCTGTCCCCCCACCCACGCCAGGGACCTGTGTGACATATGTCCCCCCCCAGAGAGAGCTCCCACCGTCCCCTACGAGGGAACTGCCACCGTTTCCCCCTTCCACAGCGAGCTGCCACCATCCTTCCCCCCTCAAACTGTCCCCAAGCACCCCCAGATCCCACTGGCAGGTCACCCCTGTCCCAGCAGCGTGTCACCTGCCACCAGGGTGGGTGCCCCCCTCTAAAAGAGCCCCCTTTGCTCCGATCCTCCCTCCTGAGCGAAGTAACCCTCCGCGTGACGAAGCCACCTCCTCACAGCCACCTCCACGATGTCCTCTGGGCACTCACGATGTCCTTCTCTTGACAGTCCTGGCTCCGGAGGAGGAAGAACTGGTGGCCATGGAGGTGGGTTCGCCCCCTCCCCCGAAGAAGAGTGCTCCTGCGGGGCAGCTGGATCAGCCCCCGCCCAGGATCGGGACCAAACTCTCTCCTGAGCCCCCCGGGAGCAAACCAGAGCCTCAGGACTCCAAAGGTGAGCGTTGCGCCCCGGGTTTGGGTGCCTCCAAGAGCTGCCTGCTGGGGGTTTGCTGCGAGGAGAGAGCGGGGAGCTGGGCACGGGGTTATTTACCCCATCTGCGAGGATTTACACGTCTTTGTCCTTAATTAAACCTCTAATTAAGAGGGTGGCCGTGTTGTACTCTGATTTCCATCATCTTTTTTTCCCCTGGCACCAGCAGTTTTCCGGGACGGACGTGTGCTCCCCATCCTCCTTAACCCACCTCAGCCTGCCCTTCCTCTCCTAATTAGTGACATCCCCTAACGATGCCTTTGAGATCCCTCTCCTTCCCCTGCCTCAGAGCCCTCCCACACCTCACTGCAAGGCTTCCAAAGCCCCATCCTCATCCTCCCACAGCTCTCCTCACCCTTCCCTGCATCACTCTGCTGGGAGCACCTCAGCCTTCAGGCTTAGGGCTGAGGGTGGTGAAAATCCCTCGATGGGGGAAGAAACAACACGACCTCCTGCTCCTTCTGCCTCCTTGATTATACCTTGATTTTTTTTTTCTTCTCTCCTCTTTTTTTTTCCTTATTCCAGCCCAGAACCTCACGACGTGCGAAGTGTGCGGCGCCTGCTTCGAGACCCGGAAAGGTTTATCCAGCCACGCCCGTTCTCACCTCCGGCAGCTCGGCGTGGCCGAGTCGGAGAGCAGCGGAGCTCCCATCGATTTGCTTTACGAACTCATGAAACAGAAAAGCAAACCCGATGGCAGCCCCCTGGCTCCGAGCCTCGGCAAAAAATCCGGTTCCCCCAAAGACACCGCCGCCACCGCTTCCCCTCGCCCCACGCTGCTGGCGCTCGGCAAGGCCGGCGACCGCCCGCCCGACGGCCCCGTCAACAAAGCCATCAAATCCCCCCCCGGCTTCGCAAAGTCCCTCTCGCAGCCGGGGTCCCCCATCCTTAAGAAGGTGCCACCCGCTCTGTCGGGGTCCCCGTCGCCCAAGAACCCCGAGGAGAAGAGCTCCAAGCTCTCGCTGAGCCCCCTGCAGAGCTCCCCGAAAGCGCAGTGGCCGCAGGCGGATGAGGAAGGACCCCTCAATTTAAGTGAGTTTCTTCTTTTTTCGCTCGGTGTTTCTCGTTCAGACGAGGGCAGGAGAAATCCCCGGCTTCTCCCGTCCTCCGCTGAGCCCCGCGGCCCTCGGCGCTGTGCGGAGCGCGGCGGAGGCGCCGCCGTTGGGCACCGGGGGATGCAGCTCGTGCCTGTCGGAAGGGACCGTCTTCCCGTCGGGATTTCAGGCTCTCAGCCCTTCGCATCCCTCTCCCAGGCTTTTCTGCTCTCCCATTCCCAGCTCTGAGGAGAAGGACCTGGGGGTCCTGGCAGGCAGGAAATGATCCCTGAGCCGGCGATGTGCCCGTGCCAAGGGGGGCAATGCCAGCCTGGGCTGCAGAGGGCAGCGTGTGGCCAGGAGGGCGAGGGAGGGCATTGTCCCCAGTTCCAGAGACTGGGAGCTACTGGAGAGGGTCCAGCGGAGGGCAGTGAGGATGAGTGGGGGTTGGAGCATCTCCCCTGGGAGGAAAGGCTGGGAGAGCTGGGACTCTTCAGCCTGGAGAGGGGGATTTAATTAATTTATAAATACCCACATGATGGGGTGAGGGAGGGTGGAGCCAGACTCTTCCCAGTGGTTCCCAGTGCCAGGACGAGGGGCAGTGGGCACAAGCTGGGACAGAGGAGGTGCCATTGGAACAGGAGGAGGAACTTTGGGGTGAGGGTGCCCCCAGAGAGGGGGGCAGTGTCCTGCTCTGGGTGTTTCCCAGCCCTGGGGGATGTGCTCGAGGGGACCCTGCTGGGCTGGGGGAGCTCTGGAGCTCCCTTCCAGCTCAGACAATTCCATGATTCCATGATCCTTACCCCCTCAGCTCCTCCAGGCCGGGGTTCAGCTGGCGTGGGGCACCCCCTGCGCCGCGGCTCCAGCCTCCCGGCTCCCGGCCGAGTGCTCTCACCACCATCTCCCAGCACGCCGTGTCTTGCCAGGAACAGCTTCAGCAGCAGCTCAGAGGGCTGTTTGGTGTCTCTGGCTTGTTACTTCTTTGTCCTCGTTACCAGTCCTACCCAGCGCGCCTGTCCCACCACGGGCAGCGCCAGCACCCGTTGCTCTTCCGCAGTGGGGATCGCGGCGCGTTTTGGGGTCATTTCCTGCGATAAAGTGGAAAACAGCGTCCTAGGAGCTGTACCCACTCCTCCCTCATTGCAGGAGTGGCTTAAAGACCCAATATCCCTCAAACCCCCCCATTTCTGGGGATCTCCTGAGCCTCACCGCCGTTCCCCTTCGCTAGGGCTGCCTGCTGACGGAGCCCTGGGAGCCGATGGCCTCAGGGCTGAGTGAGCGCAGTCCCCAGCGTGCTGCCCATCCCAAACCTGAGGACTCAGCCCATCTCTCTCCTTCCCCTTTGCCAGCCAAGGACCCAGCGCCGGGGCTGTGCCGGTGCTCAGCCGGGGCTGATCTGTGGTCAGCAGCATTTCCCCACCGCCGCATCCCTGCTCCCCTCCCTGGGTCCCTCCCCGGCTCCAGCAGCGCCCCAAATCCCGGCTCGGGTTAGAAGTGACCCCCGCTGTGAGCCCTTCCCGCGGCTGCGCGGCGCCCGGGCCCGGCTGGACTCGGCTCTCCTCGAGTCGTCCTGCTCGAGGCTCCTTTGCCGCGCAGGTCGCCGCCGCTGGCGCGGTGTTTCCCAGTTCCAGACTGGGATCTGCTGCCATTTCCCCATCCTGCCACGGCGACCAGTTCCTCCCTTCCCCTCTGCGGGACCGCTGGGGTTGTGTTTCTCCCCCAGGATATCTCACAGCTCAGGGCATGGTTTGGTTTTGGTGGTAAAACCTCTTCTTGCTTTGTCTTCCCCCTCCTCTTCATCGCTGTGCTGGGAATCGGCGCTTCCCG
This sequence comes from Podargus strigoides, assembly GCA_028020825.1. NCBI lineage: Eukaryota > Metazoa > Chordata > Aves > Caprimulgiformes > Podargidae > Podargus > Podargus strigoides. Next base: position 448,556 of record CM051656.1, read on the forward strand.
GAGCCGGGAGCTCGTCCCACTCCAGCAGCCAGCACTGGGAGGAACTGGGATGCGCAGTGTTTATCCCATGGTGTCTGGGGGTGACTTCCTCCAGCAAGCCTCACCGCAGGGAAGGGACAGGGGCTCCGTGTCACCCCCATCCCCAGCTCTGCTCTCTGTGTCCCCTGGGAGCCCCCGTGCTCCCCGCACCCCCTGGCTTTGCCTTCTCCGGGGACACCACGATGCGTCTGAGCCTGATTCCGGTCTCAGGCAGGGCTGGGGCTGTGTCTGTTTGTCCTGTCCGTCCGCTGAGCCACACCAGTGTCCCTTCTCTCTCCCTCTCCCTCTGCAGCGTCGGGGTCGGAGCCGGTGCGCGACATCCGCTGCGAGTTCTGCGGCGAGTACTTCGAGAACCGGAAGGGTTTGTCGAGCCACGCGCGCTCCCACCTGCGGCAGATGGGGGTGACCGAGTGGTACGTCAACGGCTCGCCCATCGACACGCTGCGCGAGATCCTCAAACGGCGAACGCAGCCGCGGAGCGGCGCCTCCAATCCCACCGGGCCCGGGCAGAAAACCATGGCCAAGACCCTCCTGGGCGCTATGGGATCCTTGGAGCCGCGCGGTCCGGGAGAGCTTCACATCCCCACCCTCACCAAGAAGGTCCAACAACCCGGCAGCCCCATGGGGCAATCTCCTACCTCGTCCCCACCTCCCACCGCCCGGAAGATGTTTCCAGGCCTTTCTCCTCCCTCCTTGCAGAAGAAACTCAAACAAGATCAGCTGAGGGTGGAAATCAAGCGGGAGATGATGTCGGGAGGACTCCACGGAGAACCTCACCCATCCGACCGCGCCTGGTCCCCGCGGGAGGAGATGTCACCATTGAACCTCTGTGAGTGAACGGCGGTCACCCTCGTGGGACAGGGGGTCCGTGTGGGTTCGGGAGGGGCCGAGGGCTCCTCCCAGTGACGGGGGGGGGGAACCCACACCGTGGCGTGGCAGAGAGGGAGGGAGGGGTTAAGCCTGGTCCTTGTCCCCCCCTGACCCCCCGTCTCTCCCCGCAGCCTCCCGAGCCGATCCGGTGCGCGACATCCGCTGCGAGTTCTGCGGCGAGTACTTCGAGAACCGGAAGGGTTTGTCGAGCCACGCGCGCTCCCACCTGCGGCAGATGGGGGTGACCGAGTGGTCGGTGAACGGCTCGCCCATCGACACGCTGCGCGAGATCCTCAAGAAGAAAACCAAACCTTGCGTCATCAAGAAAGAACCTCACCCCTCCAGCATCGAACCCCCGAGAGCAATGGGGGAGGAAGGGACGGATCCCAAATCCCCCGGGAAAATCCTGCCGGGAATGGCCCTGCCTGCCCTGGGCGGGCGGGCGGGGAAGCCCAACGCCGGCGGCTCCGCCCTGAGCCGGGAGATGTCCCTGTCACCGCTCAGCAGCAAACCCCAGGGCGGGTTCCTGGCGCCGCTGGCCGCCAAGCGCCCCTTGCCGGACGAGCGGCTGGGGCCGCACGCCGAGGTCAAGCACAAAGCCTTCATGCAGACCGAGCTGCCCTTCAAGGCCAAGGCCGTGCACGACAAACCGGCGCACACGTGTGAGTGGGGCGTGCGAGGCGGGGCCCCCCCAAGGCACGGCGGAGCCCTCCTGGGCTGGGGGGGGGCTCCCCCAGGGGTGCGATGGGCACGGGGAACCCGGGGGGGGGAGTTTTTTGGGGGAGCAGAGAGAGGGGAGCGAAGATTTGGGGTCATCCAAATGAAACCTGTAGAGCCCACCCCTCAAATAAAAACCCCAGGCAAGCCCAGGGATGCTCCTGGGGGTGAAAACGGGGAGTTTCCATCCCAGGGGGATGGGGGTGACACCAAGCTGGGTGCCACATCCCTGCCTTCACCTCTGACCCCCCCCTCATTGCCATCACCTCCCCCCCCCCCCAGCCAGCGAAGCCTGCTGCGAGCTCTGCGGCCTCTACTTCGAGAACCGCAAAGCCCTGGCGAGCCACGCGCGAGCTCACCTGCGGCAGTTCGGCGTCACCGAGTGGTGCGTCAACGGCTCGCCCATCGAGACCCTGAGCGAGTGGATCCGCCACCGCCCCCAGAAAGCCGGGGCGTACCGCAGCTACATCCAGGGGGGGCGACCCTTCACCAAGAAATTCCGTAACTCCTCCCACGCCCGGGATCCCGACGGCGGCGCGCGGCGGCTGCCCTTGGGGCTCCAGAGCGGCGGCGGCGGCGTGGCCCTGTTGGGCAAAGGGTTCCCGGGGGATCTGAGCCACGGGGAGGCCGGGAAGATCCTGGATGGGGGAACTGGCGGGGAGCGGGCGATGATCACGTCCCCGCTCTCGCTGGTGAAGGTGGAGGAACATCAGCGCTCCAACATCAACAGTGAGTCGGGGCTGGGACCCTCCCCGCCCCCTGTTCCCATTCCCAGTGGGAATTCTGCAGCTGACTCCCCCATTTCCCTCCTCCTCACCCCCTCTTCCCATTCTCAGTGGGAATTCTGCAGCTGAACCCCCCCCATTTCCCTCCTCCCCATCCGCTCGTCCCATTCCCAGTGGGAATTCTGCAGCTGACCCCCCCATTTCCCTCCTCCTCACCCCTCCCCGCCCCTTCTTCCCATTCCCAGTGGGAATTCTGCAGCTGAACCCCCCCCATTTCCCTCCTCCCCATCCGCTCGTCCCATTCCCAGTGGGAATTCTGCAGCTGACCCCCCCATTTCCCTCCTCCTCACCCCTCCCCACCCCCTTTTCCCATTCCCAGTGGGAATTCTGCAGCTGACCCCCCCCCATTTCCCTCCTCCTCCCCCCCCCACGCACTCATCCTGCCCCCCCTGCCCCAATTAACCCCCCCTCGTTTCTCCTGGCCCAGAGTTCGAGCGGAGGCAGGCGAGGCCCCTGGACCCCCCGCTGCACCGGGAGGAGGACGGAGCGGAATTCCAGCAGAAGCTGGAGGAGAGGCGGCCGCCGCCGCCGCGGGTGAGGCCGGTGCCGTCCCTGGTCCCCCGCCCGCCCCAGACCTCCCTGGTGAAGTTCGTGGGGAATATTTACACCCTCAAATGCAGGTGGGTGACCTGGGGGAAAGGAGGGATTCATCCCTGATCCCTAGGGATCCTCTTTCCCAACCAGGACTTCTTTTTAGGGGCTGCCCCCCCCCCCGAAAAAATAGAGTCAGCTCCGGAATTACGGGCTGTGTCCTCCGTAGGTTCTGCGAGGTGGAATTCCAAGGTCCCCTCTCCATCCAGGAGGAGTGGGTCCGGCATCTCCAGCGACACATCCTGGAAATGAATTTCTCCAAAGCGGATCCTTTAAGGGGCGAAGTTCCTCCTCCCCCCCCCGAGCCCCCCGCCCTCGCCGAGGCTCAGTAACCCCCCCCCCCAAATCCTGGAATCTCAACCGAACCCACCGCGGATGGCGCCGGAGCGTCCTCACCCCCCCACACCGCCCTGCCCACGGCCACAATTCCCGGCTTTGGGATAAGGAGAGGGGTGGGAGCCACTGCTGCCTTCCCCCCCTCCTCATCCAGGGGGGGGGCGACACAGTCCCGGCTTCAAGCACTACATGGATCACGGCGATCCCACGGCAAACCGGGATCCGGATCGGGGCGGGGGACGGCGCCGATCCCGGGATCCGGCACCGGATCGAGAGGGAAAACAACGCTGATCCCGGGATCCAGCACCGGATCGGGGCGGGGGACGACGCCGATCCCGGGATCTGGCACCAGATCGAGAGGGAAAACAACGCCAGTCCCGGGATCCGGCTCCAGATCGGGGCGGGGGACGACGCCAATCCTGGGATCTGGCACCAGATCGGGGCGGGGGACGACGCTGATCCTGGGATCTGGCGCTGGATCAGGGGGGAACAACTCCAATCCCAGGATCCGGCACCAGATCGGGGCAGGGGACGACACCGATCCTGGGATCTGGCACCGGATCGGGGCGGGGGACGACGCTGATCCCGGGATCTGGCACCGGATCGGGGCGGGGGACGACGCCAATCCTGGGATCTGGCACCGGATCAGGATGGGGAACTACTCCGATCCCAGGATCTGGCACCAGATTGGGAGGGAGAACAACACCGATCCCAGGATCTGGCGCTGGATTCAGGGGGACACAACTCCAGTCCCGGGATCCGGCACCAGATTGGGGCGGGGACAACTCTGATCCTGGGATCTGGCACCAGATTGGGACAGGGAACAACTCCAATCCCAGGATCTGGCACCAGATTGGGGGAACACAACTCCAATTCTGGGATCCGGCACCGGATCAGGGGAGAACGACTCCGATCCCAGGATCTGGCGCTGGATTTGGGGGGACACGACTCCAATCCCGGGATCCAGCACCGGATCAGGAGGGAAAACAACACCGATCCCTGGATCTGGCGCCGGATTTGGGGGGACATGGCTCCAATCCCGGGATCCGGCACCAGATCGGGGCGGGGAACAACTCCGATCCTGGCATCTGGCACCAGATTGGGAGGGAAAACAACGCGGATCCCGGGATCTGGTGCCAGATCAGGGGGAGGATGACGCCAAATCCCGGGATCCGGCACCAGATTGGGATGGGGAACGACTCCAATCCCAGGATCCAGCGCCGGATTGGGAGGGAAAACACCAATCCTGGGATCCAGCACCAAATCAGGAGGGAAAACGACACCGATCCAGGGATCCGGTGCCAGATTGGGGGGGAGAACGACTCGACACCGATCCCGGGATCCGGCGCTGGATCAGGGGGGGACAATGCCAATCCTGGGATCTGGCACCGGATCGGGGCAGGGAACGACTCCGATCCCGGGATCCAGCACCGGATTGGGACGGAAAACCGCGCCGATCCTGGGATCCGGCACCGGATCACGGGGGGGAAGCGACGCCGATCCCGGGATCCGGTGCCGGATCGGGGCGGGGAACGACTCGACGCCGCTCCCGCCGCGGCGGCTTTTTCCCTCCCTTCTTTCCCGTTCCCCAAATCTGGTTTTTTTAACCCAAAGACCGCGGGGGTCGCGCCCGGCCGCGCCGGCTGGGTCGGAGGCAGGGGGGAGCGGGGAATTTCGGGGAGCGTTCCCGGGCGCGCTGTGCGTTCCGTGCCGCTCCCCGTGGAGTCGATGTCGAGTTTCCAGTCTGGCGCGGAGCTGCTCCCTTCCGGGATCGCATCTTGCCCAAAATTCCCCTTTTTCCTCCCGTTTTTCGGTTGTTGTTTTTTTTTGCCACCCCGCTGGAAAATTCCCGGCGTTCCCACCCGGAATCGGCCGCCGCGGCGTCCCCCCCCCCCTCCCTCCCCTCCCCCCCCCCCAGTTTCACCGTTTCTTTGGTTATTTGGTTATTTTTCCCCATTTTTTTCCCCGTCTCGTTCCCGACTTTTTTAACTCTAGATTTATGTAGAAATAAGGAATATTCATTTTTATTTGAGAAATCCCAAAACTTCCGAATTTTGGAAGGAATTTTGACGGAGAAATATTTTTTCCCCCCCTTATTTTTTTTTTTTTTTTTTTTTTTTTTTTTAAAAAGATTTATTTTTTTTTTTTTATTTCCGCTTTTTTGGTTGTTTTTTTGGGGCATATTCTGGTGATTCCTGTACCCGGGAATAGGGGACGATGGATTAAATTCTTCTGGAAATGAAGGCAGGGGAGAGCGGAGTCTCTGGAGCCCCGGGATGGGAGGGGGATGGGGGGGGGGTGTGGTTTTGGGGGGGATTGGGGTGGTTTTGGGGCTCCCCCAGGGAGGTTTAAAGGGAAGGGGGGGGGAAGGGGTCAGGATGTGACCTTGACCCCTGGGTAAAGGGGACACAGGGGCCAGGATGTGACCTTGACCCCTGGGTAAAGGGGACACTGGGGTCAGGGTGAGGCCATGCCTTGGGACATGGGGACACTGGGGTCAGGATGTGACCTTGACCTCTGGGTAAAGGGGACACAGGGGTCAGGATGTGACCTTGACCCCTGGGTAAAGGGGACACAGGGGTCAGGATGTGACTTTGACCCCTGGGTATGGGGTCAGCGGGGTCAGGATGTGACCTTGACCCCTGGGTAAAGGGGACACTGGGGTCAGGGTGAGGCCATGCCTTGGGACATGGGGACACTGGGGCCAGGATGTGACCTTGACCCCTGCGTATGGGGTCAGCGGGGTCAGCCTGAGGCCCCGTCCCCAGGAAAGGGGACACAGGGACCCTGCCACGGCCCCAGCCCCGGGATGGGGGTCAGCGGAGTCACCCTGAGGCCACGCCCAGGCCCCCGCCCCTGACCCCACGCCCACGGGAGACACGAGTGGGGGTCCCCGTGAGTGCCCCCGCGCCCACGGTCACGGGGGGGGGGGCAGCGCTGCCCCAGGCGGACGCGCGGGGGCGCCCTCGCGCCCCGTCCCGTCCCGCGGCCCCACGCGCGTGAGTCGCGCGCGTGCCTGGGGGGGCGGAGCCTCCTGGGCCGCAGCCAATGGGAGCGGGCGCGGGGACGGGGGGGCGTGGCCAGCGGCCCGAGGCGGAGCCGCCGCGCCATTGGCGGAAGCGGTGTGAGCCCGCCCCCCCGCTGACAGCCGCGCCGACCAATCAGCGCCCGGCCCCGCGGGTCCATTGAGCGAGGGGCCCGCCGCGCCGCGATTGACGCCCGCGCCCGCCAACCGCCGCCGGCGCCGCCCAATGGGACGCCGGGGAGGCGGTGAGCGACACCCGCGCGCAGCCAATGGGAGCCCCGCGTGGAGCGCGGAGGCTGGGCCAATGGCGGAGGGGCGCGGGGAGCCGCCGGCCAATGAGAGCGGGGGAAGGCGGAGCGGCGCGGCCAATGGGGCGCGGGGGCGGGGCCCGCGCGCTGCCGTTACCGTCTCGCGCAGGAGGAGGCGGCGGCGCCGCCATCATGAGTTACTCAGGTGAGGGGCGGCGGCGCAAGATGGCGCTGGGGGGCGGCCCCGCGGGGGAGCCGGGGCTGCCGCGGGCCCCGGCGGGGAGGCCGGGGGGGCCGCTGAGGGGTGCCGGGCAGCGCCGCCGTGCTGGGCCTCGCCCCGTGCCCCCGGCGGCGGCGCCTCAGGGCCGGGAGGGGGCTCAGGCTGCGGTGGCCCCGTGAGGCCGGGGGCAGCGGGGAGCGGCCCGGCTCCGTTCCTGACAGAAACCCCCGCCTTTATTAACCCCGGTTAATTGGGTTCCCTCACATTTCCCGGGAATTCCCGCTCCTCGCTCCGGTTCCGGCCGGAGCTCGCCTCGTTTCGGGCCGATTTTGCCTTTTCCACGTAATTTTCACGTTTTTCTGCCTCCCCCGGTTCCGGCAGCAGCAGAAGCGAACCCCCCCCGCGCTCCGTGCCCGGGCTCTGCGGGAGCGGCTCAGGCCGTGACTGAGGGGGAAAAGAGAGAGACAGTTCGTTAATTATCGTTAATTATCGTTAATTACCCCTTCTCTGCGGAGGGCAGTTCCTAATTAGGGTGGAAGTGGCAGTACGGACCCGTGGGGTCACCCCCGGGATGGGAGTGGGGTGCACAGAACCCCCTTAACGAGGCTGTGGCTGCTTTGGTAATTAACGACGGGTCCCGGTCCCGTCCTGGTGCCCCCAGCGCCGGGGAGACCCCGTTTGCCCCGAAGGGCACCTGGACGCCGGCCCCAGAGGTTCAGCATCCCCACCCCCGCCTTTCAGCGCGGGGTTTGCTCCTGGGGGGGTTCCCCGACCCTTCCCCCCCTGCTCCCCAAAACACTCGGCCGGGGACATCGCTCCTGGGAGCTCAGCTGGGAACCCCCCCCTCGCTCTTGGGGTGTCACTCCGGGCCGGGTGGCTTCGCCGCGGAACGCGGGGGGTTGTGGGGCCGCGCTGCCTAACGAGGGTCTCTGGCTCCTCTCTAATTCTCGTTGTCCCTTCCCAGGTTACGGGGACTGGAACTCGGGCACGAACAGGGGTGAGTACGCCGAGGCTTCGGCTGCGCCGGGGGGGACGCCCCGAGGTCGCCACCGTCCCCACGTGGCCTCCAACTCTTCCACCTCTGTCACCGTTTTCCTCTTTTCCATCGGAAATTCCCGTTGAAGCTGACAGAAAACTATTGCTGTCACTGCCTTTGGCATTCTAAGCAGAATATTTACTTTTTGGAGTTGTTTTTCCACCAAAAAACCCACCCCTTTCTTGGAAAACCGGAATGAAGTGGGGGCAGGTGATGGTGTAAACGGTGGCGTGGGGTGACAGCGGAAATGCAAACTCAGTGCGTGCCAAACACAACCTCTGGGGGAGGAAAACCTACTTTTTAAGCCTCCATGAGCTTTTAATTGGCTTTCTGTGTTATTCTTACGGTGGTTTATTTTCTGCTCGTGACTCTTTTGGCTTCTTTAGCAAGAGGAGAAGCCCCTTTGGTGCTTCCTGGCCTTAAAAGCAGGGAAATCTCCCAGCTAGAAGTGGTTTTGGTGGGTTTGTTTGTCCCTGGAGAGGACAGGAAGGTGCTGTAGCATCATCCCTTTGGATTTAAGGGGTTATAAAGCAGCTTATCCAGGCCAAGGTACGGCCTCAGCTCCAGCTGCGCCCACCTGGCTGCCGCCCGCTGCGTGCCCAACTTACAAAACAGCTCAAAATGGTTCTTTGGTATCTCTGTGTTAACCCAGACTGGGGCTTTATGGTTTCATTCCTCTCCTGGTCAGGTCAGACAGAGGAAGGTAGAGGTTGTGGCTGTGTTTTATGGGATGTATAGGAGCAAATTGCTCCCTTAAACCTTTCTGAGCTCAACAGTTCAAACTTTATAAGTGACTTAAATAGAAATTTGAGTGCTTTTTTAGATTTTAACTCCTTACAGTGACTGCTTGGGCTACTTTAATCCGAATTAAAGTGCTAACAGAGCCAAAGCAGAGGAATTAAACCCAGCTCGTTGGTTTTTGTCGTGCCAGGTTACGAGGGGTACGGTTACGGCTATGGATACGGCCAGGATAACTCGGGGAATTACGGCTACGGCGTGGCCCCGTCCAACTCCTGGGAGATGGCCAACTCGGACGTCGACATGAACCCCGACGGCTCGGGCGGCGCCGACGCCGTCATCGCCAAGATGAACCAGCGCTTGGACATGGTGTCGCACCTGGACGCCGACGCGATGCAGGGAGGGCACTACGGGGCTGGCGGGGACAGGTGAGGGGCTGCTGGCTTCATCCTCACTCGTCTGGTTTTTCCTTTATCTGGTGGTGTGACTCGGTTGAGCATCCAGAGCTGGCTCAACCCTTCTCCTCTTATCTCCTGTAGCTGTAAAATAGGATTTTTACACCGAGTTTTCATCCGTGTCGTGCCAAAAAAAATCCAAATTTGGGCTTTTCCAGCCAGGGCTGAAACGTGGGGTTCTGCAGTAAGATATTAATTACAAGAAATCCTCTCACAAGGTTATTAATGTACTTCTAGAGCAGTGCTAAGGAAAACAAGGCACCATTTTCTACTTGATCTGAGTTGTAGTTACTAATTTTGATTAATAGACCGAGTGCTGCTGCTGCAGTGAGACGTCAGCAGTGAGGTGTCGCGGGAGACGCTCGGCTCTACGGCGTAGCCAGCTCTTCCCTGATCTCTGTTGATGTGAAAGTACTCCTAAATGGGATTCTTCCCCCAAAGATTTCCTGTTTATTCCCACGTGCTGTGTGTTTTGAGCCAGGACTTGGTATTTCTGCAGGGCCACTGCTTACTCCAGGCTTTTAATGCCTTACAAGTACGTTGGGCAGAGTGAAAGTCAGGAGTAAGTGTTTAATAAATGTGAAGTTTTCTGTCCACTCCTACACTCCCAGAAGAGTGAAGCTCTGGGCAGTGATGTGTCCTGTGAGGTGATCCCTCCACAGTACCAAACCAAACCCATTTGTCTCGGTCGCTCGCTCGTGTGAAGCGTGCTGGAACAGGGGCTGCCCGAATGGCTCTCTGGGTTAGTGTCCCTTCACACAGAGTTTTGGGGTTCCCTGCTCTGATCTCGTGTGCCGGTGGTCGGCTCTTCCCACCGACCCTGGGGCACTGCTTGGGAATGGGGTAAGCTTTATTAACAGGCCAAAAAAATTCCTGCTCTGTGCCAGAACTGCTGAGAAAGGCGGTAAGGGGGTGATAAATCACTTGGAGAAAAGGAGCTCCTGACCCCCAGCTGCTCCGGCTTACGCGTAACCGGACCCTGGCAGCTCCTCCGTTGGTGCCCAACCTGATTTCATCCCCCCCATACCAACGGGGTGACTGCTCTGACCTTGGAGCCACATCTTTAACCCCCCCATTCCCCTCTCCAGGCCTCGCTGGGAGGCACAGCGGTGATGAGGTTGTGCTCCACGAGGCTCGTTGGCAGCGTCACGATCTTTTCTTGAGCACCAGGTTTACTCCTCACCTGCCTTGTCCATCCAAGCACCGCCAGTGTGCTCATCGAGCCTTAAATCCCAGCAGAGAGCGTTTATTATTCCAGAATAGAAAGCTAAAAATCCCCCACGGCCCCGTTTCCAGGAGGAGAACGTGGATTTAACATCGCTGGGTTCGGAGGTTGCTTTACTGGCTGTTGTGAACACATGGGTTGCACAGAGGGAGCGAGGCTGGGTGGGTCTGTGGTGGTGCTGAGGGGTAAATCTCCCTCTTCCTGGGGGTATTTCTGGGTAAGGGGAGGATGAGGAGCTCTTGGTTTGTGTCAGCTGCTCCCAAAGCTCATTTTGAAGCAGGTTTTTGGGAGTGGGAACAAAGTGATAACCCTGAGTCTCAGCTGGTGAAGGACCCTTTGCTCAGTGTAGGTATTTTTTATTCTTTTAAAACATTTTGGTAATTTGTAGAGAAGATGGTCCAAGGGGTTTCCTGGCATTGGGATTTCCCCCTGTCTGAAGGTCTCTGGCTCCTCCACCACTGGAACTGAAACCTTGAGCTCTGTCTCAGCTCCTGCTGGTCCCACCACGCAGTGAAATGTGGAATGAAATGCCTGGGGACTGAAAAATTCAATGGACAAATGTCTGGCGGAGGGGTTTGTGCCGGCTCTGCCGCCGTCCCTCAGCGGTGCCTCTCTCCCAGGTACGACTCGTACGAGTCCTACGACTCCAGGTCCTCGGCGAACGACCGCGACATGTTCCGCTCCGCCTACGACTACGCCGAGCCCGAGCTCGACAGCGACGCCGCGTACGAGGGTCCCTACGACAGCTTCTACGGGGGCCGGCGGGAGCAGTACCCCGGCAGAGCGCGGGAGAGCTTCGCGCAGCGGGGGCAGAACTGGGGCCGGGACGGCCGCAATAACAGACCCGCGGCGGCCGCCTACGCCGGGCGCATGGGCGGGCAGTGGAACGAGCCTCCCCCGTCCATGGGGTCCCGAGGGCTCGGGCCTCACGGGTCCTCCAGGCTCCCTTCCCTCTTCTCCCACAACATCATCCCCGAGCTCGGCGTGTTCCCGGGCACGCGAGGCTTCCCGGGCAGTATGCGCTACGGGGGAGGAATGATGAAGCAGCGGATGAGGAGGAACTGGAAAATGTGGGACTCGGATTTTAAAGTAAGTACTGGTGTGATCTCCTCTCACCTGCTCGGGTGGGGAGTGATTGCCCAGCAGACCCACGCGTCCGGCAGCGAAGGGCTCCGAAACACGCCCTGGGAAACAATAATCAATAATTTGATTGGGTTTGTGGCTGTTTGTTGCCAAGCAGACAGAGCAGGCTGCGCTGGGTTGCAGCACAGTGTTGATACGTGGGGTGTCTGGGCCCCTCGGGCCAAGAAGGACACTGAGCATGGCTGGGGAAGGGGCTGGAGCTCAGGCTGGTGGGGAGCAGCTGAGGGAACTGGGGGGTTCAGGCTGGAGCAGAGGGGGATGAGGGGAGACCTCACTGCTCTCTGCAGCTCCCTGGAAAGAGGGGGTAACCAGGGGGGGGTCGGTCTCTTCTCCCAGGTGACAGTGACAGGACGAGGGGTGATGGCCAGGGCAGGGTGAGATTGGATACTGGGGAGAATTCCTCCCGCCAGAGGGTTCCCAGCACTGGCACAGGGGCAGGGGGGGAGTCCCCATCCCTGGGGGGTTCCAGAGCTGTGGAGATGTGGTGCTGAGGGACAGGGGGTACTGGTGAGGGCAGTGCTGGGTTACTGGTTGGACTGGGGGCGCTCAGAGGTCTCTTCCAACCACATTCTGTGATTCTATGTTTTCATCCTAAAAACTATTTTCTGAAAGTAGGAGAATCTTGTGGTCCTTCACAGCTGAATCCCCTACATTATGGGATAGAGCGTGGTGGGCTCTGTCCTCCCTCATCATCTGCCCATCAGAAACTTAACACAGGGAGCTTTGACTCACTGCAGACAAGTGACATCAAACCTGCTCTTGCCACAGCCCCAGAAAAAGAAAATCAGGAAAGATCTCGCCGGGAAGAAACGGAAGCAGACGAACAGCTCGGATGAACCCGACAGCAAAGCGGCCAAGACGGACGGGTCTGACAACTCCGACTCTGACAACGGTGAGAGCAGAGCGGCCTCGTGCTGCCGTGCGGGGCCGAGCCGCGCCGTGCCCGGGGCCGAGCCGCGCCGTGCCCGGGGCCGAGCCGCGCCGTGCCCGGGGCCGAGCCGCGCCGTGCCCGGGGCCGAGCCGCGCCGTGCCCGGGGCCGAGCCGCGCCGTGCCCGGGGCCGAGCCGCGCCGTGCCCGGGGCCGAGCCGCGCCGTGCCCGGGGCCGAGCCGTGGGGCTGCGCCGCGCGTTCGGTGTCGCCTGGGGGTGCTGCTCTTGGTGGTGACTGTGGTGTTTCTCGCAGAGGAGGGAACGGAAGGAGAGTCGGGGGAAAGAGAGGAGAAAGAGGGCTCCAGAGGCGTAAGTAACTCGTGGAAATTGCTTTGTTGTGGCTGAAGGTCGTGGTGGTGGGAGGTGGGGAGGGCGGATCCCCGGGCTCCTGTGTCGCTCCCCGGGGAGGGAGGTGACAGAGGGGAGCGGGGGGAAGTGAAATCCCCCAGCGAGGGGATCCCAGAACTCAGAGCAATCCCAGAGCGGGGGAGTGCGTGGGGCTGAGCCGCTGTGCCCGCAGTGAGACCCCAGGGGCGCAGCATCCCCTGCCGAGGGAGCGGTGGGGACGTCACTCCTCCGCGCCGGGCTTTGAGAGCCTCGGGGCTGAGAGGAAGGGCGTTGGTGTGAAGATGTCAAACAGCCTCCAGCCCTTGCTCTGAGTGGTTTTCCCTTCCCACTGTTGCTTTCAGGAAGGGGAGGACGACGAGGGAAAGGATTCGGAGAAAGGTGAGTCGGGGGGAGCGCCGGCACGTTTGCGTAACCCCGCTCTGGCGTGGCCAGGAGAGAGATTCCCATGAAAAAATGGGTTTATTTGGGCTCCCTCTGCCTCGTGGCTCTGCTGTCCCTTCTGCTCCGTCGTGTCTCGGTGGCCTGAGCCAACCCTCTGCGCCTTCCCAGCGAAGGGCGCGGTGGCTCCGTCCCCAGGGATGCCCTCGGGCGCCGTGGTGGATATCGGAGCCGTGGGGCCCCACCAGCGAGCGCAGCCGAGGCTCCAGGGTGATTGTGGAGAGGAACAGAGGGGCCCTTCCCAGGGCACTGCGTCACTCCTTAGGATGAGACCTGTCTGCTCTGTGCTGACGGGGGGACAGGGGACTTAGCTGTAACGTCTGCACTTAGTCAGATGAATCCCATCCTTTGTGTCTGCTCAGGGATAAGGAAGTGCTGCTAGGGAGGAGCTGGATCCCTTGGCCAAGGTAGGTTGGTGGAGCTGTGAGCCCGGGGCTTAGGGAACCAGATTTAACCTTCCTGCTGTGCTGTAGGTTTTCCTGGGGGTGAGTTGTCCGGGCTGTGGAATGGGATGGAGCTTCCCAGCCTGCAGAGACTGGGTCAGTTGGAGCAGCACCCCGAGACCCGAAGGGAGCTCAGGGAAGCAGGAGGGCTGGAGAGAAACCATCTTGAGATGTGGGGGGGGCCTTGCTGCCTGTCCCACTGGTGGGCAGTGTGAATTCATCCCAGGATGGAGAAGCAGCTTTTCTGTCTCAAAAATAAGTGGTATAAATTCACCTCCCCTCACCCAAGCTTTGTTATTGCCAGTGTTCACTTTGAGGCTGAACAAATCGGCGTGGGTGGTAGTGAAAATAAAAAATCACACCTGGAACTAACACTTAAAACCTCCTCAAACCACTTATAGCAAACAGGAATTGAAATAAAGGACTGGGCAAGAGTCTTCTTGCTGTGGTTCTCCCCTCTGCCCCCCACCCATCAAGCCTTTTGTTTTCGGGGGGCACGGCAGTGGTGTGTAAACCAGAGGATTATCTGGAGTTCACCAGTGGGGAGCAGCTTCGTGTCTCTAAGTTCTGTGGGATGGCTGGGCCAACAACTAAACTTGTCCAGGGAAATTCTCTTTAATCAGGTGATGTCCTCAAGTAGTGCCCTGAAATACAACCTGCTTTCAACACTTAGGTGCTTTAACAATTCAAGAAGAGATCAGTCAAATCAAACGCAAATTGCAGGCGGGCAAGAAAACTCAGGAGAGGCAAAAGAAGAGACATCGGGATCGCATGGTGGAAAGGTAATGTCCCCTCCTGGGTTTTATTTTATGGGGGGGTTTTGTTCTCTGTAGTACTCACAGCCACGGGCTGTCAGCTTCTTGTCCAAGTGTCCTCCTAGAAACTGCTTTGCTCTCCTGTGGTCTTGCCATGCGTGCTTAAAAAATAAATAGGAGTGAGAAAACCTCTGGGAAACATCTCGTGAATCCCTGAAGGGTTGGGGGCTGAGTTTGTCTGCCCCCCCTGGAGCAGATCCAGTGAGAAAGCAGGGTGGTGGAGAGCTGGAATGGACTGGTTTGAGCATCGCTTCCCTTCGTCTCCCAACTTTCTCAACAGGATCCAGTTTGTTTGTTCGTTATGCAAATATCGGACCTTCTACGACGACGAGATGAACAATCACCTCGAGAGTAAATTCCATAAGGAGCACTTCAAGTTTGTTGGAACCAAGCTGCCTCAACAAACAGCTGATTTCCTCCAGGTGAGCCCCTGGCCATGTTTCTGTCTCCTTGCTTTAAGAATTCGGGGGTGTTTCATTATTGATAACGTTATTATTGGTTTGGAGATGCTGTGAAGCTCCTAAACTGCCTCTCTAAGTAACTGTGGGGGAAACTGCTAGAGGGGGTGGAGTAAAGTTAGAGAAGGACCTGAAAGTGGGGGAAAAGAAGATTAATATGGGATGTTCTGCCATACAGGAATACGTCGCGAATAAAACCAGGAAAACCGAAGAGCGTCGTAAAGCAATCGAAGACATCAACGCCGTTATTCAGCAGATTTACAGGGACCAGGACCTCACGCAAGGTGAGGCTGACTGTGCGTGCCATTCCTTTGGCACGAGTGTCGGCTGCCTCGGCGGCTCTGCGAACCGTGGAACTTCACAAAAGGGTGGTGGGAGGAGAGGGGGAGGAGGGCAGGAGGAGGAGGAGGAGGGGAGGAGGAGGAGGAGGAGGAGGGCAGGAGGAGGAGGAGGGAGGAGAGCAGGAGGAGGAGGAGGGGAGGAGGAGGAGGAGGAGGAGGAGGGCAGGAGGAGGAGGAGGGAGGAGGGCAGGAGGAGGAGGAGGGAGGAGGGCAGGAGGAGGAGGAGGAGAGCAGGAGGAGGAGGAGGAGAGCAGGAGGAGGAGGAGGAGAGCAGGAGGAGGAGGAGGAGAGCAGGAGGAGGAGGAGGAGGGCAGGAGGAGGGAGGAGAGGAGGAGGAGGAGGGCAGGAGGAGGGAGGAGAGCAGGAGGAGGAGAGCAGGAGGAGGAGGGCAGGAGGAGGGAGGAGAGCAGGAGGAGGAGGGCAGGGGGAGGAGAGCAGGAGGAGGAGGGCAGGAGGAGGAGGGCAGGAGGAGGAGGAGGAGGGCAGGAGGAGGAGGAGGAGGGCAGGAGGAGGAGGAGGAGGGCAGGAGGAGGAGGAGGAGGCAGGAGGAGGAGGAGGAGGGCAGGAGGAGGAGGAGGAGGGCAGGAGGAGGAGGAGGAGGGCAGGAGGAGGAGGAGGAGGGCAGGAGGAGGAGGAGGAGGGCAGGAGGAGGAGGAGGAGGGCAGGAGGAGGAGGAGGAGGGCAGGAGGAGGAGGAGGAGGGCAGGAGGAGGAGGAGGAGGGCAGGGAGGAGGAGGAGGAGGGCAGGAGGAGGGCAGGAGGAGGAGGAGGAGGGCAGGAGGAGGAGGAGGAGGGCAGGAGGAGGAGGAGGAGGAGGGCAGGAGGAGGAGGAGGAGGAGGGCAGGAGGAGGAGGAGGAGGAGGGCAGGAGGAGGAGGAGGAGGAGGAGGGCAGGAGGAGGAGGAGGAGGAGGGGCAGGAGGAGGAGGAGGAGGAGGGCAGGAGGAGGAGGAGGAGGGCAGGAGGAGGAGGAGGAGGGCAGGAGGAGGAGGAGGAGGGCAGGAGGAGGAGGAGGAGGGCAGGAGGAGGAGGAGGAGGGCAGGAGGAGGAGGAGGAGGGCAGGAGGAGGAGGAGGAGGAGGAGGGCAGGAGGAGGGCAGGAGGAGGAGGAGGAGGAGGAGGAGGAGGAGGGCAGGAGGAGGAGGAGGAGGGCAGGAGGAGGAGGAGGGCAGGAGGAGGAGGAGGGCAGGAGGAGGAGGAGGGCAGGAGGAGGAGGAGGGCAGGAGGAGGAGGAGGGCAGGAGGAGGAGGAGGAGGGCAGGAGGAGGAGGAGGAGGGCAGGAGGAGGAGGAGGAGGAGAGCAGGAGGAGGAGGAGGGGAGGAGGAGGAGGAGGAGGAGAGCAGGAGGAGGAGGAGGGGAGGAGGAGGAGGAGGAGGAGGAGGGCAGGAGGAGGAGGAGGAGGAGGGCAGGAGGAGGAGGAGGAGGAGGGCAGGAGGAGGAGGAGGAGAGCAGGAGGAGGAGGAGGAGAGCAGGAGGAGGAGGAGGAGGGAGGAGAGGAGGAGGAGGAGGGCAGGAGGAGGGAGGAGAGCAGGAGGGAGGAGAGCAGGAGGAGGAGGGCAGGAGGAGGGAGGAGGGCAGGAGGAGGAGGGCAGAGGAGGAGGGGAGGGCAGGAGGAGGGCAGGAGGAGGAGGGGGAGGGCAGGAGGAGGGCAGGAGGAGGAGGAGGAGGGCAGGAGGAGGAGGAGGAGGGCAGGAGGAGGAGGAGGAGGGCAGGAGGAGGAGGAGGAGGGCAGGAGGAGGAGGAGGAGGAGGGCAGGAGGAGGGCTAGCGGCGCACTCAGTATAGGAGCAGGAGGAGGAGGAGGGCAGGAGGAGGAGGAGGAGGAGGGCAGGAGGAGGAGGAGGAGGAGGGCAGGAGGAGGAGGAGGAGGAGGGCAGGAGGAGGAGGAGGAGGAGGGCAGGAGGAGGAGGAGGAGGAGGGCAGGAGGAGGAGGAGGAGAGGGCAGGAGGAGGAGGAGGAGGAGGGCAGGAGGAGGAGGAGGGCAGGAGGAGGAGGAGGGCAGGAGGAGGAGGAGGGCAGGAGGAGGGCAGGAGGAGGGCAGGAGGAGGGCAGGAGGAGGAGGAGGAGGGCAGGAGGAGGAGGAGGAGGGCAGGAGGAGGGGAGGAAGAGGAGGAGGAGGAGGGCAGGAGGAGGGGAGGAAGAGGAGGAGGGCAGGAGGAGGAGGAGGAGGGCAGGAGGAGGAGGAGCTGCAGTGCAGTCCAGAGCACAGCAGCGATCCCCCGATGACTTCCCGGTGAACACGGTTCCTACTTTCCTTTCCAGACGTGGGCATGGAGCACTTCATTAAGAAGGTGGAGGCTGCGCACTGCGCTGCCTGCGACCTCTTCATCCCCATGCAGTACGGCATCATCCAGAAACACCTCAAGTCGCTGGACCACAACCACAACCGCGGGTGCGTGGGCAGCCCTGGGGGCAGCACGAGTTGGGGTGGGTTTGGTTCGTGTGGTTCTGGAACCAGGGGGAAGCTTCGTCCTCCTCAGTGCTTCTCCAGGGCCTGCAGTTAATTTGATGAAACTTTGGGCAAAAGGGGTGGAGTCTCCATCCCTGGAGGGACCTCAAGGAGGTGCAGGCATGGTGCTGGGGGACACGGGTCAGTGGTGGAGGTGGTCGGGTTGGGTCAGCGGTTGGATGCGATGACCTGGAAGGTCTTCTCCAACCCAACCAATTCTGTGGTGGTAATTACTGACCTCCTAAGTGAACCAAGGAGGAAAAGCTGAGTGCTTTTTGTCTGTTCTCGTCCTGTCCAGGCCATGATGGAGCAGTCCAAGAAATCGTCGTTAGTAGTCGCGAGGAGTATCCTCAACAACAAACTCATCAGTAAGAAGCTGGAGCGGTACCTGAAGGTGGGTGCTGGCGGAGCAGGCGTTGCCGTTGGCTTCGGAGGGCGTTCCCTAGCTGAGATTTGGGGTGCTTTGGCCATATATTGGATTCCTCATTGATGGTCACTGAGTCTCTACGGTGTTGGATGACTTCACCCATCATCTCCTGCCCCACGTGTTGCACCAAACCAAGATGAGCGAGGGCTCTGGTGTAGGCTTTGGCCAGTTCCTCGCAGCAGACAAACGTCGGTCTTCTCTTTTCCAGGGTGAGAATCCTTTCACGGATGACCCAGAAGAAAAAGAGGAGCACGAGGAAGGAGAAGGAGGAAGCGGTGGAAACGCAGAGGAAGGAACGGCAGAAGGAGCGGATGAAAACAAGGACGAGGAGGAAAATCCCGAGGAGGAAAATCTGGAAGGAGAAAATCCAGAAGAAGAGGAAAATCCCGAGGAGGAGAATCCAGAAGAAGAAACTCCAGAAGAGGAAAATGTAGCTGAGGAAAACAAAGCTCCCCCGGAGAACCCAGAAGGAGCCGAGAATGAGGGGGAGGGAGAAGAAACGGGGACAGAGACGGAAATGGAGGCAGCGCGGAGCGCGGCGGAGCCGGGGGCGGAGGAGCGGAGTTCCCCGGCCCAGCAGGAGGAGGAGGAGGAGGAGGAGCCTCTCCCTGAGGAGGAGCAGCCCCAGCCAGCAGCAGGCCTGGAGGAGGAGGAGGAGGAGGAGAGCGAGGAAGGCCCTGCAGCACTGGGGGAGGAGGAGGAGGAAGAGGAGGAGGAGTAAACTCTGGCAGCTGATGTGTGAAAGACCTCTGGATTTTGTTGGTTTTTTAAAAAAGACCCTAACTGTACCTGTGAATTTCATAGCACATGTTTTGAGTTCTCACTCTACTAAATCACGTAGGCAGTGGAAGCCTTGCCCTGTAAAGTGATTTTATTTCTTTTTTTTTTTTTTTTCTTTTTTTTTTTTTTGGGGGGGGGGGGAGGGAAAGGGGAGAAATAGAGGAAATATTTGGTTTTTTACCAAATCTTTGTTTTCTTAGCTAGGTTTTGTGCAGTCTCATTGTTTTTGTTTATTTTTTAGCTGGCTTTGTCCTAGGAGAGTTTCCTCTCGGAGCGTGTGTGCAAACCAGTGCTGCTTCACCAAACCTCACCCCCGGGGGAACTGAAACTTTTTCTCTCGTTTAACAAAGCTGTGGTTTGTTCCCTTTGTCCAAACCCATCAGAAATTCAGCCCCACCATTTAATTGCTGCGGTGTGAAGGTCTGTGTGGCTGTAATACCCCCCCCAATGTTTTTGTTCTTCCTTTGGACGCGGAGCGAAGCGTAAGTGGTGTCGACGTCGTGGTGTGTGTTTGTAAAATGCTTTGGTTTTGGGGGGGGGAGGTAAAGGGGTGCCCTGGGGTTACCTCAGCTCCTGGTGCCCGGGTTACAGCCTGGGAGAGGTCGGAGGTCTGCAGACCCCGCGTGCCCACGCTCGGGGAAGGCTGGGGTGGAGCTGTCAGTGGTTCCTCATGGCCCTGGAGCACGGATTCCCCTTGAAACGAGGGAGATTTTCGTTCCTGGGATGCTGCAGAGGTTACTGCTACAGAGAGAGGCAGCTGGGACCTTTGGGTGGATCGCTGGATAAGGCTGTGCTTTGCCTTGAGTCGCCCCCGTGACAAACCACCGTGCTGTAACCTGTGTGGGAGAGAACTTTCCCCCAGCAGCAGCCAGACTGAAGCATTAACACGAAGACCGAGGGCTGAGGCTGCTCCCCACCTCACACCGTTGCTCCCTGACCAGCGACTCGCCGCAGCTCCGGCCGTGCCGCGGGGCCGAGACGAGCTCCGTGAGCCAACGCGTCGCCTCCTCCGTGCCAGGGAGGTTTGTCCCTGCTGCCGACACCGAGCCCAGGTCCTGCTGTTGCCCACTTCCCTCCCAAGCCATGAACCCCTCTCCTGCCCACGGACCCCTCCAGTCAGCCCTGAAGATGCTTTTCCAGGCGTAATCAATAGCTGAGTGCTGCTGGTGCCCCGAGGAAGGAACCCTTTGCCTTGGGGGACGCTGGCTGGCACCTGCAGGGGAGGAGGGGATGCTTTTGAAGGCTGTAAAAGAGGAGGGAGGCTGGGCAGGGCTCCTCACGTGGTTTTGCTCCGGAGGCAGACGGGGATCGCCGTCATCTGTTCCAGCTCAGCCCACGCCGAGAGAAGAGTCGCTTCCAACGCCTCCTTTTACAGCTGCTGGTTTTGTGCTCCTCGTTCAGCAGTTGCAGGGTGATTTCCAGGTTTCCTTCTGCTGTTTTCACTCATGAGCTGCTCCCATCCTGATGGAAACAACGGGGCTTGGCTTTGCCAAGTGTTTTCCTGCCTGTGGGGATCGGGGCGTTAAGCAGGGCGGGGTTTCAGAAGGCATTAATGGGGAAATACCTTTGATTTAAGGTTTAGTTAAGAAAATTGAGCTGCTTTAATGGGGGTAGGCTGCTTGGAACCTTAAATGTTGGCTTCTGAAAGTGGTGAGATCTCTGTGAACCAGTCTTTTTTTTGTTTGTTTGTTTTTTTAAATGGACAAAAACTGTCACATAATGAGTTGGGCCTTCCTTACCCCTCCACCTTTCTACTTTATTTCCTTACTTTCCCCCTCCTGCTGTCTGTAGTTCTCTAACACTGTTATGTTGGCTTAAGGAGTGAATTTTGACTGTCTATGTGCTAAATATGCTGTTTCCCAGCTGGTTTTTTTTGGGGGGGAGAAGACTCCTCACCTCCTGCTCAGCAGGGTCGGCATCCCCACCCATCCCTTCGCTCGCTCCGGCGTCGATCAAACACCAGCAGAACTCCCAGCAGGGGAGTGAGTGGGGTTTGGGCTGTGTGCTGCACTCCTGATCTTCCACCTGTTGGGTTTTCCCCCCCTGATTATCAACAAGGGCAGGGAAAAATCAAATTAATTTGTAATTATTTCCCTCCTTGTGCAGTTGGGGTGCAGCCTGAGTGAGGTTACCTCCGTGTTCCTGGAGCTGGGGTTGGGAGGAGGATCTTGCTTCCAGCAGCAGAACCCACCTTCCCCTTGCAGAAGTGGATTTTTAACCCTTCAGCAGCCGCTTTTTGGGTCAGTTTGGGGCCACGCGGTGCGTTTTGGCCGTTTCCCCCCCATTGTTGTGCTGAGCTTTCGGGTTAATTGCAGCACAGCCCTTCCCTCGGGCTCTGTTCCTGTTCAAACACAGGGCTGGCCAGGAGTGCTGGTGTGTGTGAGGAGGTGGGTGAGGGCTCAGCTTGCCGTCCGTGCCGCTGTAGCGATGGGCTCGGGGCTCGGGAGCGTTCGGTTGCAGCGTAACCGAGTCCTTACACACTTAAACATTTCTGTGGGTCAAAATCGTTGGATTTAATTGCAGATACAGAAATGCTTGGTGCTTGTGGGTGTAGCATTGAGGCTCTCTGCTCCTCTTGGATGCAGGCAGGAAACTCCAGCCACGTGACAACAATTAGTCAGTCACGTTAACTAAACCCCCCCTGGAGCAGCAGGGGCCTCGCTCTGCCTGGGAGCTGCAGGAAGGTTCAAGCTCCTCATCCTCAGTGATGCCAGGGACTCGGGGCGTGTGGGGAGAGGAGAGGAAGCAGAGGGCAGCTGGGAAGGGCTCAGTGGGTGCTAAAATCCCCCAGCCCCAGGTGAACCTCCCTGAACGTCCTCACTGCCGTAGGATGGAGGCTCGACACGTCCGGCTGTCGCGTGAGCTGCAGCCCTCACTGGTCTGGGGACGCTTTTCAGAGGCTGCTGCTTTTTCCCAAGGATGAATTACGACTCTGGCATGCTTCCCTCCATGCTCTGTACATCTTACACCATGCCCTGTGGTTGTTTGTTGGAGAACACAGCTCTCCTGGCTGCAGTTCACCATTTGAGTGGGTTTTGCCCCCCAGAACACCGTTATCTCTGCAGCAGCTGTGGCTCGGGGGGTGGCAGCAGATTTAACTTGTATTTCCTGATTGTTCAGCCCAGAGCTCAGTTTCTCTTGGGTATTTTACCATGTCAGTTAATAATTATTATAATTATTAGTGAGTGATTATAATAATTATGCCATAACTCCTGCCTCATCGCCCCTGTGCCCAGGCCAGCCTGCTTCTCTCTTCTCTAAGATGGTATTTCCATAGCACTGCAGCAGGATTTGGGGAATAGATTGCAGGAAGAATCCAAGGAACTGAACTGCAGGAGGTTTGGAGCTGAGTTTTGGGGTGTTTATCACCCAGAGCATCGTTTTGCAGTGTGGATGTCCCTGTCTCCATAAGGCGTGGAAACAACCGAGGATTCTGCGAGTCCCACGGTGCCAAAACAGCCCCTGGCTGTTAGCACAGACCTTCAATCCTCACCCTTTCCTCCCAGGAGCAGGAGATGGATTTCTCTCTGCGCCAGTCCCTGCCTGCTGTCGTCATTTCCAGATTCAGTGGGTAAAGGCTTTTCTTGAGGTGCCACCACTCCGTTTTCTCCCCCCTGCAGGCGCAGCCGGGGTGCTTCGGGGTTCTCGGCGTCGGGCTCCGTAATTCCCTGGGATTTTCCTGGGAATGTCCCCTGTTGGCAGCAGTGTGAACAAAAGGAGGTTAAACGGATGAAATTCTGTAAAAAGCAGGCAAAATAAATCTCTCCAGGAGCAGCGTGAGTGGCTCCCCATGTTTTGGGGGAGCAGTGTTACCCCTCACCCTTTATTTTTGGTCTGCCAGGAGTTTTCCTGGTTTTCCCACGGGAATAGAAGGTTTTTCTCGTTATTCTGCACCTTTTATCGTTCAAGCTCCATGGATGGACCCCAACCCTTGCTCTGTCCCTCTGCCAGCAGTAGGTTCAGAGCCCAGATGCCCCGATCCTTCCTCCTGTAGGTAATTTATAGCGCTTTCGTTCGTAATTTGAAATAAAAGTGTGTCCTTCGGCCGTTTTGTGCTTTGAGTCAGGGACTGAAGGGGGGAAATGGGGCTGGAACGAGTCCAGGCCGTGGGGTTGGGGCGCATCCTCCCTGCGCACCCCCATTTCCTTCACTTTTAACCTGTTTTCATCTGTTTTTGGGGCAAAACCCGAGGGAAAAGCTGCTGTCGCTGTGGTCGCTGCTCCGGGGCCTGCACAGGGCCCCAGGGGGCTGGGGGGACGGGGCTGGGGCAGGGCCCCGTGTCACGGCCGCGGCCCCGGGGGGCGCTGAGGAGGGGACAGGGTCAGCGTGGGAGCAGGGGGCGCAGGTCAGGGGTCAAGGGCAAAGGTGAGGGGTCAGGGGCCGGCTGAGGGCGCCCCCCGCCGCCCCTATTACACACCAGTGAGCGCTCCTGGCCAATCAGGAGCGGTGACGGCTGTGATTGACAGCAGCGAGCCCCAGCTGCGGCCCGCGGAGGGAGCGCCTCAGCCAATCGGAGCAGGGGACGGGTGGCGGGAGGGGCGCGCGCCTCGCAGCGAGCTTGGCCAATAGCGAGGCAGGGGGGGCGGGCTTCTCGAGCTCGACCAATGAGGAGCTTCGTGGGCGGGCCAAAGCGGCGGGGAAGGCCAATGGGCGGCGCGCGCGGCGCGCATGCGCAGTGTGCCGTCGGGAGGGCGGTGCGGCGCCGCTGGCCGGAGGCGAGCGATGGAGCAGGGATATGGCGGTAGGTGCGCGGTGGCCGCGGGGCGCTGGGCTGGGGGGGCACGGCCTTTCCCCTCCCCCGGGACGGCGGCTCGGTGCTCCCGCCGCCTCACGGCGGTTCCCCGGTACCGCCCGGGGGGGGTCAGCCCCTGAGGGAGGCGTTGTGCCTGCCCCCCGTGAGGTGCCGCCGCCGCTGATTGGCTGAGCGCCGCGTCGCTCCGCGCTGGGGCGCCGCCGATTGGCTGGCGGCGGTTCCCGGAGGGGGGGGCCGTTCGTTCCCCCCGCGCGGGGTGTGTGTGTGTGGGGGGGGGCGGAAATGGAGCCGGGCCCATTTCTGAAGACGACACAAAATGGCGGCCGCGCGGCCACGCCCCCGCCGCGTGCGCGCCGCTCCCCCCCCCCCATCCCCCGTGGGGACCCCCGTGGGGACCCCGCCCCTCCTGGGGGCTCTGTGGGGCACAGAGGGGGCTGTGCCGGTCAGCGCCCCCCCCATCACCGCCTCGGCCCCCGCGGTGTTCCCCCCCCGCCGGTGTCGCGGTAACCGTGGGCAGCGCCTCGGGGCGGCGGAGGGCACGGGAAGGGCCCTGACGGGCGCTGGGGACGCGGTCTGGGGGGGAACCCCCTCCTCCGGCCGGGTCTGTGGTGTCGCGGGGCTCCCCCGCCGTCTGCCGGAGCACCCCGCGGGGGGAGCTGCGAGGAGCCGGCCGGCAGTCGAAGGTCAATGATGGGTGTCGGTCCTCCATGGAGCTCGGTGCGGTGGGAGGTGGGGGGTGCGCCCGGAGCGGAGCTCCCCGTCCTCCTCCGCCTCGGGTTCGCGCTCTGAGCCGTGCCCTGGTGGCCACCGGCACCCTGGGCTGTGCCAGCCGTGGTGTGGCCAGCAGGAGCAGGGAGGGGATTGTCCCCCTGTGCTCAGCTCTGGGGAGGCCACCCCTCGAATGTGGGGTTCAGTTTGGGGCACCCCTCAGGGCAAGAAGGACATTGAGGGGCTGGAGCGTGGCTGGAGAAGGGCAGAGGAGCTGGGGAAGGGTCAGGGGGACACGGAGAGGGGTTGGGGGACACGGAGAGGGGTCAGGGGACACAGAGAAAGATCTGGAGAACTTCCAAGGAGCAGCAGTGGGGGAGTCCCCATCCCTGGGGGGGTTTCAGAGCCGTGGGGATGTGGTGCTGAGGGACGGGGGGTACTGGTGGGTCACTGGTTGGACTGTGGGGGCTCAGAGGTCTCTTCCCCCCACGGCTGAGCTGTGACTCTGATGTGACAGTCCTGTGAGGGTGGTTTTTACTTTGCTGTTGCAAACCCTCCCTGGGTTCTGTCCCGTGAGCGCGCCCGTGGCAGGGCTGTACACACTGCAGAGTGCCGATGCTGTTCCTGCAGGTTGTATCCCCCCCACACACATCACTTTCCCTGATGCGGTGTCCATCGCTCGTCCCAGCACCGTGCTGGGGCACACCTGGGGCTGAGCTGCTCTTTCCAGGTTCCCTCCCTCTCCACTCTGAGCGTGGTGGGTGTCTGATACCCCGCTTGTCTTTCCTCGGGCTTTGAGGTGTTTTACCCGTTCCTTGGGCATAAATCCAAGGAGGTACCGAACTGGGAGGAGTGGCTGACGCGCCAGAGGGCTGTGCTGCCATCCAGTGGGACCTGGGCAGGGAGAAACCTCATGAGATTCAGTGAGAGCGAGTGGAGAGTGCTGGGTGTGGGGAAGGAGAACCCTGTGGGTCGGTGCAGGCTGGGGCTGAGCTGGGGGAGAGCAGCTCTGGGGAAAGGGACCTGGGAGTCCTGGGGACACCAGGCTGCCCATGAGCCACCAACGTGCCCTGGTGGCCGATGGCTGCGTGAGGAGGAGTGTGGGCAGCAGGTGAAGGGAGGTTCTCCTCCCCCTCTCCTCTGCCCTGCTGAGGCCTCAGCTGGAATCTGGGGTCCAGTTCGGGGCTCCCCAGTTCCAGAGGGCCATGGAGCTACTGGAGAGAGCCCAGGGAGATGCTGGAGGGACTGGAGCATCTCCCCTGTGAGGAGAGGCTGAGGGAGCTGGGGCTGCTCAGATGGGGCCAGGCTCTGCTGGGTGGTGCCCAGTGAGAGGACAAGGGGGCACTGGGCACAAACTGGGCTTTGCTGGGAGGGGGAGTGAGCCCTGGCACTGCCCAGAGAGGTGGTGGAGTCTCCGTCTCTGGAGCCATTCCCAGCCCCTCTGGAGGTGTTCCTGGGGGATCTGCTCGGGGATGGTGGCGCTGGAGGAGCTCCAGGGTCCCTTCCAAGCCCACCACTCTGTGAGAAGCTCCAGCAGGATTCAAACCACTTGAACTGTGCTTTGAATCGATGTCTACGGGCGCTGGTTTCTCTCTGCTGACAATGCAGGAGTTTAAGACAGCTGGAAATTACTCTGGAGAAGGATTTTGTTGGCTTTGTGAAGGTGCTGAGCTGCTTAAAGCTGAGATCTCGACCTGCTCTGCCTCCTGGCCCATGGATTTTTATTTTATGGGTGTCCAGTTTAATTTTTCAGCGCTTTGGATCCGGCAGGTGGTGTAAATCTCTTGGTATCACTCATTTATCTCTTGATTTGTGCTCCAGTGGTGCAGAGCAAAGTGATTCCCAAGCTTTTTTTCCCAGCTGTGTTGGGAATAAACTGGTAAAATTCACCCCTTGAGCCCTTCCAAGTTGTTTTTTTTTCCTGCTCTATGCTTTATTTCATATTTACGTTCCCAAGAGGAGATGATGATTATTTACCCTGCCTTTTCCCCCCTGGGGGTGCTCATGGACGTGCTGAGCTGCTGCAGGACCGATGGATCCAGACCCTGCTCCTTGGCACCAAGTCCTTCACACCCCAGTGTCATCTAGCAAGGTTTTTTACATAATGTTTGGTTTCATAATTAGACATTGAACCCTTAATTCTATCAGTTGTACCAAAACTTGGGGTTTTTGCTTTGAAAGCTGAGGGTTTTTAATCCAGACTTCTTTAATTTCTTGAAAGAATATGATTTAATTTGGACACTGTCCCCGTCACATCCTCCTTGGGAAGCTCGGCGGTGTGGGGTGGCCGAGGGGACGGTGAGGGGGACGAGAGCTGTGACAGATCCCAGGGCTGTGAGCAATGGAGCTGGAGGCTGTCACCAGTGGTGTCCCCCAGGGGTTAACACTGGGTCTGGGCTTGTTCAGCACCTTCATCCCTGCCCTGGGCGAGGGGACAGAGTGGGTCCTCAGCGGATCCCAAGCTGGGAGGGGTGGTGGCACTCCAGAGGGACCTGGGCAGGCTGAGAGCTGGGCAGGGAGGAACCTCAGGGGGTTCAGTGGGGGCAGGGGGCTGCCCCTGGGGGAGGAGAATGGCAGGGCCCAGGCCAGGGGAGGGGGGACCTGGTGAGGGCAGCTCTGAGGAGAAGGACCTGGGGGTCCTGGCAGGCAGGAAATGATCCCTGAGCCGGCGATGTGCCCGTGCCAAGGAGGGCAGTGGCAGCCTGGGCTGCACAGGGCAGTGTGTGGCCAGGAGGGCGAGGGAGGGCATTGTCCCCAGTTCTGGGCTCCCCAGTTCCAGAGACTGGGAGCTACTGGAGGGAGTCCAGCAAGGGCAGTGAGGA
Source organism: Podargus strigoides (assembly GCA_028020825.1). NCBI lineage: Eukaryota > Metazoa > Chordata > Aves > Caprimulgiformes > Podargidae > Podargus > Podargus strigoides. The sequence continues at coordinate 475,690 of CM051656.1, forward strand.
TGAGTGGGGGTTGGAGCATCTCCCCTGGGAGGAAAGGCTGGGAGAGCTGGGACTCTTCAGCCTGGAGAGGGGGATTTAATTAATTTATAAATACCCACATGATGGGGTGAGGGAGGGTGGAGCCAGACTCTTCCCAGTGGTTCCCAGTGCCAGGACGAGGGGCAGTGGGCACAAACTGGGACAGAGGAGGTGCCATTGGAACAGGAGGAGGAACTTTGGGGTGAGGGTGCCCCCAGAGAGGGGGGCAGTGTCCTGCTCTGGGTGTTTCCCAGCCCTGGGGGATGTGCTCAAGGGGACCCTGCTGTGATTCCGTGACAACCCTGGCAGTGTCTGTATGGAGGCGTGAAGGTCACAGCGTCACAGCGGGGGGGGGTTATCCCGTCGAATCCAGGGGTACAAGGAGGTGGGACTCTGCGGGGGGGTTGGGATGGATGGGAGCTTCGGCCTTAATTTCCGTGCTCGTTAGTGTCTGTCTCATCGTTATCCCTCCCCGTGAGCTGGGAATCTGTGCTTTCTGTGTGCCTGAGTGATTGTCCGTGCAAAAACGTGAAGTATTGGAGAGGGAGGGGGTCCTGTGGGTCCCTGGGGAGATGGGGGTGCAGGGAAAATGGGGGAGGGGGTGGGAAAGCCAATGTTTGGCAGAATTGGGGGTTGTTTGAGAGAGATTGGTGGGGGCTCTGAAAATGGGAATTGTGTGAAATCGGTGTGAAAGGTGCTGAAAGTCACTGAAGGGGAAGGGGAGGGAGTGTGAGTGGGAGTGTGTGAGTGTGATTGGGTGTGTTTGGGTGTGATTGTGTGTGTCTGTCTCTCTGTGTGTGATTGCTGGCTCCATGCCGTGCCTCGTGGGGTGCAGGGGGTGGCACACCGGGGCTCCCACACCGAGGCTCCCACACCGGGGGTCCCACACCGGGGGTCCCACCAGGGGTCCCACACCGAGGCTCCCACACCGGGGGTCCCACACCGGGGGTCCCACACCGGGGGTCCCACACCGGGGCTCCCACACCAGGGGTCCCACACCGGGGCTCCCACACCGGGGCTCCCACACCGGGGCTCCCACACTGAGGGTCCCACACCGGGGCTCCCACACCGGGGGTCCCACACCAGGGGTCCCACACCGGGGGTGAGGCGGTGCCGCGGGCGCTGCTCCCACCTCCCCTCCCCACACCACCCCTCGCACTCATTGCTCTTCCCCAAAACGACCAATTTAAGACTTCCCTGTTTTGGGGTGCATTAAGGGCAGGACCAGTGCCCAGCCAGAGCCCCCCAGTAACCAAATGTTTCCTTACAGGGTACGGCTCCTGGAACGCCGCGGCCACCAGCGCCCCAGGTGAGGCTCCCCGGTGCAAACGGCCCTGAAACAAACCCTCGCTTTTCCTTCTTCCCAACCCACACACCACAACACAGAAATTCATGTTCTACCCTTTTTTCCCAGTCCCCTCCTTCGTGCACTGGAGGAGCTGGCCACCCTCTCACCTGTAATTAATAATTCACTAATGATTTTTTGGAGGGGAATTTGGGTTTTTTCTTCTGAGCTCCTTTCCAGCCTAGACTGTGAAAGTAATGAGATGCTCCTAAAAATGCTGGTTATGATGGAATTATTTCCTGGGCTGCTGCCCCAAGGGGTTTCTGGGATTGTTTGAGTTCTTTTTGAGTGTGGATATAAGAAAATGTATCAAGAAATGATTTAAAAAATATATATTATGCATTTAATATTCATATTTAGCTTGTGGGGGTTGCAGCTCCTTTCTTTCCCATTTTATGGGAGAATTTTTACCAAGTAATTAAACAATTACATGTATTTACTCTCTGACCTTTTACCTTTGTTGCTTTTTGAGCTGAAAATGTCTTTTCTCTTCCCCCCACTCAGGAACGTACGCGACGAACGCCACGAGTTGGCAAGGTACGTGCTCAAAACCCCTCTTCTGGCCTTTTTTTTGGGGTGTCCTGCTCAGCTCCGCTCGCCGCAGCCGCCTCCAGAGACGCTTTTGTGCCTCGTGAATGGTCTCTGGTTGGCGGTCAGCGTGACGTACGTGACAATAGGTTTGTGCCTGGTGAATTTGGGGGCCTTTGGTGATGGGGTGACAGCGTCGGTGGATGAGGGAGGAGCAGCTGACTTCACCTCCCTGGGCTGGTGCTGAGCCTTGGACACTGTCCTGTGTGACATCCCGGTCACTGAACTGGGAGGATGTGATGGATGGACAGCCAGTGGAGAGGGACTGGCTGGGTGGGTGCACTCAGCAGCTCTCTGTCCACGTGGAGACTGATGACCAGCGGCGTTCCCCAGGGATGGGTACTGGGCCCAGTGGTGTGTCAGTGACAGGGACAGTGGGATGGAGGGCACCCCCAGCACGCTGGCGGGTGACACCGAGCTGTGTGGCGTGGTGACACGTGGAGGGCAGGGATCCATGCAGAGGGACCTGGAGAGGTGGGCCCGTGCCAGCCTCAGGAGGTTCACAAGGCCAAGTGCAAGGTGCTGGGGGGGTGGGGGCAATCCCAGCACAAGCACGGGGGGGATGGGTGCAGAGCAGCCCTGAGGAGAAGGACTTGGGGGTGAGAAGCTCAATGTGAGACCTCAATGTCCACTGCCAGCCCAGAAAGCCACAGCCGTGTCCTGGGCTGAGACCTCAGAGCCCCTTCCAGTGCCTGGGGGGGACAGGAGAGCTGGGGGGGGACTTTGGCCAAGGGCCTGGGGTGAGAGGCCGAGGGGTGATGGCTTTGAAGTGGCAGAGGGTGGCTTGAGCTGGGATGTGAGGCAGAAATTGTTGGCTGGGAGGGTGGGCAGACCCTGGCCCAGGGTGCCCAGAGAAGCTGTGGCTGCCCCCTCCCTGGAAGGGTTCCAGGTTGGGTGGGGTTGGAGCAGCCTGGGCTGGTGGGAGGGGTCCCAGGGGTGGGACAGGGTGAGCTGTGAGGTCCCTTCACACCCAACCCATTCCATGGTTCTCTGAAAATGATCCTTTTAAACCCCTCCTCACTGATCCATTTGTTTGCCCCGTGCTCGGTGGGCGCAGTTTCCCCTCGCCCCCTCCCCGCAGCGGGCCGATTCCCACGGGGACGTGGAAGGTTCATTTCTCTCGTGTCTCCGTTCCTCATTTGATCTGGGACAGCCGGGTTGGGTCCGTTAACAAATCCATTTTACTGAGAAAACCCTGAAAACCCAACGTTTGCCCTTAAAGTAACCATCCGTGACTGAGGTTTTCTACGTCCATCCCGGAGCTTCCTCAGCAAACCAGTTTCCTTTCGCTGGTAAACTTTTCTGCTTGCAGCAATTAGTTAATTGGCCTTGATTAGGATCCTGTGGCTCTTCTGAGCCCGTCTTAACACATCCCCAAGCAACAGCTTGAAATTATTGTAGAAAATCTTATTTCTTTGGTCCTCACAATATGGAATTGAACCTCCCCATGCAACTCGGTGGTGAAAACAGGGTTGTTTTTTTTTCTCGTATTCCTCTTTTTTAATCAATCCTGGGTACCCAGTCAAGGACTGGCACCCCACTGTGCCAACGTGGAGTCATTACCTCAGTTAATAACCCCGTGTGTCACGGGCGGGTGGGGGAACACGACACGGCGAGATGGCACCGTTGGGCACAACCGGTGTTGGCATTGGCACAACCAACGTTGGCGTTGGCACCATTGGCATTGGCACAACCAGCGTTGGCATTGGCACAACCAGCGTTGGCATTGGCATTGGCACCATTGGCATTGGCACCATTGGCATTGGCACCACCAGCATTGGCACAACCAACGTTGGCATTGGCACAACCAACGTTGGCATTGGCACAACCAACGTTGGCATTGGACAACCAATGTTGGCATTGGCACAACCAACTTTGGCATTGGCATCATTGGCATTGGACAACCAGTGTTGACATTGGCACAACCAACGTTGGCATTGGCACAACCAACGTTGGTGTTGACACCATTGGCATTGGCACAACCGGCGTTGGCATTGGACAACCAACGTTGGCATTGGACAACCAGTGTTGGCGTTGGCACAGCCAACATTGGCATTGGTACAACTGACATTGGCACAACTGCTGTTGGCGCAGCCAGTGCCCGTAACGGTGTTGAACGCGTTCTTCGGGTCCCCCTGCCTGCTCTGCTCTTGCGACTCGCTCGTTTCCTCGAGGTCCCCTGGCGGTGACCACGTGGCTCTGGGTCTCCTCGTGTCCCCTCGTGCCCGGGGAGGGCGCAGGGTCTCGTTGGGAGATCCCAGGTGCCCTGGAGGAGGAAGCTCCTGATGGGGTTGGGGTTGGGCCATGAGAATCTTTGACATCGCCCACTTAAGAAACCAAATTCCTTTTCAGGGAGGTCAAACCCCGCTCCACCTTCACCTGGTGGGCTCCCTCCACACCTGAACTCTCCCTCCAGCCCCTTTATTAACACGGATTTCATTTTCCTCCCCCAGGCTATGAAGGCTACGACTACTACACCCCCCAAACCACCGCCGCTAACACGGCGGCCACCTACAACTACGCCGCCGCCTCGGGCTCTTGGGACGCCCCCAAAGCGTCCGAGCTGGGCGTGAGCGCCGAGGTCAGCGCCGCCGCCATCCCCGGCGCCTCCTACGGCGCCGACGCTTCCGCCACCGAGAACTCGGATTCCATCATCGCCAAAATCAACCAGCGCCTGGACATGCTGTCCAAGGAGGGCAGCGGCGGGGCCGGGGAGGGCCTGGAGGACCAGGAGAGGTGACTGCTCCGCTGCTTGAGCTTTAATGGTCAAAACCCACCGGGTTTTAATTGCTGTGCAATCCAATTAAGCTGCTCTGGCACGAGCCAGCCTGCCTCCAGTTAAGGAAACGTAACTGCTGCCCTGTTAACTGACAGTAGGCATGAGCCTATATAGGTGTAGGGCTGTATTAACCAAATAATAAACTTAATTTCCAATGGATAATTAGCATAACTTATTTTTTTAGCTGAATAATAAACATAGGTCATTTTTTAGCCAAATAATTGCTTTTTTTTTAACCTGAATAATGACCAGCAGTTATTAGCTGAACAATAAACTTAACCACCTATTTTTTTAGCTGAATAATAAATTGAACTGGTTATTTTTAGCCAAATAATAAACCTAGCTGCTTATTTTTTACCTGAATGCTCAATTTAACTGCTTATTTTTGGCTTGAATAATCAACAGAACTTATTTTTTAGCAAGATTATAAACCTAACTGCTTATTTATTATTTGAATAATAAACTTAGCTGGTTGTTTTTTACCTGGACAATGGATGTAACTTATTTTTTAGCTGAACAGTAAACTTAACTGCTTGGTTTTTACCCAAATTATCAACTTAGCTGTTTGTTTTACACCTGCCCACTATGTGTGCACAAGTACCCTTACATGTTTTTTTTATTTCTATCAAACAAATCAAACTTAATCCGTGCCTCGGCCATAAAAGCAGCTCCCAGTGTTGAGTCAATCGCTAAACTTTACAGAATGATTTTTGTTTGTAATTTATAGGTTGCTTAAAGTCTTTTTCTCCTTGTGGCTGCCCCATAATTACTGGGGTTTTCCTCCTGCTGGGTTAAACTTTGGCAGGCTGGAGAGGGGTCGTGCCGGGGTGTGTTCCGCTGCTGGAGTGATCCCAGGGGTCGTGGGGAAGGCTGGGGACAAACGAGGCTGGCCTGGCTGGGGCCGTGGGGTTTGTCCCTGCTCGTCCCCACCCCGAGGCGCAGCGGTCCCTGCAGGGGGGGTGTTGGGGATTTGATTTTCCCCTGGGAAAACACAACAGGGAGTGGTTTAGGGCTGTGGTTTGTGCCACCCCCGAAGGATTTCTGTTCAGGGTGTGTGCAGAAACCTGCTGTGCTTTGCCACTCGTTTAATTTCCCCGAGGACAGGCGCAGGAGGTGGCGTGGCACGCACAGAGCGACCGGTGGGCAGGGTGTAAATGGATTTTCAGTGCATTTTTCCTGCCCAGACCCACTGGGGTTGTGATAACAGGGCTGGGAGCACCGGTGTGATGCTGGATGCCCTACCCTGGATCCTCACCCTTGTCTCCTCCCACGCAGCTCCTTCCGCTTCGAGTCCTTCGACTCGTACGACTCCCGAGCGTCGCTGCCCGACCGCGACGTGTACCGCCCCGGCTACGAGTACGGCGAGGTGGGAGCGGAGCGCGGCGAGCCCTTCGGCGCGCAGTTCGACGCCCGCCGCGACCAGGCGCGCACCAGAGGCGCCGGCTACGGCCTCGCGCGCAACCGAGCCCAGAACCGCGCCCAGAACCGCGGGCGCCTCAACGCCTTCAACCGCTCCGACCACTTCATGCCCTCGTCCAGCTCCGAGCGCCTCTCGGCGCGCTGGAACGAGCTGAACTACATGGGCGGGCGCGGGATGGGCGGCGCCGGCTCCAACCGCCTCCCGTCCCTCTTCTCCCAAGCCCTCGTCCCCGACTACGGCGGGGACTACGGCGGGGACTACGGCGGGGACTACGGCGACTACGGGGATTACGGCGACTACGGCGACTACGGCGATTACGGGGACTACGGCGACTATGACTATGGCATGATGGGGATGTCGGGCATGGGACTGGGACGCTATGGGAATGCGCCATACGGAATGGGGAGGCAGCGGAACAGAGACAGGATGGGCGCGGTGCCCTGGCACGTGAGCGCGCTCACGGTAAGTCAACGCCGTCAAGGTTTTTTCTTTGTCTTGTAGTTGATTTTTGCTTCTTTCCATGAGTAAATGTCAGTGTTGGGTTGTGCTGGGAAAACATTTCTCGTAATCCACCTCGTTTCCACCGTGGAGTAATTGAGATGTGGATAGGGCAGAGCAGCAGCGAGCTTCTATATATAAAAAAAATCAGCTAATTGAGGAGAAACATACCCATTTACACAGAAAACAGAGCCTCAGAGTGCTTCCCCCATCCCAAACCCAATCCTTGGAGGCACCATAAAATCCTTTCACACCCAAAGATCGCTCCACAGCAGGACAAAATCTTGAACTTTTTGACAGCCCGTAGCAGCTGGACGGAATATTTTGATTTTTAACCTTTATTTCGATGCTTTGCTGGCTGTAACCGAGTTCTCCCCTCTCCAGCCCAAGAGAAGAGGCTTCCGGAACCGCTCTGGGGGCCGATCGGACGGCGAGGGAGGAGGACGCAAGCGAAAGCAGTCGCAGAGCGGGGACGAACCCGATAACAAACAGGCGAAGACCGACAGCGAAGGGGACGACACGGAGAACGGTGCGGGAGCCTTTCACCCACCACCACCCCCTGGTCTCCCCCTGTTTACCCTTCAGCTCACTGATGGTTGTTAATTGCCATTCTCTGGAGGCGTTGGGGCACCCCCTGAGTGCCCAGACTTTATGGTCTGTGTGTTTCATAATTTAATGCTCGAGATGAGCGTTGGGAAATTAAGGACCAAGTTTGTGGTGGAGGGATGGAGAAGCCACTGAGGTGTTCTCCATCCCCACTGGAATTCTGAGCCCTTACCGCGGTGCTCGGTGATTTATTAGGGACCTCTTGAAGCTTTAAGTGGGAGAAAAGACCCCCCCAACACAGCTAAATGAGTTTTCTTTTGTGTGGCAGATGAGGGCGAAGGAGAGGAGAAATCAGGAGATGAAGCAGACAAAGGTGTAAGTAACCTTATTTTTTTATCACTCCTGGTGGCAAAGGGGGGAATATTTGAGCACTTGGGGAATTTCTGACCGCATCGAGGGTCGGAGTAGTTACAGTCACCAAGGAAACAGAGTTCTGAGCCCATAAATTATGCAAGTATTTGCTTCTGGTGATGTCTCCCTGCCCTTCAGTGGGGATGTTGTTTACCTGGACTTCAGTAAAGCCTTCGACACTGTTTCCCACACCACTCTGCTAGAGAAGCTGGTGGGCAGGTGGGCTCTTCACTGGGTTAAAAACTGCCTGGCTGGGCCCAGAGAGTTAACTCCTGGTGGGGGTGTCCCCAGTGGTGTCCCCAGGGCTCAGTGCTGGGGATGCTCTGGTTCAGTGTTGTTATGGATGGTCTGGGGAGGGGATGGAGCACACCCGTGGTCACTTTGGGGGTGACACCACGCTGGGTGGGGGTGTTGGTGTGGCTGAGGGGAGGAAGGCTCTGCAGGGGGTGGGGACACATCCATGGCCAAGGTCAATGGTGTGAGGTTCAGTGAGGCCAAGGGTTGGGTCCTGCCCTGGGGTCACACCGACCCCACGCAACGCTGCGGGCTCGGGGAGGAGAAGGCCCTGGGGGTGTTGGTGGACAGCAGAGTGGCCAAGGTGGCCACCAGCATCCTGGGCTGTGCCAGCCATGGTGTGGCCAGCAGGAGCAGGGAGGGGATTGTCCCCCTGTGCTCAGCTCTGGGGAGGCCACCCCTCAAATCTGGGGTTCAGTTTGGGCCCCTCAGGCCAAGGAGGACATTGAGGGGCTGGAGCGTGGCTGGAGAAGGGCAGCGGAGCTAGGGAAGGGTCTGGAGGACATGGAGAGGGGTCAGGAGGACACAAGGATCTGGAGAACTTCCAAGGAGCAGCTGCCCAGGGCAGTGGGGGAGTCCCCATCCCTGGGGGGTTCCAGAGCCGTGGAGATGTGGTGCTGAGGGACAGGGGGTACTGGTGATGGCAGTGTTGGGTTACTGGTTGGACTGGGGGAGTTCAGTGGTGATGTGTAACCTACAGAAAACAACTATTTTGTAAAGATTTCAGAAACCAGACGTTTCATCCACAAATGCAGTGAGTAACCCCAGCGCCTTTCTGTGTTTCTCTTTTCCAGGAGAACGGGGAATTGGGGTGATTTGGTGGAGGAAGGCAGGGTGTCTCCCCCAGACACAGCCCCCCAGACTGATGCTACTCCGAATCCATCTGCCTCACCGTGGGGTGCTTCCCAAAACGTGAATTTTTTGGCTCAAAAGCTGCTGAGCTGAACCTCATTTTGATTTATTTTTTCCAAAGAAATGGGAATTTATCAAGGTATATTGAAACTACATCTAAAACCCTGTGGTCTAAACCCACTTCAGCAGGTTTGGGACTGTAATTTTGTAGTAATGACACATTGACCCCCACCACACTTTGCCTCCTGCCTTAGAATCACGTGGGGAAAACCACGTGTGGGACTTCTCTCGATGCTTTTAGGTCGTTTGCAGGATTGAAACTGAGGTGTAGCTGATTGTTAAAATTCCTGAGGCTCTACCTGAAAACATCACAGGTGATTTATCACCCCTGAGGCTGACAGAGCTCTGACTCGCAGTTTTCTACCCCAAAATACTGCAGCAATTGGGTCAGCTCAGTCTTTTTTTACTTTCCCAATAATTATTAAGGAATTATCGGGAGGGCGACGCGGGGATTGTATCCAAAACCATCCCAGGGAAGCGGAGCTGCTCCTCGAGCCCTGCTGGGTTTTGTTGCTTAACCTTCTGGAGGAGCTTTTTTCTTAAAAAAAATAGCTGAATGGGGGAAAAAATGGGAACAGGGGGAGAAGCAGCAGCTCCTTCCAAGGGCAGAAGGTGTCCACAGTGTCATAAATTGGGATTCATTCTGCTCTTTCCATTATTGGCACTTCCCACGGCTGCCTGCGAAGGCTTTGAGGTGCTGTGGGAAGGTTCTGTGGGAGGGTTTGGAGATGTTGGGAAGAGGTGGTGGGAAGCTGATTTGGGAGAGCTCCCAGAGACCAAAACACGTTGGGAACTGCCCAGGTTGGGTGTAAAGAAGAAGCCAAAGGATTTGGGTCATAAAATACCTCGGTCAGCAAAGCGGGTGAGTGTGAATGAAGTAATCCCAATTTATTTATCTCTTTTTTCCCCCCTCTTTAGCATCTGGAGATGGCTGTGATGATGACGATGAGGAGGTGAAAAAAAAAAGGGAGAAGCAGCGGAGGAGAGACCGGATGCGCGACCGTGCTATGGACAGGTCAGGAGAGCCACACCCCGCCCCCTTGGGTGGGTGACGTCGACCGAGGATGTTCAGTCCTGGTTTAGGGCTCTACATTCTGCTTCCAGTAAGGGTTTTCCCCCCCTTTCTGTGTGTTTTATGCCTGTTTTAAGATGAGGTGTTTAAGATGAGTGTAGAGTTGGAAGAGCCCCAAGATAAAGTAGAACAGTGTTGGGTGGCACTTGGAAAGTAAGAGCTAGAAAAGTGCGACGGGGTGTTAACGTTCTCATTCCTCATTTGTGCCACGATCGCTCTGTTCAGGATCCAGTTTGCCTGTTCCGTCTGCAAGTTCCGCAGTTTTGAGGAAGAAGAGATCCAGAAACACCTCCAGAGCAAATTTCACAAGGAGACTTTGCGATACATCGGCACCAAACTCCCCGACAAAACCGTCGAGTTTCTGCAGGTAGGGTGGGCTGCCTGGCGCCAGCTCAGCCCTTCCCCGTGTCCCTGCAGGATGTGGGGGATGTGGGTGGGATTTGGGGGATGTGGGTGGGATTTGGAGGATGTGGGTGGGATTTGGGGGATGTGGGTGGGATTTGGGGGATGTGGGTGGAATTTGGGCATCCCAGGCTGAATTTGGGCTGAATTCCAGGCATAGAAATGTGTCTGCATACAGCCCCCTCCGTGGTTACTCCTGTCACCACGCGTTAACCACAGACTGGGTTGGGTGTGAGGGGACCTCACAGCTCATCCCACCCCACCCCTGGGACCCCTCCCACCAGCCCAGGCTGCTCCAGCCCCACCCAACCTGGAACCCTTCCAGGGAGGGGGCAGCCACAGCTTCTCTGGGCACCCTGGGCCAGGGTCTGCCCACCCTCAGGGTGAAGAACTTCTTAGATCCAGTCTAAACCCACCCTCTCCCAGCTTCCACCCATCACCCCTCGGCCTCTCACCCCAGGCCCTTGCCCAAAGTCCCCCCCCAGCTCTCCTGTCCCCCCCAGGCACTGGAAGGGGCTCTGAGGTCTCCCCAGAGCCTTCTCTTCTCCAGGCTGAACCCCCCAACTCCCTCAGCCTGTCCCCAGAGCAGAGCTGCTCCAGCCCTGCCCCAGCAGATCCCACCTTCCCAGCCCATGGCATCTCCTACATCCTTTAACGCTCTCCAGAGCCCTCAGCACCTCTGATCCAGTTTTTCCCCTACGTACCCCCCCTGCCATCACCATTTCCCAACACCCCCCACTCTGCACCAGTGTCCATCCCCTCCTTGCTTCAAACCACAGGTCCTGCTTGGCCTCATCTCTTCTGGGGGGGTTCCTGTGCCTCAGTCCCTCTGACTCAGCTCCCGTGCCTCGCCAGCAAAGGGGTGCTGGGGTCTGACACCACATCCTGCTGGTGGCTTAATTAGAGCCCTGTGCTCAGGGCGTGCGTTAGGGCATCACCCAGGGACGTTGCCGCTGCGCAGCGCGGCTTCTCACGGGTCACCCTGTCAGGATGGGAAATTAATTGTGTGAAATTGAACGAAAAAGACCAGAAATGAATATTCTGGAGATGGTCTTTGCCATCTACCCATCTAAAGCTGAGGAAGGAGGGGTAAAACCCGGTGTGTTTTCCTTTCTGGGTGGGCGGTGGGTGTGTTTTGGGGGCACTTTGTGGTGTCTCCCAGGAGGAATTTGGTGGTGGTTTGTGGACAGGGTTCTGTTTGGCTCCCATTGGGGTTTGGATCAGGAGTGACATGGGATGGGGAGGGGGAAACCACACCCACTTTGTGTAGTTCATTCACCACCCACCGTCTTCCCTGGGGGTTTTCCCTGGAGACCTCGGTTCCGTCCGCGCCGCGGGGTCGCCTCGGTGTGTGCTGAGGAGGTCAGGGAGCTTTGTCCTTTGTTCCCCCAGGAATACATCGTCAACAGGAACAAGAAGATCGAGAAGCGGCGCCAGGAGCTGACGGAGAAAGAGGGCACGAAGCAGAAAGTGGATCCTTTCAAGGGTAAGTGTGCCCTCTGCACTGGGACACAGCGCTGCCCAGGGCGTGGGACACACAGACAGGAAGGGTTTGGGTGACTCAGCTTCAGTTTCTGGGGGGTTTTGGGTCAATTTTGTGAGATAAATGGCCTCAGTGGGAGGGGGACGCCTGTGCAGCGACACGGGCACTGAAGTGGGGTAAATGGGGAGAAGCTCTCGGGAATTGTTGGGTTTTGTGGCCGTTCCCCGCGTTCAATTTTAACGTTAAAGTGGCAAAATTGATCTGTGGTGGCAAGAAGAGTGATGGTGGGGGGTGAAGAATCCACGTAGCTTTGTCACTGTGCCTGTCCCCTGCCACGCTGGGCACCGGGAGCTGGGAGCCAGTCGAGCTGTAAACCCTCACAGGCAGGAAAGGTGCGTAGAGAGGAGGAAGGAACCCAGAGCTGGGGGAAGCGCTGCCTGTCCCGTTATTACACAGAGTGGTGGGCTTGGAAGGGACCCTGGAGCTCCTCCAGCGCCACCATCCCCGAGCAGATCCCCCAGGAACACCTCCAGAGGGGCTGGGAATGGCTTCAGAGACGGAGACTCCACCACCTCTCTGGGCAGTGCCAGGGCTCACTCCCCCTCCCAGCAAAGCAGTGTCCCAGTTTGTGCCCAGTGCCCCCTTGTCCTCTCACTGGGCACCACCCAGCAGAGTCTGGCCCCATCTTCCTGCCCCCCCTGTTGGATATTGATGAGCTCCCCCCTCAGCCTCCTCTTCTCCACGCTGCCCAGCCCCAGCTCCCTCAGCCTCTCCTCACAGGGGAGATGCTCCAGTCCCTCCAGCATCTCCCTGGGCTCTCTCCAGTAGCTCCATGGCCCTCTGGAACTGGGGAGCCCCGAACTGGACCCCAGATTCCAGCTGAGGCCTCAGCAGGGCAGAGGAGAGGGGGAGGAGAACCTTCCTCCACCTGCTGCCCACACTCCTCCTCACGCAGCCCAGGATGCTGTTGGCCATCTTTGGCCACGAGTTGTTGGCTGATGGGTTGTCCTGGCCTGTTGGTTTAGGGTTGTCCTGTCCTGTTGGCTCTTGGTTGACCCGTCCTGTTGACTCATGGGTTGACCTGTCCTGTTGGTTTAGGATTGACCTCTCATGTTGGCTCTTGGTTGACCTTTCCTGTTGGCTCTAGGTTGACCTTCTCTGTTGGCTTTTGGTTCACCTGTCCTGTTGGCTCATGGGTTGCCCTGTCCTGTTGGTTTAGGATTGACTTCTGTTGGCCCTTGGTTGACCTGCCCTGTTGACTCATGGGTTGACCTGTTGTCCTGCTGTCCCATGCTCACCCAGGACTCGCTGGTCCCTCTCCCCAGAGCTGCTCTCCAGCAGCTCAGCCCCATCCTGTGCTGACCCACGGGGTTGTCCCTCCCACACCCAGCACTCTCCACTTGCTCTGATGGAACGTCAGGGGGTTTCATTAGATTTAATCCAATAGATTTTTGGAGGGGCCGGATGGTTTTGGCTGGGCCAGAGGAAAACAGCACGTGGATTTCTTCGTACCTCGGGCTGTTGTCGCCGTCTCTCTTCCTCCTACGCTCGGGTGCCGCATCGGCGCCATCTGTTCTAGAGCAGAACATCTCCTGCTCAGCTGAGAGCAACGAACGGGAGTTCTAATGTGTGCGGGGAGGAACTGGGAGGGGTTTGGGCACTGAGTTACGGTGGGGTGGTTGGAGAGGGCGCAGACATCGCTCGCCAGCGGAACACCTCTGGCTGACGTCCCGCAGGTATCGGCCAGGAACACTTCTTCAAGAAGATCGAGGCGGCGCACTGCATGGCCTGCGACATGTTGATCCCTGCCCAGAACCACCTCCTGCAGAGGCACCTCCGCTCCGCCGACCACAACCGCAACCGCAGGGTGAGCAACCCCCGCGGCATCTCCCGGGTTCTGGCGCTCGGGGGCTACTCAGAGCTCCCCAAACCCTTCTGGAGGTGAAACCACCGACCAGGGACTTGGGGGATTGGGGGGCACTCGTGGACGTGCTTTGTTCTTCCGTAGGGAAGCGCGTGGGGAGTGGGGAGGGGAACACACAAAGTGTGATTAAAGGGAAATTTGGGCTTTTTTGGCACTGGGGGGGTTAGTGCAGGTTAAACATTTCCTCTTTATAAATGTACAGCACTTGCTAGGAATGAAAATGAGAAGGAGAGGTGGGTGCTGCCTTGCCTCAGGTTTTGGGGCTCTTTTCTGGTTCCCCGAGCCCCGCGGAGGAGGAGGAGGAGGAGGGGATACAAACTCTTCCCCATCCAAACTCCCCCCTTCTGCCATTCCTCCCCAGATGGCTGCGGAGCAGTTCAAGAAAACCAGCTTACACGTGGCCAAGAGCGTCCTGAATAACAAACACATCGTCAAGATGCTGGAGAAATACCTCAAGGTGAGGACACGGGCAGGCGGCCGCAGAGCTCCTCCCGGCGCCGCCTCTCGCCGCGCGCCGCCTCGGGGTGACGGGGCCGCCGCGGGGGGGAAAAGGGGGTCCCACCATCCCCACCTTTCTGGCTCTTTCAGACTCTTGGTTTCTCTCCTCTCTGAGGGGGTGCACTGCTTCTCGTGGGGGTTTTTGGGGGGGTTTTGTTGTTTTCACGTGTTTAAGTGGCAGAGCGCCCGTCGTTCTCGGGTGTCTGTAGATCCATTTACCAAACCGTCCAAAATTTACTTAAAGAAACTGAAATAGCAAAAGGAGCTGCAGTTCCCCAAAGCCACCCCTCCAGCTCTGGCCTTGGGGTGGGAGGGGGACACCCTGGGGTCCCCCTGGTGCAGGGGAGCGAGCGTGTGGGTCGGGAAGGGACCGCTTGAGTCCCACTGGGGTGAAACCCCCCCGCTAACCCTGACCCATCATCTGAACCGAGTGACAGAGGACCCCGAGGAAGGGGGTGACCCCATGGAAACCTAGCCCCCCTCCCCCAATTTGTCCTCCTCTTCCCTTGGGAAGTGGCAGGGAGCACCCTGAGCTGCTCCGCAGCGCCGGGATGGAACTGAGGCCGGGCAGGGTTTGTTTGAACCCAGACCAGCACTGGGAGTGATGGAGAGAGCCCCCGGAGGGGAACGGCAGCGTCAGAGCCCTGGGGGCGTGGGGTGAGCCCCCGCAAGGGTCGGCGCCCGAGGGAGAGGATGGACCGCGGCGTTTCGGCCCCGTGGGGGGCAGAGAGGGTGGGCTGGGCAGGAGATGCCCGCCCCTGCCCGCGGGGGGAGCGGATGTTTGCCCCTCTCCCACCAGCCGTGTGGGGTTTGGGGTGGGTTTGGTCTGAACCTGGATTGCGCCGGTGCCCGGTGAGCCCTAAACCGAGCGAAAATGCAGAAAAACGGTGACTCCGCCCGCTGGGGCCAGTGGGAGGAGCCCTCGGGCTGAGGGGTTGGTGGCGTAGGGTGGCCACCTTGGCAGAGGACATCTGGCCCGGTGCAGGGACAGCCGTCGTGGCACGTGATGGCCGGCTTGGCGTAGGGCAGCTGGCCCAGTTGGGGCAGTGCTCGTGGTATAGGACGGTTGGCCCAGTGTAGGACGGTTGGCCCGGCATGGGACGGTTGGCCCGGCGTAGGACGGTTGGCCCGGCGTAGGACGGTTGGCCCGGCGTAGGACGGTTGGCCTGGCGTAGGACGGTTGGCCTGGCGTAGGATGGTTGGCCTGGCGTAGGATGGCCGTCTTGGCATAGGACCACCACCTTGGTCAGCAGCCAGCCCGGCATAAGATGGCCAACCTGGCATAGGATGGCTGTCATGGTGGCCACCTCACCACAGGATGGCCGTCGTGGTGGCCACCTCACCACAGGATGGCTGTCGTGGTGGCCACCTCACCACAGGATGGCCGTCGTGGTGGTCACCTCACCGTAGGATGGCCGTCGTGGTGGCCACCTCACCACGGGATGGCCGTCGTGGTGGCCACCTCACCACAGGATGGCCGTCGTGGTGGCCACCTCACCACAGGATGGCCGTCGTGGTCACCTCACCACGGGATGGCCGTCGTGGTGGCCACCTCACCACAGGATGGCCGTCGTGGTCACCTCACCACAGGATGGCCGTCGTGGTGGCCACCTCGCCATAGGATGGCCGTCGTGGTGGTCACCTCACCACAGGATGGCCGTCGTGGTGGCCACCTCACCACAGGATGGCCGTCGTGGTGGCCACCTCACCACGGGATGGCCGTCGTAGTGGCCACCTCACCATAGGATGGCCGTCGTGGTGGCCACCTCACCATGGGATGGCCGTCGTGGTGGCCACCTCACCACGGGATGGCCGTCGTGGTGGCCACCTCACCACAGGATGGCCGTCGTGGTGGCCACCTCACCATAGGATGGCCGTCGTGGTGGCCACCTCACCACAGGATGGCCGTCGTGGTGGTCACCTCACCATAGGATGGCCGTCGTGGTGGTCACCTCACCGCAGGATGGCCGTCGTGGTGGCCACCTCACCGCAGGATGGCCGTCGTGGTGGCCACCTCACCACGGGATGGCTGTCGTAGTGGCCACCTCACCACGGGATGGCCGTCGTAGTGGCCACCTCACCACGGGATGGCCGTCGTGGTCACCTCACCACAGGATGGCCGTCGTGGTGGCCACCTCACCATAGGATGGCCGTCGTGGTGGCCACCTCACCGTAGGATGGCCGTCGTGGTGGTCACCTCACCACAGGATGGCCGTCGTGGTGGCCACCTCACCACAGGATGGCCGTCGTGGTGGCCACCTCACCACGGGATGGCCGTCGTAGTGGCCACCTCACCACGGGATGGCCGTCGTAGTGGCCACCTCACCACGGGATGGCCGTCGTGGTCACCTCACCACAGGATGGCCGTCGTGGTGGCCACCTCACCATAGGATGGCCGTCGTGGTGGCCACCTCACCGTAGGATGGCCGTCGTGGTGGCCACCTCACCACAGGATGGCCATCGTGGTGGCCACTTCACCACGGGATGGCCGTCGTGGTGGCCACCTCACCACAGGATGGCCGTCGTGGTGGCCACCTCACCACAGGATGGCTGTCGTGGTGCCCACCTTGGCATAGGACATCTGACATAGCACCACCGTCTCAATGGAGGACAGCTGTCTCGGTGTAGGATGGCCATCTTGATGGCCACCTCGACGTAGGACGGCTGCCCCGGCGTAGGACTGCCATCTTGGTGGCCACCTTGGCATAGAACAGCTGTCTTGGCATGGGACGGCTGTCTCAGTGTAGGATGGCCAGCCCGGTGTAGGACGGCCATCTTGGCAACCACCTCGGTGTAGGACAGCCGGCCTGGCGTAGAGCCGCCATCTTGGCACGGGACAGCCGGCCTGGCGTAGAGCCGCCATCTTGGCACGGGACAGCCGGCCTGGCGTAGAGCCGCCATCTTGGCACGGGACAGCCGGCCTGGCGTAGAGCCGCCATCTCAGCGTACAACAACCGGCCCGGTGTAGGACGGCCATCTTGGCAACCACCTCGGCGTAGGACAGCCGGCCTGGCGTAGGACCGCCATCTCGGCACAGGACAGCCGGCCTGGCGCAGCACCGCCATCTTGGCGGCCGCCTTGGTGTAGGATGGCCATCTTGGTGGCCATCTCAGCGTAGGACAGCTGGCCTGGCATAGGACCGCCATCTTGGCACAGGACAGCCAGCCCGCCGTAGGACGGCCAACTTGGCGGCCGCCTTGGCCCAGGACAGCCGGCCCGCCGTAGGACGGCCATCTTGGCGGCCACCTTGGCCCAGGACAGCTGGCCTGCTGTAGGACGGCCATCTTGGCGGCCGCCTTGGCCCAGGACAGCTGGCCCGCCGTAGGACGGCCTTCTTGGCGGCCACCTTGGCCCAGGACAGCTGGCCCGCCGTAGGACGGCCATCTTGGCGGCCAGCCCGGCACGCAGCCGTCTTCTCCCCATAACTGGCCTCTCATACACGTTGAAGAGGAGGGTGAGATAAAAACCCTGCGGTACCCCACAGCAGAGAGAGAGAGGTGCTAACCTCCACAATCTCTCCAAAGAAATTAAATTTAAACCAAAAAATAATTAAAAAAAATATAAATATCCCCCCCCAAAGACCGGAACCACTCAAGTGCAACTCCGTCTACCCCTGCCAGGGTCCGCAGGCGCGTCCACATCTCCTCATCATCAACGGTATCAAAGGCTGCCGGCAGATCTAAATGAGTCCCGGGCACCTGACCTTTGGCCATCGGCAGGAGGAGATCCTCGGATCCGTCCCACCACGGGCTCCGTATCATTCCCGAGGGGCAAAACCAGGCTGAAAAGGGGTGGAGGAAAATCTAAGGATTCCAGGTAATGCCAAGAACCGCCTCGCCATCAAACGTTCTCGGCAAACCTTCCCCCAAGAGAGGAAGGCTGGAGACGCAGGGCGATTAATTAATTAATCCAAGCAAGACTTTGGGCCGCATCAAGAGACGATGATTTCTTGGCGGTTGGCCGGCTGCCGGCGGCACCTCGGGATGGCGGGACACCTCGCCCTTCCCAGGGGAAGCCACGATGGGTCTCCACCACCAGTGGACTTCCACGCTCCCCCGGGAGATTTCCCTGACGATAACGGACGTTGGGTCCCGATGGCGAGGTAGAACCCGAGATTTTTGAGATCCAACCCCCCTTCCCCCAAACCCCTCCCGTCCCAACCACCTCCGTAGGATTGTCACCCGCAACCGGAGAAGAACGTTGAGGTTTCTCCTCCACCTTGCATGGATCTTCTCGTAGAGGGTGGGGGGGACCAAGCAGATCTGGATCTCCGATGGCGGCGGATCGGGGGGAGGGAAGGATCCGGTGTCAGCGCGGGTTGCGGCCGGGGGGAGGCTGTGTGTGTGTTTGGGGGTCTCTCTGGTGAAGGTGGAGGTGGGAGCGCGGCACCACCTCCACCCCGAGGAACGCCGATGGAATTCCTGGTTCTCCCCCCCCCGCGGTGCGGGGGGAGCGGTGCCGGGATCCGCCGTGGCTCTGGAGCAAGGTAACGAGGTCCAAAATCCAACCTGAAAAAACAGGGAGAAAACATAAAAAAAAAAGAGCAGAGAAATCCAAAAATAAAAATATTTAAAAAAAACCAAACCCAAACACCACCAAATCTGGAGGGTTTGGGACCCCTCTCCCAAAATAAAAAGGAGAGGGAAACCGGGATGCGTCGCCGCTCTTCCCGGCACGGAGAGCGAGAATCCGGCACAAAACCAGCCGGAAACGGGCAAAATTCCTTAAATCATCTCAATTCACCCCAAATCCCTCCCGGGTGAGGGGCGGAACCGATAAATCCCGACGGTTTTACGGCAACGCCGGCGCCGCGGGGACTTTTTTTTAACCAATTCCATGCGGAATGGTTATTTATTATTTATTATTCATTATTTATTATTCATTATTTATTATTCATTATTTAATATTTATTATCTATTATTTAATATTTAATGTTTAATATTTAATATTTATTTATGATTCCTGACCTTCCCACCGGGTGTCCTGCGGGATTTTCCACCCAGGATTCGATATCATTTTTTCCCCACTATTTTAAGGCGTTTTAAGATTTTCCCCTCTGGCATTTTTTTGGGGTGATTTTCCATCTTTTCCCCCCCGTTTTCTCCCCGGCAGGGAGAAGATCCTTTCACGGAAGAAATCACGGATCACGACATGGATGAACCTCTGGAAGGCGGAGAAGGAACGACGGAAACCTCCGGAGCCACCGAGGTCACCCCGAAAGAACCAAACGAAGAAACGGTGGAAAAAACGGAAATTTCGGAAGAATTTCCAAAACCTGAAGAATTCCTGAAAAATTTGGGAGAAGCTCAACCCCTCAAAGCGCTGCTGATGCCGCCGTTCCTGCAGGACGACGAGCTGGAAGCGGAGGAGGCGCCGGAGGAGGCGACGGAGGAGGCGACGGAGGAGGCGCCGCCACCACCAGAAACCACGGAAGAGCCACCTGAAAATCCTCCAAAATCAACCATTTCTCCCCAAAATGAACCTGAGGGTTGGGCGGGGAAAGAGGAGGAGGAGGAGGAGGAGGAGGAAGAAATTCCAGCGGCAGCTCCGGAACTGCCGTCGGAATAACTGTGAATATTCACAGGTGATGATGGAATCCATGAGTTCATTTGGTTTGTTATGATTTATTATTATTTTTTGAGCGTAAAACCTAAAATCGGTGAGATTTTGGGTTGAATTTAAGGGGAAGTCGGAGTCGTCTCGTTGCGGTTTAATTTTGTTGTCTGCAAATTGTCGTGTTTTATTTTTAGGAGGAAGAAGAGAGGAAAAGGAGCAGCTCCCAGGAAACCTCCCGCTGGGTTTTTGGGGGAATTTTAGAAAGAAAAAGGCGCAAAAAAAAAAAAAAATAGACACACAAAAAAAAAAGTTAAGGTTTGGAAAAATTAATAAAAAGCATCGATTCCACCGCGGCGGCTCGTTGGGTTTGAACGCGGCGTTAACGGAGCCCCTCAATTTGGGGAATTTTTTGGAGTTTTTAATGAATTTTTAGGAATTTCCTCTTTTTTTTCCGATTTTTTTGCCTTTTGGGAAACGCGTTGATTTTCTGCTCCCGCCACAAAATTAAGGTGTAATGAGTGGGTTTTAATCAAAGAGCTGATTTGCTCCAGCATTTGGGGGGGGTTTGCAATCTGGGTGATGAAAATTGGTGTTTTTTCCCAAAAAAACCCATTTTGGGCAGAATTTGCAGGGTGTGGTCACCACCTCCATCTCCAAACCCTTTTCCTAAAGGATTCACCCCCAAAAAATTGGGGGTTTGGCTCTGCTGGGGGGAGCAGAACCTGGGGGGGGTTTTACCAAATCTCCCTTTTTTTTCCCCAAAAATCCCCTAGAGGGATTATAGGCCAAAAAATAGATTTTTGGTGTTTATAAGGAGCCCCCCACGGTGCAGACCCCCCCGCTCACTGCCCCCCCCCCCCGCCCCCCCCATTCATGCACTGAGCTCAGCCCTGGCCTCAGCCTCGGGGCTGGGATTGGGGGGTGGGGGGTGTCCCCCCACTGTGTGACGTCACACCCCACTGCACCCCAACACCCCCTCCAGTGCCCCCCCCGCCCCCCCATTCATGCACTGAGCTCAGCCCTGGCCTCAGCCTCGGGGCTGGGATTGGGGGGGGGGGAGGGGGTCCCCCCACTGTGTGACGTCACACCCCACTGCACCCCAACACCCCCCCAAAATGCCCCCCCACTGCCCCCCCCATTCATGCACTGAGCTCAGCCCTGGCCTCAGCCTCGGGGCTGGGATGGGGGGGGGTGGTGGGGGGTGTCCCCACTGTGTGACGTCACACCCCACTGCACCCCAACACCCCCCATCCACGCCCCGCTCCCCCACGCCCGCCCCGCCCCAAGCCCCGCCCCCGCCCCGTGACGTCACTGCGCGGGGCCGTGGCCCGGCGGCAGCGGGTGGGCGTGGCCAGCGGCGCTGTGACGTCAGGCGCAGCGCGGTGAGGTCAGTGCGGCGCCGCTGCCCGGACCCGCTGCCCCTCGGTGCCCGTGTCCCCCCTCCCCCCGCCGCGGCTGCCTTCCCCCTCCCCCCTCCCCCTTCCCTCCTCCTCCTCCCCCTCCGCCGCTCCGTGACGCCGCTCCCGTCCCTCTGGGCCCCCGCGGGACGCGGCCCCGGCGGGAGGGCCCGGCCCGGCCCGGCCCGGTCCCGCTGCCGCCGCCTGAGGTAAGAGCCGGGCTGCGGCGGGCGGGGAGGGCGAGCGAAAGGGAGGGGGGGGCGTTGCCGTGGAAGAGGGGTGCCGGGATTCACCAACGTCTCTTACGTCGCCCCGCCGGCGTAACCCGCATTGCGTAATGCGGCCGCTGCGTCAGGAAGGCCTACGTAAACTGCGGCGCGGAGCCCGCCCGGAGGTTTGAGGCCTGCTGCGCAAACGGCGTATAGGCGGAGGTGCAGGGCCGCCGTTGGCGTAGTGGTGGTCACGCGCCGGCTGCGTAGGCCGCTGCGCAAGGGAAGGCGGGGGGCGGAGGGGGGGGCGGGCGGTGTTCTCCGCGCCGTACGCGCTTTGCGCAATCGCCGGCCTGGCTTTTTGGTGGGGGGAAGCGCGGCCCCGCGGCCGGTACGGAGCGGCGGAGCGGGGGTCGCTCGGTCCGCGGGGGAGACAGCGAGGAGTGCTCCCGCCTGCGCTCGCTGGGTTACGCCGCTTGCGTAAAGGTCGGCGCGGAGCTGCGGCGTTTGCGTACGGAGGAAGGTGGGAGCGGCGTAACCTCCGCCCCCCTGCGCCGTTAGCGTAGATCCGGGATTGGGGGGGGCGGAGGAGGGGGGGAGTTGCGCCGTTGTCGTAGGGCCGGTGCCCGAGCGGGTTACGCCGTTGGCGGTCCGGTACGCAGAGTGCGTGCGGTGGGGCGGGGCGGGGCGGGCGGCGCGGGGGCACTTCCTGTCGCCGCCATTTTGTCGGCGGACGGGAGGAGGAAGCGGCGGCTCCTGCGCGGAGGCAGCGGCCAGGCCCGGCCCCGCGACCCGCGGTGAGTGACGCCGCCTCCGCCTTCCCCCGCCTCGCTCCTCACCCGGGGGACCCCCACCGGGCTGTGGGGCGGACCGGGCCGCGCCCGGCGCAGTGGGGCCGCCCTCCCGCCGCGCCGTTAGGCCTAGGCCGCCCGCCCCCGCCCTGCCCCTGCAGCCAGGCCCGGCGGCCGCTGGCTCGGAGCTGAGGGGCGGGGGGGGGCGGGACACGGGCAGCCGGGGCGGGAGGAGCCGGGGAGCGGAGGCCGGGCCGGGCCGGGAGCGGGGCTGCGTGTGCCCGCCGGCCTGGTGCCCTTGGGGGAGCGGCGGGGCCTTCCCGGGCAGCCCTGAGGTACCGAGCCGCTCCCCGCAGCTCCCCCGCCCTCACCCCCGTCCCGGGAGGGCGGTTTGCACAGCCGGTGCCTTCGTTCACAGCCTCACGTTAATTTTTTTCCTCGTTTTGCTACTTTCGCACGAGTTGTTTTGGGAATTAAAACCCCGCAGGGCTCCGCTCTGAGCGAGGGGAAGAACCCTGAGGCGTTTCCCCGTGGTTTTGGGGTGGGAAGCGGGGATCCTGCGTGCTGTTGGCCGCTGGAGCCGAGTGGGGGAGATCTCCTGGTCCCTGGGGGTGAGGTGCTGGGGGAGCCAGGTCCCTGCACCCCGCCACTCCCTTGCTGCAGCCATTGGCCGCTGGCCTGGAAGCGGAGGCCGTTCCCTCACGTTGGGTTACAGGGCTAATTAACAGCAGGGAGGAGAAGTCCGTTGCTGCTCTCACCTTCGTTAACGACCCCATCCTCATCCCACCCCATCCTCACCCCACCTTCACCAACAAACGCCTCCTCCACCCCCTCAGTGCTTTCCTCCTCTGCTTTTCCTTTTCACTGATGTTTTCCCAAACTTCAACAGCCCCAATCAGTGGGGTGTTTATTTTTTTCCCCGCTCCTCATGACCTTTCTCCGCTCTCTTCAGAAGTTTTCCCCCAAGAAAACTCTTTAAAGCTCTGTTATCCCCTGCACCGCGGGCTCTGTCGAGCACATCCCAGCCTGGTTTTAAAAATAAACAGACGCGGCGCCGTCGCTCGTGTGTTGAAACATAAAGAGTTAAGCGGGTGATTAAGTCGGTAACGAATTTGTGGTGCCTGGGTAGTTTTCCCAAGAGGAGCCCGACTTGCATTTCTGGCTTTATCTGCATCGTTTTGGGGTGGTTTGACTTAAAACGCTTTTTTTAGGGGGGTTGGGTTTACCTGCTCAGGTTAAGCGCGGTGGTTAAGCTCGGTTTGAGCTTCCCAAGGCAAAGTTGAGCTCGCTGTAGGCAAGAGGACGAGCCAGGGTGCTTTGGGCAGCCCAGAGAGTGAAGTTTTCAGGCTTACAAGAGGCAGCTGTGACGCCGCGGCGCCGGGAGCTCGTCCTGGGGGGGTCATTGCCCATGGAGTGGTTTGCAGGGGACCTGGAGATGGAGGCGGTCGGCGTTCCGCGGGGCCTCTTCGCCTCCCAAAACACTGGAGGAGGTGTTTGAATTCTCCACCCCTGAGCTCGAGGAGCCGCGACGGGGCCGTAAATAAACACGAGGGGAAAGCGCTCGCGTGCTCCCGGAGCCACCAACGCCCTTCCCTGGTTGCTTGACCCCCTGGCTGAGTCCCCCGGCCGTCCTCAGCGCTGATCCCTGCTCTGTTTTCAGAGGAAACCAGGGCTGTGCCTCAGGTAGAGGTGGGTGCAGGTGGGGATGGGTTCACCAGGGTTTATTGAGCTGTTTCCAGCGGCGTGCGCTCGCCCCTCGTTCCCGTTCCTGGGGCTTTTGGAATCGGTTCTCCACAGCCAACTTTATAGCCTGGTAATTATCTACTGGCAAGCAGCGCTTGGAGGGAGTTCAGGAATGCAAACCATTTGTTTGCAGGATGATATTTTACCTTAGTCGAGATGGAACCCGGGCGCAGCAGAAACGGGGTGAAAAAGCAGGATTTGAGGTGGTGCGAAGGCGGGCCGTGGGCGTTCCCCCGCGGCAAGCGGGGAGGGTGAAGGTGCATCCCAGCAGCGTTTGGGGATTGATATTTCCTCCTCCTTAAAGCCACAGGGTCCTCACCTCCCTGAATAGAGAAGGGGCACGAGAGCTTCGTGGTTTGGGAGGGGACAGCTCGGCGCACCCTGACCCCGTCGGCTCAGGAAGCTTCTCCAGAGCCCAAATCCACCCAAAACGAGCGGGGGGGGGAGAGGGTTTGTGTCCCCTCCCAGCTCAGCCCACGCTGCCTGGAATTCCAGGGCGGATCGTGGGAGGAATCCCTCCCGATGGTGCTGGAGGACGCGGTTGGCTCCAGGTTTTCATCCCTTTTTGCTATGGAAAAGGCGTAAAGGAAGTGGCTGCGAGCTGCTGAGGGGATCCATGGGGAATTTTGGGGGGGCTCAGTGAGTAACAAGGATTTTAAAGCTCTCTGACACCGCACTCCAAAAGCTTTTGGCGCAGCGTTGGCAGGGTTGGGTTGGGTTTTTTTGGGTTGGGATTAGTGGGATTCGCAGAGCGGCTCCGTGGAGCGGATGTGACCGGGGAAACTTCGCCAGAGCCGGGGAATCCCGACACAGAGAGCTCGGGATCCACCCCGGGATCCACCCTGGCTGCTCCCAGCCTTTTCCCTGCTGCTATTCCAAACCCCAGGATCCAAACAACTTTCCTCAGCCAGGGTTAAGAACTGAGCCACGGTCAATTCCCAGCACTGGAAGAAGGTCTGGAATTGTGTACGCCCACAGGAATCGATCCGCGCCGGCGCGGCACCGTGGAAGCTCCCACCGAGAGATCCAGGACATTTTGGGGTTAATTCACAACAAAAACTCCTGGATTTAGTTTCAAGCAAGTGCTCTACAACCTCTTAATTTTATGAAATGACTCGGAAGGGTTCGATATTCCTTGGATCTCCGTGGGGAGAGACAAGAAAAGGTCGTTTGGGGTCGAGAGTTAAATTCCAGCGTGGGGATTTTCTGTTCTTCACCTCTGGGAACTCGGCTGGAATTTTGGGCATGGTCTTGGAAAACCAACGTGGAGTTTCTCTCTGCTCTGACCGAGAGGATTCGGAGCCGTTGTGGTGTCCCATGAATTTGTGATGGTTTAACGACCCCGGACCCTTCAGGAGCTCCTTCAGAGCGAGGCGTTTTCCCCGTGGATCTGGAGATCACTTGGAGGCTCGAGGAAAGGACCCAAAATACCTCAAAATGAGACTGAAATTCCCACTTGGAAACTGCAGAGGACTCAACCCCCCTGAGACCCCACATCCCTCCTTTTAGGTGCGTTTCATCTCTTTTTTTTTTTTTTCATTTTTTAGCTTCTCCTTTTAGGAACTTCATCTCGTGCGTCGCTTTTGTCCGGAACCGAAGGAAAATCTGGAGTTTTTCTCCCAAATTATTGAGATCAAAGCGTTGGTGTTTGAGGAGCAGAACTTTAACAGGAGGAATATCTTTGTTACCATTCCTTGTGGGTTTGGGAAGGGGGTGAGAGGGGTTTATCCCTTCGTTAACCGCTCGTGTCCGCGTCGCCGCTCGTTAACTGCGTGCGGGAGAGGAGAATCCCTCATTAGAGCTTTGCCAAACCACTTCTTGATCCAGAGAAACCTAAACCAGCCTTAAAAGTAATAAAAGAAATAAAGAAAGAAAACCACCCAAACCCCAGGAACTGGTTGGGAGCAGCAGAGACTTTTTGGCAAACATCCCGAAACCAACAGCTCGGTGAGCGATCGCCCGCGTCCTGGGAAATTTGAGGGGTTTGAGGGCGATTTGTCGCTTTCCAAAGGGAAAATTCCCAGTTTAGGAAAGGGAGGGAGCTGGGGGGGGGGCGGCCTTCGTTAGTCCGGGCTTAGCCTTGTGTTTAATTAAGTTGTTGTAACGTATTTCCAGCTGGATTGGGTGTCGGGAGCTTCTGACGCGGCTCTGGAGCATTCTGCAGTGATGCTGTTGAACCTATACAGTAAAAAAAATGCTGATTTTAAACCAAAATACCCCAAAATGTGGCGTTTGGTTGGAAGCGAAGGGGTCTGGGAGCTGCGGTCCGTGTCGGGTGGGGTGTGAATATTCTGGGATGGATCAGTGCTCCCTCGTTGCCCGTTATTGTATTTTTTTGGGTAATATTTTACCCGCTGTGCCGCGAGATCTCTGCGGGTTTCCCGTGGGAAATCAGCTGAAAATTGTGATTTTTGCAGATCCCAAAGAGCTGAGAGTGGTTTGCCTGGCAGATCTAGAGGTGGCTGCTGCGTAGGGTGTCTCAGGTGTCTAAAAACCACCCAAAAATACCTATAAACCTGTCAGAAGTGGGGATTATCACAGAGATAACTGAAACACGTCGGATTTTCACCCGAGCGGAACCCACGCCGTGATTTTGGGGGAGTTTACCACAGCAAAACCGCCTTCCCCTGCCCTAAACCCAGGTTTTTTGCCTTAAAAAGCACATAGTGTGTCTTCAAATCCTCGTCAGCGCCGACGGCTCGTTAGGCGTAGCACCCTGGCGGGCACAGAGCGGTGCTGATGAACCCCCTTGAGTTTTATTGGAGATTTCAAGGTTTGGGAGTTGTTTTTTGGGGGTTTTTTTGGGTTTTTTTAGCCTCATTCATGTGCTGAGCAACGCCCTTGAAAAATCTGCATAACGTTAAACGGCTCCCTGTGTAATTAAGCAATTAGATGTTTAAATGAACCTGGGTGCTTCAATTAAATAGTCCCAGTGTCGTGGCAGCTTAATTTAATGATGGTCTGGCGCGTGAATAACCCCGATACGGAGGGAAAACAAGCTCAGGAATTGAAGTGATATCCTACCTGCTCGTTAAAGGAACCTTCAAAACCCTTTTTTGGGGTGATTTATATCCCGGAGACTGGCGGAGCCATCCCAGCAGGGTGAGAGGTTATTTAAAGAATGATCCTGACGTTTGTAATTAGTGGATTTTAGGAAATAAATGGTGATGAGTGACCTTGGAAGTTTTGGGTTCAAAAGGAGGAGTTTCAGGTAACGGGAGCCCTGCGACACTGCGGTCTCCGGAGGAAGTTTTGGGTTAAAAAGAAGTGGAAGTGGGGCAGAGGAAGCGTTGTTTTTCATCCTTTTCCTCTTGCTGCAGTTGTGGGCACTACTCAGTTCATCCTCACGTGGGTCTTAACTTTCGGTAAGATCAGCTGAACCTTTAAAATTAATTAATTTTAGTAAACCAGGGGTGATCTCACCCCGGGGGTTCAGAGCAAACCCTGGGTCTGCTGGGGGAGTGGGGTCCGGGGGGTCCCCTGCCCTCCCCGTGGCCACGTTCTGCTTCCTTTCCCACTCAGGAACACTCCCACAGCACGTGGGGAAATGGGGTTTTATTTTATCCTGCGCTGGGGGGTTATTATGGGCTGGCCGAGGAGCGGGGCGGCAGGGTGACAAACGGCTGTGGGCTCCAGCACACCAGGGAAATAACCTGTCCTGCCCCAAAACTCCTCCAGACAGAATCATCACAGGAGGGGTTGGGTGTGAGGGGACCTCACAGCTCACCCTGTCCCACCCCTGGGACCCCTCCCACCAGCCCAGGCTGCTCCAACCCCACCCAACCTGGAACCCTTCCAGGCAGGGGGCAGCCACAGCTTCTCTGGGCACCCTGGGCCAGGGTCTGCCCACCCTCCCAGCCAACAATTTCTGCCTCACATCCCATCTCAATCCACCCTCTGCCACTTCAAAGCCATCACCCCTTGGCCTCTCACCCCAGGCCCTTGGCCAAAGTCCCCCCCCAGCTCTCCTGGCCCCCCCAGGCACTGGAAGGGGCTCTGAGGTCTCAGCCCAGGACACGGCTGTGGCTTTCTGGGCTGGCAGTGGACATTGAGGTCTCACATTGAGCTTCTCACCCCCAAGTCCTTCTCCTCAGGGCTGCTCTGCACCCATCCCCCCCGTGCTTGTGCTGGGATTGCCCCCACCCCCCCAGCACCTTGCACTTGGCCTTGTGAACCTCCTGAGGCTGGCACGGGCCCACCTCTGCAGGTCCCTCTGCATGGATCCCTGCCCTCCACGTGTCACCACGCCACACAGCTCGGTGTCACCCGCCAGCGTGCTGGGGGTGCCCTCCATCCCACTGTCCCTGTCACTGACACACACTGGGCCCAGTACCCTGAGGAATATTTGTGCTGCACCCATTGATCAATTTGCAGAGTTGGAGGGAAGAATTTAGGATTTGCATCATTTAAATTAAACACCAGTATGAAAACTCTGCCAGGTTGGGTGAGATCCTCACGTTCTTCAGGTCACACAGCTCCTTTTTCCCCGAGTGTTACGGAGCCATGGGAGATCTGGAGCCCTTGGATTGTCTTTAATTAATTAATTAATGTTGATCAGTCCAATGGAAGATGCTCAACAAAATTCCAAAAACTGGATTAAATAATTCCTGAGACTTTATCCTCATAGTTCCACCTTTCCCAACCCCAATCCACCTTTATTTATTTTTTCCTAAAATACCTGTAAATATTCATTCCTCACCTTTTCCTTCCAAACTCTCGTTTGGGAAGAAGATGATTTCAAAGGAGCATTACAGAAAGCCCCCAGAACCATTCGTGGTGCTGCCTTGGTTCTGCCCAGCCAGGTGCTGGGGATCTCGCCCGTCCCCACCAGTCCTCGCCCAGTTACCCAGCAGCTCTGGGAAGAGCAGAGCTGGAGGTGGGGTGAGCTCGGGTCTGCGGAGCCAAACTGGAGGGGATTGTGGTGACATTCACAAAGCTCTTTTACCTCCTCTTCCCACTGACAAAAATCCTTCAAACATCGTATTTCCTATATAAAACCTTGACTTTTTTTTTTTTTTGAGCGATCAAGATTTGAGGTTTAATGTGAATCCTCGAGTTGCTGCTTTGGGTTGAAAATGACCATGTTTAAAATGAAACAGCAGGTTCCCCTCTCTCCTTCCTCTCCAGGAGGGAAATTGCCCGGGAGGTGGAACGAGGATCCGTAACCACCACCCCAAGGCGTGGAGCTCCTCTTCAATTTCAAGTTTTTGCCCCAAAAGGAGGAATTTGTGCTGCTCCCAGTGTCCTTTCATTAACTACATGTGTGTGGGGGCTGCAGCAGAGTTATCCTGGGGTTATCACTGGTGAGCTGGTGGTTGGAAGGTGGAGCTGTAACAGATGGAACTGGGAGCCCTGGGGGGTGCTGGGTGTCTCCTGCCAGGATTTCCCTCCCTGGGGGGGGGCTGGGATCCCTCTGTCGCTGGTTTTCCACTTCAAGAAAGAAAATGAGAAGGAATCAACTTAAATTATTTAATTTTTCAATGAATTGCCTGGATTGTCCTGGTGTTCCCAGCCCTTCCCTGTGAAGGAAGGGGTTGGTGGTGGTTGTCTTGGCACAAGGGATATTGGGAATATGATGGGATGGAGGTTGGACTTGCTGACCCTGGAGGTCCCTTCCAACCATAATGATTCCATGATTCTATTCTAGGATTCTGTGGAGGTTGCGGTGCCGAAGATGGGAGCTTTGCCAGCACAAAAATCCCCCTGGGTGTAAATAACCATCCCAGCTTGTGTGATATCAGCTTTTATAAAGTATTTTTAATCCTATCTGGTAGATACTTCCCCGTTTGCAAGATGTGGGTGATAAACCCCTCGTATTTGTCTCTTGGAATAACGGGGGGAGCGTCCCTGAGCCCCATCCCCAACGCTTGCTCTGGGGGCACCCTAAAAATTGGCTTTGAGCCTCTCAACATAAACACCCCTGTTAGTTTTGGTGTGTTTGAGATGGTTCCCCACTTCACGCTGCTCCCAGAGCCCCGGCAGGATCGTTTCCTCCAGGACTGGGCTGTAATTAAGAGTTAATTTGGGCGGGAGCCAGTTCCCCGGGGGGAAGGTGCTGCTCTGCAGGACCAACTTTCACCTCTTGGCTTTTTGTTTTTCTGCTTCCAAACGCAGCCTCTGCCCGTGGGCTGTGGGAAAAAGAGGGTAAAGAGTGAAAAAAAAGGGAAAATTAAGATTTATTACCGTGTTGCTGAGGAAATTGGAGATCTGAAGTGGTGCAAGAAGGCGGCTCTGAGCCCAGAACCCGCGGAGGGTTCACACACAAATCGCTCCTTGCTTTACAAATATTATCCTTAACAGGACCCAGAATGACTTTGTGGTGTTGGATGTGGTCTGATGTCCTCTTTGGTGCCCACTGCTCTGCTTTTAACTGCTTTAACTGTTTTAATCTCTTTGACTATTTGGGGATGCGTTTAACCAGTTGAGGGCACTCTGTATCCTCCCCATTTCAAACTGGTGTCCAGTAAGTGTAGCCTAAAGGTGGGATGATTTTGGAGTCGGCGTTTGAGTAGAGGATCGTCATCCTCCTGGTCAGCCCCACTTTTTTAGAAGGAAATTGTCTGTTAGGTGTTAATTCTGCACCTGGGTATTGATAAAATCCCCTAAGGGATCCTTCAAGAGCTTGGTTCTAACTGGTTGCTCTTGAAACTGAGCTTAAAGAGGTTGAAGACCCCTCTGGATTAATGATTTAGTGAGAAACTCAAAGGCAGGAGTGTTGTAGAGGAGGAAATCCATCTGTTTACACCCCTCTTTTTGCAGTGCACTTGAAAAATAATGTAGGAAATGAGATGAGTGCTGTTCCTGGTTGGAAACCCCCCCGAGAACCCTCAGAGAAGAGGTGAGGTGCATCACTCGTGCCCTTTTAATGGCAGAGGGAAGACTGAGGTCTTTGATCATCTGGAGGAACGTGTCCCTGCGCGTGGTTTGGGTGTGGAGAGGGTGGCTTTGGGGAGGGTCGCACTGGAGATGGGATGGGGGTTGTTGGGTGTGCTCCTCTACGGCCGCTTCTCCTCCCACCACCGGGGTGGAGACGTCCTTCAGAAGCCCGTTGGGTTCTTCCACACCGTTAATTGCTTTATGAACCCCAGACCATCTCGGGACTCCCCCCTGGAACGGTCTGGGTGGTTGCACTGCTCCGTGGAGGAGTTGCTGTGGTTGAACCAAGACTGCAGAGCTTGAGCTTGGGATGGTGGGGAGGTTCTGGATGCTCTTCAGCACAGTCAGCGCCCACTTGGGGCTTTCACTGATTGTCTGACCTCACCTATGAGTTAATTTAGGCTGAAACGAGTCATTTCCCCCCCGTGAGGATTAGCAGGAACATCTCCATGTCTGCCCAGGAGGACGTGTCCTCCACAAGTCACCCATGGAGTGACTTCCAGTGAGCTGGAGTCGCTCGTTAGCGCGACAGCTTTCTGAGAACGCCCTCTTTAATTGGCCAGGAGCTGCCGGAGCCCGCGTGCGTGGGGCACGCCGACCCTGCCGTGCATCACGGGGTTTGCTTCTCTGCTCCTGTTTTAATTGAGGTGGGAGGAGAAACTCGTTCTCCGTGTTCCATCACCCGGCTCCTCCGGGCGTTGGTCACCAAGTGCCTCCCCCCGTGGAGAAAGGGTGAGGGTGCTGAACCCTTGGAATTCGGTTTTAGGTGGTTTAGAAAATGTGGTGGCTTCATACACCCAACTCAGTACCGAATTTTGGGGTTAAAATGGGCTTTTTTGGCTGCTGAGGAGAACTTCTGGAGGTGGGTGAGCTGCTGAGGGAGGGGAGGGGGAGAAAGTCCCACCCAGCAGCTCCTTATCGGATGCGTTCTCATAACACAGCTGGCGGCTGCTCACACCTCCCAGCTCGTGAGTTTTGGGTGTTTCAGGGCTGTTTCTGTGATTCTGCCTGGGCTGGGCTGCGGGGCTCTCCCCCAGACACAGATGAGGAGAGCAAACCACCCCCGGGGGGGCTGGACACTTCTTTTTGCATATTTACCCCTGCTTTTCCTTTTGTGGTTTCGTTTTCCCTTCATAATCCTTGAAAGAGAAAAGTTGGGTTGTTTCAGACTCTGATTGAGGTCGGGGGAAGGGATGATTTCTGGGACCACAAACCCTTTTCAGCTCCAAATTCCTTAATTTTCAAGGTCAAACCTCATTGATCTGCAACTACTGACCAGGAAACACCCCCCAACTTCCCTCCCCACAGCTTAATTAACACTCAGGTTCTCCAGCTCTCAGTTTGCAGTTGGCTACTCCGCTTCTGCGGCCGTTAATTAAAGGATTTGAGGTTAAATTAAAGGATTTGAGGTTAAATTGGTCTGCTTGGAAAACTCTTCTCCAAGTTCCGGAGCGCTACTACGCCTTGGCTGGTCGCTGACCTGAATTCAGTCTCGTAGCAGAAGATGTAAGGAGTTGATTCACTCTTAAATCAACGTGATTAATTTGAAATTACATTGCTGGCAGATGGGACGGGGCGAAGCTCCTCCCAAGAGTGAGAAATTGAGCCTGGTTTTGCAAAAAACTTGAAGTATCAGTGTGTAACTTGCTGGGAAAATGGGGAAAAATCAGATGTTGGGGCTGAGAAATGGGAATTCACCCGGTGAGGAAACTGGGGAGTGCTGCAAGCAGGAGAAATTAAAACAAAATACTTCCTGAAAATGTGTTTTACCTATTTCTTGCTTATTTTAACCCAAATCCTTGACTTCCTATATTGGATTTGCCTCGTGTGGCGTGTTGCACACCTACCTTAGCCTGACTGAAATGCTGTTATTTCATCTCCAGCGCCCTTCTGCGTTGCTGTCCGACCAAAACCCGTGGATTTTGGGGTGGGATCTGCGGAGTTTAACAACAGCTTTACCTTCCCCTCCCACTCTGCTGTGGTTTTATCACTCGCCCGTGTCCTTCCCCCCCCGGGAAATACCACAGATCCTCCGCTCGGAGACACAAACCACTCCACTGAGCAAATAAACATCATCAAATTCATCCTCCTTTCCTCTCGGTGCTGGTAAAACCGCTGATTTTTTTTTTTTTTTAATATATTTTCTCACTTTAAAAATCCGAGCGACTCTGGCAGAGCTCTTCAGTTTCTCCCACTGTAGGAAATTGTGGGTTTTACCCTCAAAAAGGCTGCGTTGTGTCTGGGGCTGCCGCGGGAGCGTCGCTTTGAGCACCGCTGGGGGTTTTTTGGCAGCTCTCAGAGACCCCGTGGGGCTGAGCGTTGCAGGACAGAGATTGTGGACACGTTTTGGTGCGATTTTGCTCCTGTTTAGGCTTCATCTGAGCATGAAAACCTTAAAAATTGTTCAGTGTTGGCGTCTGAGTCCGCTCCGTGAGCGCAGGAGGGGCCTGAGGTGAGGTTAGAACAAACACCAGGTGTCCAAAACACCTCTAAACTCCTGATTTTATTTGATTATCTGCTGTTTCGCTGCCTCTTCTTAGGGAAAACTTTATCCTCAGCCTCAACCCCGTGGACTCAGACTTTGGATCATCAGAATAACATCCCAGGGCTTGTGGTTGCTGCTGGTTTGGCCGGGGTGGAAATCAGGTACCAAAAATGCTTATTTTTTATCTCCCCGACCGCCAAACCGATGTCCTGCACTGCCACGGTTTGGGTTAAATCCTCCCCGTTTCCTCCTGTGTCTCGTTTGGTGGTCACGGGGTGGGTGAAGGCCCCAGGGGGGGATGAGGCTGCTCTAGGGTTGTGCAACTCCCTGGCACCCGCACTCTGTCGCCGCAGCGGCTGTTTGCAGTACACAGCAGCCTGAAAAAAAGAGTCAAAAGTGGTATATTGAGCAAAAACTGGCTTTATTTTTCCTTGAAGTCAACTCTTCCACCCAATGGGGTATCCAGGACCAACCCAACGTCGACTCTGCCAACAAAACCGTCTCGGACCGAAGCTTTCCAATTGAGTTCCTGGCTGGAATTCAGCCTCTGTTCCTTTTGTTTGTGGTGTTGGGAAGGGCCCTGGGATCAAAGGTTTCTCGGTCACCGCTCCTCGTTCCGAGTGTCAAACTCGGGGCGTTGTTAAAGGAGCAGCACAGTCGAAAGAAATGGAGCTTTGAAGATAAACCACAACCGCTAAGGGGGGAAAAAAGGCGACACGCAAGAGTTTCGAAGCATTAATTAATAGAAAAATGCACTTTTGCCTCTGGAGAAAGGCTTCCTGGGGCAGTTTTCTACACTCACATGGAGATCTGGGCCCAACAGGACCTCAGTGTTTATTCCACGCTGGTTGTGCAAAAGGAGCTGTGTGTTTTCTTGGGCATGGATGCCAGCTGCCCTCCACTTGAGCTTTTTCAGGCCTGATTTGCTGGGAAAATGAGATTTTAATGTTAATTTAGATGCACTTTGAATTCCCAGCCGAGGATGTTGGTGGTTGAGCATCACTTGGGTGGCTTGGAACAAGCCAAAATGCCACCAGTCTGTCCCACAGAGGTGGCAGGTTGGGATATCTCGGAGGTGGTGACGTCCTGTTGGCTAACAAACATTTGACCTCTTAAATGGAGAGAGACTCAAAGCCAAGAGGAGACGAACGGTCTCCAGGCTGGATGTGATCCACCTTCCTGGAAGATGGTGTCTCTTTGAGGGTCTTCTGCTTCTCTTAGAACCTTTTTGGTGACACATGAGAAGTTTGGGACACTCCAGAAATGTAGAAACCTTGAAATGGAGAATCTTCAGAGGTTGAGCCAAACCTGAGAGGTACAGAGAGGGTCTTGGGGTGGGGGACACAGGGTTTGGAGAGCTGTCCCAGAATGGACATGGGTGGGAGAGACCCAAGACCTCTCCAGATCCAAAGCTTTACCTAAATCTGCCTTTTTATGCCCGTATTTATCCCCTTGGAGCATCTGCAGAGGGGTTTGTGCTTTGCTACGAGCGTTTGAAGCTCCTCTCTCACCTTCTCCCAGATGTTTCTCCTGGGTGGTGGAACACAGATGGGACCTCAGTGGATTTATCACAGGCTGTAAACCCTGCCTGCTCCTTTGGATTTATCCTGATGGGGGGAAAGCAGCCAAGATTGGTAAAAAACCTTTTAAACCACCAATTTTTAGTTAGTTTTTGGTAGTTGTGAAACCTTTCTAGGAGACCTGGTGTCTCCTGTAAATAAATGCCATTCTTGGAGGCTTAACTGCTGGAGCAGAGGATGCTGGAGGAGGAATTTTGTTAAATAAGGCTGAAAATGTAAATTATTGGTGATAAATTTTTAGAAGAGTGAAAATATTGGTTGGTTGATTTCAGGACTTTGCTATGGGAGGGGGTTTGTAGGCAAGTGGGGAATTCTGCTGCTGAAGGAGCAGTCATTTTTCAGAGTTACTCAGAGTTTTGAGGTTTTTTCCCCCCAAAAAAAGAAATTAAAGCCACCAAAGAAACCATTAAAAGAAATCAAAAACTGCTGAAGACGCAGCAAGTAAATTATATTCTTTAAAAAAAATTATTTTTTTCAAACAGCCTCTTCCTCCAAGCTTTAAAATTTGATTTTTGGGAAGCAGAGCAGAAAACAAATCCTTTCTGTGTCAGTTTGAGGCTGTGGCTGTCGCTAGCTGGAAAAAAACAGTAAAATAAATAAGAAATAGTTTAAAAATAGTGGAAAAACCCAGGTTTTTTCTTTTTACAGGAAAAATAAAAGCTATTTTTGAGATTTAATCTGATTTCTGTTATCAGCTAAATATGCTTAGCCATGTCACTTGTGGAGCCTGCAGGGAACTGCGCCGGGAGGGAGCTGAACTGGTGGCAGACTGGGAGGGACGGAGCGAGCACCCGCCGGTGCCATCGGCAGCACCTCCCAAACCCCACGACAATTAAACCCTGGTGCTAATTCCTGTGCTGGGACAAAGCCCTGAGCCAGGTCTTGGAGCTTCTGGAGTCGGTGGTGCCACCAGCAGGGGACCTCTGGCCAGCAGGGGACCTCCACCAGTCCCTCCCCACCCTTTGCCTCCGCTCACTTTTCCATGGCCGCTCGTTAGGGCTGAGCTTAACGTTAATTAAGCCGAACCTGTGGCCTCGGGATGTTTGTGTCTGGTGGTGTCCCCCAGATTCCCTTGGCTGGGGGGGAAGTGTCGTGTCTCCCATCTCCTGTATCTTTAATTCCATTTTCAGACTGTTTTTTAGTGATTTTTTGGCCCCAGCGCCCTGGCTCTGGAGGGGTGGGGGGTTTCCTGGTGTTAAAATGCCCTGGGTTGTGGTCAGGGTTGTTTGTCTAGAGATCATCTTCACCTTAGGAGCTCAAACCTCCTTTTTGGTCCTTTTTTTGGGGTAATTTTGGTGAAAAGCCATTGTTGCGTTGGGAGTTTAAGACCTCTTGGAAGGCTCTGGGCCAGGCTCCGAGGTCCCCAGGGTCCGTCCTGGGTGCTGAGTTAGTCCTGTGTCCCTCAGCTGTCCCAGCAAAGCCAAGTGCAAGGTGCTGGGGGGGGTGGGGGCAATCCCAGCACAAGCACGGGGGGGATGGGTGCAGAGCAGCCCTGAGGAGAAGGACTTGGGGGTGAGAAGCTCAAGGGGAGACCTCAATGTCCACTGCCAGCCCAGAAAGCCACAGCCGTGTCCTGGGCTGAGACCTCAGAGCCCCTTCCAGTGCCTGGGGGGGACAGGAGAGCTGGGGGGGGACTTTGGGCAAGGGCCTGGGGTGAGAGGATGAGGGGTGATGGCTTT
The DNA here is from genome assembly GCA_028020825.1 of Podargus strigoides. Classification (NCBI taxonomy): domain Eukaryota; kingdom Metazoa; phylum Chordata; class Aves; order Caprimulgiformes; family Podargidae; genus Podargus; species Podargus strigoides. The sequence goes on from CM051656.1 coordinate 512,196, forward strand.
CAAGTGGCAGAGGGTGGCTTGAGCTGGGATGTGAGGCAGAAATTGTTGGCTGGGAGGGTGGGCAGACCCTGGCCCAGGGTGCCCAGAGAAGCTGTGGCTGCCCCCTCCCTGGAAGGGTTCCAGGTTGGGTGGGGTTGGAGCAGCCTGGGCTGGTGGGAGGGGTCCCAGGGGTGGGACAGGGTGAGCTGTGAGGTCCCCTCACACCCAAACCATTCCATGGTTCCATGATTCTATGACTTTCTGGGCTGAAGAGACCTTTTTCTGATTCATCTGTAGGACCTGTGCTTGTTGGAGCACACCAAGAGGTGTTTTGGGTTGGAGAGCTCAAATTAAAGCTTTTTTCTCAGTCTGTTTAAATTTTGGAATGTTGGTTTGGGCCATTGTCTTGGGTCCCTCCGTGTCCGCGTCGCGACGCGTTCCATCATCGCGGTTCCTGGGTTTCTGACTCATGTTTCGTGTCCTACAAATAAAAACAGCAGCTGGGAGAGCAGAAAGGCAGAGGATAAAAAACAGGGAGGTTTTTTTGGCTGCAATCCTGAATTAACTCGTGTTTCTTTTCCCTTCCAGATCTTTCTTTGGATAGCAGCTTCGAAGATGAAGGTCCGAGGGTTCAGCTGGTGAAGAGGCACCGAACACCTCGAAGGGTCAACTCGAATTTCAGGTGATTATTCTGGGTTTTGCCTGTGAGCGTGTGATTTATGGGGTGGGGCTGATTTGTAGCATTTTGGGGCAGATCACGGCTTTTTTGGGGTGTCACCGGAGGGAAGGTGACAGAGCAGGACTGACCCAAAGCCACAGCTCGTGGGTTTTCCTGGCTTCAGCTGTAAAAGTACTGGGTTGGCATGGTGACACCCACATGTTTTACCATCTCCAATAATTTCTTATTTCCAACAGCTCCATGTTACAATTTCTCTCCAATAATTTATCTCCAGTATTATCCAATATTATCTTCAATATCTCCAAATTATCATTTCTTATCCCCCATAATTTATCCCCTATAATTTATCATCCCCAATAATTTGTCCCCAATATTACAGAATCGCCTTGGTTGGAAGAGATCTCGAAGGTTATCAAGTCCAACCATGGTTTCTTATCCCCAATTTTATGGTTTCTTATCCCAAATAATTTCATATGAAGGATGCTTAAGTCTGGCTGCAGTTAAGAAGTGGTGGTAGAATGGGTGAACCATCATGTTTCTGCCTGGGAATAGATCAGCTCCTCCTCTCTGAACTGGAAGGGGAGAAAACAGGACCACAGGCTCATGGGTTGAGATGAGGACGGGGAGAGCACTCAGGAATTGCCAAAACAGCCCCAACTCAGGGAATTTAATTTAATTTCTTGCTAGTTGAAGGTCAGAGAAGGATAATGAGAAATAAAACCAAATCTTAAACCTCCTTCCCCTCAACCTCTTCCTGGGCTCAACTTCACTCCCCATTTCTCCACCTCCTCCCTCAAGCAGGGAATGGGGGATGTGGTTGGTTTGTCACACATTGTCTCTGTCACTCCATCCTCCTCCCCTCCTACTCCAGCGTGGGGTCCTTCCCACAGGAGACAGTCCTCCACAGACTTCTCCAGTGTGCATCCCCCGCGGGCCCACAGGTCCTGCCAGGAGCCTGCTCCAGCGTGGGCTTCTCTCCATGGGGTCACAGCCTTCTTTGGGCATGTCCATGTGCTCCACTGTGGGCCTTCATGGGCTCTCAGGGTGGACAGCCTGCTCTACCATGGACCTCCATGGGCTGCAGGGTGGATGTCTGCTCCACTCTGGACCTCCATGAGCTGTCAGGGTGGGCAGCCTGCTCTACCATGGACCTCCACAGGCTGTAGGCTGGACAACCTGTTCCACTGTGGACCTCCATGGGCTGTGGGAAAGCAAGCTGCTCCACCACGGGCCTCCACAGGCTATGGAGCACTTCCATGGGCTTGCAGGGTGGACGTGGGCTCCACTGCAGACCTCCACAGGCTTTAGCATGGGCGTCTGCTCCATCGTGGACCTCCATGGGCTGTAGGGTGGACAGCCTGCTCTACCATGGACCTCCATGGGCTGTAGGGTGGATGTCTGCTCCACCGTGGACCTCCATGGGCTGTAGGGTGGACAGCCTGCTCTACCATGGACCTCCATGGGCTGTAGGGTGGACAGCCTGCTCTACCATGGACCTCCATGGGCTGTAGGGTGGATGTCTGCTCCACCATGGACCTCCATGGGCTGTAGGGTGGATGTTTGCTCCACTTCAACGTCACCGTCGGTGGCCCTGAAGCGGGTTTGGTGTTGGGGGTACCTGGCAGGAGGAGAGGGTCCTCTTCACCCCTGGAGTTTGGGGCCTGGATGTCTCGGATGGATCTGATGGAATGCAGAGGTGTGGGAGGTGGATGCAGAACAGCTCCAGACCCCTTGAAAATCCACAGTGCTGCAGAAACACTCCCAAATCCTGCTTTTTTTTTTGAAGAAAAACATCCCTGCTGTTGTCTCACCCTGGTAGTTAAGCCCTGAAATGTTCAACTGATGCTAAATAAATTGGCTCCGACGGCAGCTTTGCTGCAAAATGTGAATTTTTATTAATATCCCTTCCCCATGTCCCCCAGCCCCTTCCTCCAGCCCCTCAATGTCCTCCTTGGCCTGGGGAGCCCCAACACTGAGCCCCCAGTTCGAGGGGCGGCCTCCCCAGTGCCTCGGGTCGAGGCTTCGAGGTGTGGCTTTGGACGTGGAGGACGATGAAGGGAGGAGCTCCTTGAGCTGGGATTCAAACATCGTTTTAAACGACACCAGGCAGGTCTTGAGGAGCAGATAACTACGCTTCGATCCTCTCCGCCGTGCATCGTGCTGTACGTACGCAAACACAAATACCACTCATGGACGGGGGAGCTGGAACACACCATGTTTTGGGGCGTTTTCAGATGAAATTTTGAGTGGCACAAGGGTTGTGTTGGGAAATGATCCCACTGGATGCTGGGAAGGCTCCAGGTGTCATCAGTCGAACGTCCCCATCTCGGGTTAGGAGGAACCATCAGCTCACCCATCACCCGTTAAGCCTTAAAGGAAGGGTTTGGGATTAGGAAGCGGTCGCTGCCCGTGTTGATCCCCATCCCCTGGCTCAGAATTAAAGGCAGTGCTGGCCACCACGGATCTGCTGGTTTATCTTTTCACCCACTGGATTTTCCAACCTGTTTGGATAGAACATGTCCTGGGGTGGGACCCAGAATGATGCCGTTAACCATTCATTCCCAGTTTACATCTCATAGCGCTGCGCTTTTCCTGCACGATCACCCTGGGCTTGGATTTGGGGCTTGGGTTTGCCTTTGTAAACCAGATTTGGGTCCGGTTAGTGGAGCAGGAATGGGGTTTGGGTTAAATTCAGGTCTGGTTATTGGAGCAGGAATGGGGTTTGGGTTAAATTCAGGTCTGGTTATCAGAGCAGGAATGGGGTTTGGGTTAAATTCAGGTCTGGTTATCAGAGCAGGAATGGGGTTTGGGGTTAAATTTAGGTTCAGTGGAGCAGGAATGGGGTTTGGGGTTAAGTTCAGGTCTGGTTATCGGAGCAGGAATGGGGTTTGGGGTTAAATTCAGTCAATAATCCATGCTCCCACCTGCTCCAGCTTCTCCCCACCCTCCTCCTCCTCCCCCTGCCCATGTGTTTTGTTCCAGCTCTGTGGCAGGAGCTGGGCACGTCCCGTGGGCACCATCCTCGTTCCCCAGGGCTGAGGCTGGACTGAGTCGGGGTGATGCTGCTGGGGGTGATGCTGTGCTCCCCCTCAGGCCAAATCAGGCTGCGAACCCCCAGCCAGACAAGCTGAGCAACTGAAAAATTGAAATTTGACTGAAAAAAATGACTTTTTCCTGGTATTTTGGAGCACAGGCGAGGCAGTAACGTGAGAGAGGGGCTGTAATGTAACTGCCCGGGCGGGGGGGAGTCAGAGCATCGATTTATTAAGGGGGAGAGGAGGAAAATGATGTCGGTGGGGGTGTGGGTTTGGATGTAACCCTGAAGGGTGGTCAGAACCTTCGCTTTGAAGTGGAAGAAATTAAAGCAACGATGAAATATTTTCACTTTAAAGAATTAAAACAACAGCTCCTTGGCTCCCTCTGCTGCTGGCCCCAGGAGACTGGTCCCAGGAAGAGGGAGCAGAGGGAACTGGGTTGGTCACAATCCTTCAGAGGATGAATTTCAGGAAGGAGCTTCTCTTAAAAGTGGAAAAATCCTTGGGTAAAACTGGGATACCGTTGCTGGTTCCTCATTTTTCCGTAGGTGTCCGGGGTTGACCGGTGTCCGGAGCCTCCTTTGCTTTGCTGGATCGTGGATATGTGTTAAAAACCTGATATTCCTCTTGCTGCAGCCTTGATTTGGGTGGACATCTCGCATTCACCGCTGTGTTTCCTTCATGGGCTGCAGGTATCCGAAGGCATTTGTGCCTGAAGCCACGGAAGATAGATGGACAAGCCAAGCAACTTCTGACTCCGCATCATTTTCTGGGGCAAACTCATACGGCGATGTATCCTACAAGGTATCCTGGGGCGGGGGGCAGAGTCCTTTGGCTTGGCCACCGCTTGGTGAGGTTGACCACTGGGGAGCTTCCCTTTAATTCCTGAAGGAATCGGCCCTGCCCCGAAGTGAAAGGAGAGGGAAACCCAAATCACCTCCAAATTGAGTCATGTTGGAGTTCCATCTCCCCTGCAGAGAGCTCAGGAGAAGGTGGGAGGGGTCTCACAGGGTGGTCACACACACCCAGTGAGGGTGGTGGTGGAGCTGCTGGTTCCCAGTGGCCGGTTCTGGCTGGGTGGTGTCCCTTCCACGCCGCCATTGCTTCAGGGGATGGATGGGCTGCCTGTGGCCTGGAATAGGCCCTGGGAGAAGGTCACAGGCTCGGCAGAAATGCCTTTTTTTGCCAAGTTTCTGGTCTTCAGAATGATATTTAAATTAGCTACCTAAAGATCATCTACCTACATTAGCTACCTAAGTTATCGTCCTTAAGATGATCTACCTTAAGATGATTTACCTAAAGATCATCTTCCTAAATGATCTACCTAAAGGTTGTCTACCTAGATTATCTACCTAAATTATGTAACTAAAGATCATCTATGTAAATGATCTACCTAGATGTTATCTATCTAAAGATAATCTGCCTAGATTGTCTACCTAAAGGTTGTCTACTTAGACTATCTACCTAGTTTATCTACCTAAATTAGCTGACTGTACTATCTAACTAAAGATTATCTGCCTAGGTGATCTACCTAAATTAACTACCTAAGATTATCTACGTAAATTAACCACCTAAAGTTATTATCTGCCTAGGTTATCAGATAGTGTGAGTTAAATGTGGGTCTCTCTGCTGCGTGGTTTGGTTGAAGCAGCCTGCAGAAGCTCAACGTTCACCTAAAAGACAGACTTTGCCCTGAAACTGGGGTTGCCTGACCTGTGGGGGTGGGGTGGAGGCTACTGAGAAGCCAAAAGGAGATAAACGTGTCACCCTGCACTCCTTGAGCTGGAGCTAAAAGTTGGCCAACACCAACTTGACTTCCCGGTGTTGGCCAACCCAGCCCTGGTGCTGAAGCTGGTCCTTGCCGAGAGCGAGCGGAGTTTTGCTCGTTAGAGCCTCGTTTGAAGGCAACAAAGGCTCTCTATGGAGAACCTTGGAGTCCTGGCTGATCAGATTAGGCGAGAACAAGGCTAAAATGTTGAGGAGTTGAGGAGTGGAGAGGCAGATTGCCTCGGAATGTCCTTCCTTCCCCCAGGACACCTCGGAGCGGGGCGCCAGGTCTCGTTGCCCGAGCCAGTTGATTTTTAGGCAGTGCCTTGTACCAAAAGCCTAAAGTGACCTTGTCACCCTTCTCCCCGTTCCGCAGGGTGTCCGGTGAGGAGTGCAATGGGATCAATAACATGTCGGCAGAGAGCGGCCCTGGAACGAGGCTGAGAAATTTGCCGGTCATGGGGGATGGACTAGAAACCACCCAAATGTCGACGACGCAGTCACAGGCTCAACCCCAACAAGGCAGTGTTGTAGGTGTTAATCCCCCTCCGCCGGAGACCTCCAACCCCAACAAACCCAAGCGACAGACCAACCAGCTGCAGTATCTGCTCAAGGTGGTGCTGAAGACGCTGTGGAAGCACCAGTTTGCGTGGCCTTTCCAGCAGCCCGTGGATGCTGTCAAGCTGAACCTCCCTGTGAGTAGAGGTCGAGGGACCAGGTGATGGTTCTTGGTGGGAGGAGTGGGACTGTTCTGAAATCACAGAATCCATCTTTAACAGTTGGCCTCGATGGTCTCACAGTTGGCCTCGATGGTCTCACAGTTGGCCTAGATGGTCTCACAGTTGACCTCGACGGTCTCACGGTTGACCTCGATGGTCTCACGGTTGACCTCGATGGTCTCACGGTTGGCCTCGATGGTCTCAAGGGTCTTTTCCAACCTAAATGATTTTGTGATCTTCTACAAAATACATGAGGAGCTATCTCCATTGGCTCAGCTACTGCTTTGCCTTTTACCACCCTCCTCTTTCCGCTGGGATGTGGAGAAGAACGTAGGAATAATATTCCAGGAGTCAGGGAGGGGGAGTCCGCAGTCCTCTGTCCCCCAGCCAAGCACCAAACATTATTAAGCATCAAAGACTATTAAGCAAATCACGTGTCTTTTTTTGGAGATGAAAACACTCAGAGCCTTCCACAGGTTATCTGAGTACTCCAATGGCCGTTGCACTTCTCGTGCCTTGCAGTGCCATCATAAGGGATGCCAGTTTGATGTTAGTTTGCAGGAAATCGAGGGGATTGAGTGCACCCTCGGTCGGTTTGCAGATGACACCAAGTTGGGTGGGAGTGTTGATCTGTGGGAGAGTGGGAAGGCTCTGCAGAGGGATCTGGCCTCAGCCCATCCATCCAGAGGACAAGGAAGACATTGAGGTGCTGGAGCATGTCCAGAAAAGAGAACACAGAGAAGGGTCTGGAGGACACGGGGGGGGGGCAGTCTGGAGAACTCCTGAGGAGCAGCTGAGGGACCTGGGGGGTTCAGCCTGGAGAAAAGGAGGCTGAGGGGAGACCTCATCGCTCTCCCCACGACCTGGCAGGAGGTTGGAGAGAGTTGGGTGTTGGGCTTTTCTCCCGAGGAACAAGAGGGAACGGCCTCAAGCTGTGCCTGGAGAGGTTCCCGTTGGATACTGGGACCAATGTCCTCATTCCCCATCCCTGGAGGGATGTGGGGGAGGTGGTGCTGAGGGGCACGGGGCAGTGGGGGAGTTGGCAGCGTTGGGTCAATGGTTGGACTTGATGATCTTCAAGGTCTTTTCCAACCAAAACCATTCCATGATTCCAAATTAACTCAGATGCCTTCTCCTGCCTCACTGCCCACCGCTGTCCTGCCCGGCGCATCACGTCCGGGAAGGGGAACAGTGTGACCCTTCCCATCGCCCTCCCTCCTCACCCCAGGCACTCTCACCAGGAGCATTTCGAGTAAAACCCAAGGAAACAGCAAAAATCGGGGCGTACTTTAGAGGTGGTTTATTAGAGTTCATCTCAGCGACATCACTGCCGCACGTCTGGGTTGGACCCTTCCAGCTCCCACCACCAGAGGTCCATTCCCTCCATCCCTTCTCCGTGGGACGTTCTCCCTTGAGAGGGATATTTCTCCCTAACACCCACGTTCCTCATCTTCAAGACACAATCTCTCTAAATGGGTCATTATTACCCAGTTGTTGAGCTGTTTAATTGCTTCGTGGTGGGAACGAGCTCCCTGTTGGGCCTGGAGAGCCATGCCCCTTCCAGCCCTTCCTTCCCGTAAGATTTTTAGGAATTACCCCGCGCTGCCACCAACCAAAAACCCAGAATTGGGAAATTTGGATGCCTCTGGGCTTAAATTACTCCTCTCCCAAAGCTTTATCCTTCTGTTTACTGAAAAACCCCAGCGGAGAGGCTGATGGGGATTGAATCTGGTGGGTGAATACCTGCTGGGAGGAGCTCCACCAGGTGGGTCCAGGGATGGGACGGAGGAGAACCTGTCCTTAACGAGCGACCTCTCCCTCTTTGCAGGATTATTATAAAATAATTAAAACTCCGATGGACATGGGAACAATAAAGAAACGTTTGGAGAATAATTACTACTGGAACGCTCAAGAATGTATCCAGGATTTCAACACGATGTTTACAAACTGCTACATCTACAATAAGGTACGAGAAGTTCCCCGGTCCGTGGGGTTTGGGTTTTCTTCCCAAGGGGAATCTTGGGGTTCCTGAGGGTTCTCAGGTGGGTGTGGGAGTGTTGGTCCAGCGGGCCTGGAGAGGAGCTGCTGCTGGGGTGGGCTGCTTCGGGGAGACAGACCTGTGGGAGCACAGGCGAGGGTCCCGGAATGGTGGGGGCTGGAGGGGACTTCTGGAGAGACCCCAGTTTAGCCAGAACTTACAGATCCCACCAGCCAGCTTCCCCCTTAAAAACCTCATTTGTTGGCAAGGGAACGTCCTCGCAGGCTCGTGCCGAGCCCTTCTCACCCCCGGCCCCGAAGCGCCACGGAGACCCCTTCCACGAGAGCCACCCGGTCCGGGGGTCTCGGATGGGGGAGACAACCAGCTGGCATCAATCCACCTCTTCCCTCTTTCCCTTTTCCCTCCCCCCTTTGGAAAGGGGCCTTTTCCCCGTGCAGAGGACACCCCCTGGGGCTGTGTTCTCCCTGGGGACGTCCTCACGCCAGGGCTGGTGTAACCCACAGAGGACAAGGGTGAGGATCATTTCCCCTGCTGCACTGAGGAGGCTGAAAATACAATGGCCTTGCTCTGGAGTCATTTCCAGCCAGAGATTTTGTACACACAGATGTAAAATACAGTGCAGTATGTGAGGAATGCGGGGGGGGGACTTTGGGCAAGGGCCTGGGGTGAGAGGCTGAGGGGTGATGGCTTTCAGGTGGCAGAGGGTGGCTTGAGCTGGGATGTGAGGCAGAAATTGTTGGCTGGGAGGGTGGGCAGACCCTGGCCCAGGGTGCCCAGAGAAGCTGTGGCTGCCCCCTCCCTGGAAGGGTTCCAGGTTGGGTGGGCTTGGAGCACCCTGGAGGGGTCCCAGGGGTGGGGTGGGATGAGCTGTGAGGTCCCCTCACACCCAGACCCTCCTGTGACTCCCTGATATTTCGATCCGATTCCCGTCTGCGCGTTACCTGACTCAGGTGTCTCTTTGTTTCCAGCCAGGGGATGACATTGTCTTAATGGCAGAAGCTCTAGAAAAACTTTTCCTACAGAAAATCTCCGAGATGACCCAAGAGGAAACGGAAATCGTTATAGCCCAGACGAAGGGCCGAGGACGTGCCCGGAAGGAAGCAGGTACGGTGTGGCTCTGACGGGGTGTGTTACCCAGCCCTGCTCCCCAGGTCTGAGTCCCTGTGCCCACCTGAGCTGTGCTTGGCTGCAGTCCCAGAAACCCCTTTGGCTTTAATTCCTTTACCTTGTCTTACCCCTTTTAGGGCTGCAGCATTAACCTGCACGCTTTGGGCTCTGAACCACAGCACTTCACACCCTCCTCGAGGTTATAAATCAGTGTGGTGATGTCCTCTAGTTGTGTCTCTTGATACCTGAAGTCTTTATGTTACTTCATGCTTTTTTTTTTTGGTGGTTTTTCTCACGGATTGGTCATTTACAGGGCCAAAAAGCACCATTTTGCTCACTCAGTCTGATCCTCTCTCTGCTGTGAAACATAAAAACACCATTCATACACTGATTCATGTATTTATTTATGGTCTGTCCCATAGGAAAACATTTAATCTAGAGTAAAAAACCTGTGTGCTGGTGCTCTAGAGGAAGGGGGAGCTCTGGGGAATACCCCAGTTTGGTGTTTTCTGCTCTGCGCTCCGTGGCACCGTCTCCTCTTTCAGTGACTTTGGTGCATTGAAGCTCCTCTCTTCTCCAGTCTCTGTTCTCCACAGTCAAATTCTTCTGCTATCAGGACTTTTTTCCAATCTTTTGGTCCTCATTTTCAGTTCTTCCATCAATGTTCTCCAGTTTTTCACATGGAGAACTGCAGACACTGTAAGTGGACACAGATGTGCCTCCCACCAGAGGGACAATAACCCTCCGTGTCCCCTCGTGACACCCCCAGGATTTCAGTACCTCGTTTTGGGAGATATCAACCATTCCCCAGGCTCCACCTCGGCTGCTGACGCCACCGGATCGTCCATGGAAGGGCTGAGAACATCCTGGCCATGCCTTGGTCTCATCAGACACACATCCACTTTGGAGATTCTCATTCTTTTAACCCAAATTCTGGATGATCTGAGACAAATCCAGGAGTGTCACCAAGCTCGTGTCACCCAAACCCGCGTATTGATTTCAGTACTCTGATGGTGTTTATTGCCTGTGAGTTGGCACGAGCGTCCCGCAGCCTTCTGACGCTGGGAACCCTCATGGCTCTTCTCTGAGCCTGGGACTGCTCGTGCTGGGACCCCCCCATGGGTTATTTTCTGAGGTTTACTGGAAAATCATCAGGAGGTGGTCAAGGAGCTCAAGGGTGAACTCCTGAAGGATCTGGGGACAAGTTGGTTGGGTCATAGGGAACGAATCCGACGTCTGTAGCGGCTGTTGAGTGTCCTGAGGAGGTGTGGGAAGAGAAAACCTTCCTGTGCTGCCATCACCCGGCCAGCGAGCGCAAATTCAGGGCGAGTTCACTGAATCCCCGGAGCCTTCCCCGACCTCTCGCTGACAGCCGTCAGCTCTCTGCACAGAGCAGCGGCTTCGGGCTGTTTTCTGAACACCTTTTCATCTGAAACACCCAGGGACAGAAAAAAAAAGGGTTGTAAAGGCAAACACCTCAAACTGCTTTAATTATTGCAGCTTTCTGTTCTCCTCCCTTCCCCTGTCCGAGCGGGTTTCCCTTGCACGGTGCCCGATCCCCTCTCCACGGCCTTGAGTCCTTCCTGAAATCCAGACTTTGAAGCACCCACAAACCCAGTTTGTTTTTTTTTTCTCTCTGTGACCAACTCATGATTACCAGGAGCGAGATTTTATTTTTCATTGTGATTCTGTTATTATAGAATTGTGGAATAATGGAATAATAAAATACAGCAGAATAATAGAATAGCAGAATAACTATATATTTGGGACCCCATGGGGTCCCAGCAGGACCACAAGGTCCAAACAGGACCACAGGGTCCCTGCAGGACCCACAGGACTCACAGGATCCCGACAGGACCACAGGATCCCAGCAGGACCCGCAGGCCCACAGAGTCCCAGCAGGACCCACAGGATCCCAACAGGACTACAGGATCCCCACAGGGTCCCAGCAGGACCCACAGGATCCCAGCAGGACCCACAAGATCCCAGCAGCATCCACAGGATCCCAGCAGCATCCACAGGATCCCAGCAGGCCCACAGGATCCCAGCAGGACCCACAGGATCCCAGCAGGCCCACAGGATCCCAGCAGCATCCACAGGATCCCAGCAGGCCCACAGGATCCCAGCAGGACCCACAGGATCCCAACAGGACCACAGGATCCCAGCAGGACCACAGGGTCCCAGCAGGACCCACAGGATCCCAGCAGCACCCACAGGGTCCCAACAGGACCACAGGGTCCCTCTGGCTGGATGTCACCGCCTGGTTTGGAGGCATCAGCACTCCGCTGTCACTTTACAAAGAGAACGGGACAAAACCTCCCACTTTTGTTCACTTTTATTCAGCTTCCCGTTTGGTTTTGAGCGGGACTGGGCTCGTTAGCGGTCACGTTAACGCGTGGTTTTGGAAGAGGTGTTGGCTGAGCGTGGCATCATGGCGCACCCCAGCGTCATCCAGGCCTCGCAGCGCTCCCTTTTGGAGGGGATCTTCCATCTCTGGAAGGTTTGGAAGTTTGGGCAGGAATCTCCAGCAAGGAGGTGACTTCCCGTGGAGCCACTGGAAGGTCCAAGGACAGCTCTGACATTGCCAGCCTCTAAGGCTGGAATCACCTAACGAGGGGGGCGCTCTCCAGCCGTGGGGAGGGGTTTCCCCTGGACAGCAGCAGTCACGATGACTTGAGTCACCAAGAATTAATAAACTCGTCTTTTAACAGAGCATGAAATTGGTCCCGAAGGAAGAGCCACCCAGTGTTGGCTCCAGAATGGTGACCTTCAAGATCTGTCACCTACAAAAACAGGGGAGGCAAGACAAGAGACGTTCATCTCCTTGCCCTCCCTGCGAGGAGCCTTGTGTGAAGGAGAGGGAAGGGAGGACGCCGCCTGCGGTGGGATCTGGCCTTTGCCCAGAGGGGGTTTGGCACAGTGGGGTCCTGAGCTGCTTCGCTGTCTCACCCTGAAAACAGCCCTCGTGGCAGAACGCGTGGGTGGAGTTTGTCCCCGCGTGGTCGCTCACCAGCGGGAGCTGCGGGATATTAATTAGCTAACGAGGGAAGTTCTTTAAGTGCTGTTGTTATGAAATTCTCGTTGGTTTTTCCTGTTAAAGCTAAGTTTGGAGACAGCACCAACCCTCTGTTTCTTCTCTCTCGGCAGTGACATCCAAACCAGGATCGTCCACGGTACCGAACGCCACCCAGGCGTCGTCCCCGGCGCCGCCGCAGCCGTCGCAGCCGAACCTCCAGTCCGTGCAGACGACTCATTCCTTCCCTTCCGTCACCCCCGACCTCATCGTCCAGACCCCGGTGATGACGATGGTGCCTCCTCAACCTCCTGCGCCGCCTCCGCCTGCTCCCCAGGCCCCCGCGCCGCCGGCCCCGGCTCCCCAGCCCCTCCAGCCTCACCCTCCCGTTATCCCCACGCCCGCCCAGCCCGTGAAGGTGAGTACCAACACAACAGCTTCAGTGATCTCCACGGCGTAGAGCGGGCGGTCAAGTGGTCGCCCTTGGTGTTGGGGTCGCGTTTAAAGGCGAACAGCCGCGGTTTGGTCCAAAAATTCATGGTTTGAGAAACGTGAGGAGGCGCCAGTGCCCCTCTCCGACACCAGGTGATGTGTGGAATACCACCCAGCTTTGCGTAGAAACCCCGTTCATCCCCTTCACACCTTCTTTCCGTGAGCTTTGTGGGACTCAGGAAGGAAATGTTGACTTGGTGAGGTGATTCATGCCCTTGGCCTTTGCTGTACGACTGAGATAATCCATGTGTTTCTCTGTAGAGCTCAGTACAGGTCAACACCACCTGGATATTTCTAGAAGGGCTTCCCATGTTCTTCTCCTAGTGTTGCCGTGACACTTGAGTCACCAGCGCTGGCAAACCCGAGTCAACGCTACATGAAACCCAACTTGGCTGAAGCCGGAAATACGTTACCCGAAGTAATCTTGCTTTATTTGCTTGCTTTTAGACAAAAAAAGGGGTGAAGAGGAAAGCAGACACCACGACGCCAACGACCATTGACCCAATTCATGAATTGTCATCGCTCCCCGTGGAACCCAAGTCCACCAAACTGGGTCCTCGCCGGGAAAGCAGCCGCCCGGTGAAACCTCCAAAGAAAGACGTGCCGGATTCTCAACAACACGCCGTAGAAAAAAGTAGCAAAATCTCGGAGCAGTTGAAATACTGCAGCGGGATCATCAAGGAGATGTTCGCCAAGAAACACGCCGCCTACGCTTGGCCCTTCTACAAACCCGTGGACGTGGAAGCGTTGGGACTGCACGATTACTGCGATATCATCAAACATCCCATGGATCTGAGCACCATCAAAGTAAGCTCAGGGAAGGGGGAGGTCAGGGGCAGGTGTCGGGGGGTTTGGTTTGGCCGTGGGTTTCCGGTACATTCCAGCTCTTTTCTTCTCCTCTTGCCGTTATTTTGACGTCTGGGAAAACCAAACTGGCCGGCGTCCCTCCCGAGGGCTCTTGGGAAATACTCCCACAGGGCTTTCTACAGACAGCTCCCATTACAGCCCAAATTACCCTATATTTTTGTTTTAGCCCAGGAGGTGGCCTCAGAGAGCACAAATCACAGGATTTGCTTTAAAACAGCCCCATTCTCAATTATTTTTCAAATAAAGGCCCTTCGTTCTGAAGCTGTGTAAGTCTGTCTTCTCTTCAGCACAGGCACTTCCCTCTGCTTTAAAATGGCTTCATTGTAAAGAGTGGCTGCAGATTCATCCACCTTTCCCCTTAAAACATGAATTCGTTATTGGAGTTGGTTAATTGTAAAAGGTGACTGTGAAGTCATCCATGTCTCCCCTTGAAATGTTAATTCATGATTTAGAAGCTTCATTTTTTAGCTAGGAAACCTGAATTCCTAATTCAGAAGTCTTTGACTTTTTAGTTATCAAACTTCACGATTTAGAAATCTTAACTTCAGTTGTCGAACCTTAATCCCTCACTTAGAAGTCTTCAGCTTTTTAATTACCAATTTTTAATTCACTATTTAGAAGTCTTTTAATTTTTCAGCTAAGCCACGAACCCCGTTTCGGGTTGTTGTGGAGCGCGGTTGGTTTCTGGGACCTGTAGGATCTTGGTGGGACCTTGGTTTGGGATCTTGGTGGGCCAGACCTTGGAGCTGCCCAAGGAAATTCATGGCTTTGGCTTTCTGCTCCGGGCTAGCCAGCCCTGAGCGTTGGGTCTTGCACGCCCGTGCGTCTCACTGCCCATCTGTCTGAGGTCACCCTTGGCAGATGTTGCCAAGGCAGCTGTTGAGCGTTCTCCATCTTCCAGTTGGCCAACTCAACCCCTTGTTCCCAGGGAGGGAGAAGGAGGTGTGAAGCTTCTCTTGGCTCAACTGCTGTTGCCACAGCTGGGTGCAGCGGCTGGGGGGATGAGGGGTCATCTCAAGGCTGTCACCATCTGGTTTAGTCCTCCTAGCTCCACATAGGGCTGGGACAAGAGCAGGAAGCCGTAGAGCAGGTCTCTCCCCTCGTAGGGTGCAGGTCCAAGCTCTAGGGACACCTGGAGGGTGGTTGAACACAGGTGAGATGGTAGAATCAAGTCCCCTGCATCAACAAAGCCAGTTGTTGTCTTCTGTTGTTGGCTGAAGGACCATCCCGATGTCCTCTGTCCCTCCAGCCAGGCTATGCTGCCAAGATCTTCCTTCCTGGGGAAGCAAATCCCACCACGTTCTGCTTCTAACGCACCATCTCGGGTGCACGTGGAGGTTCAGTCCCTCTGGGCTGAGGTCAGGCAGAGCCGCGGTTCCTACTCCTGGTCTTCAGCACAGCGTGCCCCTTTGGTTCTTCATCTGAACCGTGGAGCTGAGCTGCGCAGAGGGGAGAAGGTGGCTTGGAGAGCACGTAGTCCTCTTGAACATCACTGAGGATGCCCGTAGTTGGCTCTAATTTTTAATAAACCAGCCCAAATCCTTCAGTTCACCAAAATTAGCCGTTCTTTTGACCAAAACTAGTCGTTCTGACATAGGGTGCGTGAAATCCGTGGGCGCCACGGCGCTGTATTTATTCAGTCAGTCCATTTGGTGTATTTCCACGATTCATAGCAGAGAGTTTTGTTGGTTTGGGGTTTTTTTTCCCTCTTCTCCTTTCTAGTCCAAACTGGAGAACCGGGAATACCGGGATGCTCAGGAATTTGCTGCCGACGTCCGATTGATGTTCTCCAACTGCTACAAGTACAACCCCGCTGACCACGAGGTGGTGGCCATGGCGAGGAAACTGCAGGTAAGGACGTGCGTTGGTGCATCCTGCTTCAGTTTTCCATGAGCACCGACGTCTCTCTCCACTCTTCCTGTGTAAGGGCCAAAGAGCTCTTGGATTTGGTTTTTAGACCCAAGATTTTCAACACCAGTCATTAAAATCACTCGGGTGTGCCCTGTGTCTGTGATTTGGGGAGCGATCTGCTGTGCCACAGAGAGGGACACCAAGTCCAGTTGGCAGCTGGTCACGAGTGGTGTTCCCCAGAGCTCAGTTTTGGGGCCAGTTCTGTCTCATATCTTTATCAACAATCTGGACAAGGGGATTGAGGGCAGCCTCACTTTGCAGGTGACACCATGTTGGGTGGGAGAGTTGATCTCCTTGAGGGTGGGAGAGCTCTGCAGAGGGATTGGGACAGGCTGGATCGATGGGCTGAGGTCAGCTCTGTGAGGTTCAACACAGCCAAGTGTTGGGTCCTGCCCTTGGGTCACATCAACCCCATGCAGCGCTCTGGGCTTGGGGAAGAGTGGCTGGAAAAGGACCTGGGGGTGTTGGTGGACAGCAGAGTGGCCAAGGTGGCCACCAGCATCCTGGGCTGTGCCAGCCATGGTGTGGCCAGCAGGAGCAGGGAGGGGATTGTCCCCCTGTGCTCAGCTCTGGGGAGGCCACCCGTTGAATCTGGGGTTCAGTGTTGGGCCTCTCATGCCAAGAAGGACGTTGAGGGGCTGGAGCATGGCCAGAGAAGGGCAGTGGAGCTGGGGAATGGTCTGGGGGACGTGGAGAGGGGTCTGGAGAACTTCTGAGGAGCGGCTGAGGGACCTGGGGGGTTCAGCCTGGAGAAAAGGAGGCTGAGGGGAGACCTCATCGCTCTCCCAGTGACCTGGCAGAAGGTTGGAGAGAGTTGGGTGTTGGGCTCTTCTCCCGAGGAAAGAGAGGGAACGGCCTCAAGCTGTGCCCAGGGAGGTTCCCATTGGGTACTGGGACCAATGTCCTCATTCGCATTGGGTACTGGGACCGATGTCCTCATTCCCCATCCCTGGAGGGATGTGGGGGAGGTGGTGCTGAGGGACATGGGGCAGTGGGGTGTTGGCAGCGTTGGGTCAATGGTTGGACTCTTAAAGGTCTTGTACAACTATTAAGTTGGTGAAAAACTGTTAAATTGGAGGAAAAACTACTAAATGGTGGAAAACAAGTTGGGGGAAAAGCTTTTCAATTTGGGAAAGCTGTTGGGTTGGGGGAAAAACTGTTAAATTTGAGAAAAAAATACTAAGTTGGGGGAAAAGCTGTTAAATTGGGGGGAAACAAATTGGAGGAAGTTTCAAGGCGTTTGACTTGAGAAACGACAAAAAAAAAAAAAAAAGAGACATTGGATGTTGGAAGCCTGGGTGGGCTTTTTGTCAGCAAATCTGGGTTTAGTGTGGATTTAATAAAATTCAGTGTTTTAGTCATGGATTTCCTGGGGTTTGGGGTAAGTAGAGACCTGGAAAACGCGGTGCTCCCCTTCTGGCCCCTCTCCTTGTTCTGATGGACGTCGACATCTCGGGGCGTTTCCCTCCCACAGCAGAACGGATCTGATCCCAAATCCCCACTGCTGGTGTCACGCTCTGAACACTTGCACGGATACTCGTGATATTTGTATTTTTCACCCCATTTTACGGGGGGCAGTCATCGGTGATCGGCGTCGCCCGGTGGTGCCGCCTGGACCCCGAGGGCACTGTGAAATTGGGATTTCATTGCTATCAACACATCCCTGTGATGATCCACCGCTGGGGGCTACTTGAATTTCTCACCTAATGATGAAAAAAGGGAGGTTTGAACATAATCCCCAGGAAAAAAAGCGTTCAGTTTCGAGGTGGCGCTGATGCGGCGGAGGCAAATCCCGAAACATCACCTGGATCCCGTTCCCTTGAGACCGAGGTGGAACCTCCTCGTTGGCTTTCCCTGCCCAGAAAACTGATTTCAGTAATTAATAAAGAAAAAAAAAGACATTTCTGGAGTGGTGCTGAGGTTGGAGATAAGACTGAAGGTTCAAGTTCGGGCTTGAGTTCGCTGTAAATGAATTCGCGGCGTTTTAACGAAGAGCTGTGGTCTCTGTTGGCTGCGGCATCTCCATCCTGGCAACGTTGACCTCTGAAGCACAACAGCAGCAATACAATTCCGTAATTAAAAAGGCATTAATTAACTCGTTATCTACTCTTCCATCTATGATCTTCTCTTCCATCTGTTCCAGGGTGGATTCAGAGGGATCCATCGGACACCGAGGGCGTCTCACGCCCTTCTGAACTGATGGATTGCTTTTTAATTTCACACAAAGGAACTTTTAATTAGCCTTCTTGTTAATGAAAATATTAGATAGGTATAAAAGAACTCGGAAGGTTTTGTTTCTGACCATTTAAATATATTTTAAATCTACTGAATGTAAAAATGGAGTGTGTCCAGTGATGTAACGTCGTCTGCCAGTGATAATTAACGACCGGACTTTCTGGTTCATGGAAAACATTAATTAAGTTGTAAACACTCATTAAAGGCAGTGAATCAGCACCATCATCCCTCAAGTGAATCTCTCCTCTTCCTCCAGCGTTTTCTGCTCCTTCCCAAGAAATTCCAGCCCGAGGATGGAACTGAATTCAGTGACATTTCTACCAGCAGATGGAAGCAGCACAACAACATCTCCAGCGCCCAGAAACGCCGTCGCTGCTGGGAAAAAAAAGCCCTAACTAAAGGCATGAGGTTGAGGATGGAGAAATGTGACCCAGCAGCTCGTGTTTGAGAGGGAAGGGGGAAAAATAATACAGGTTGAGGGAGGGGAGAGCCCAGCAGGTCGTTAAATCCAAGGATGAGCCTGAAGTAGAGGAGCCAGAGGGAAAAGGTCGCTCCTGTGACGAGTTAAATTGATGTGGTTTGGTGTCGTGAGGGGTGTGACTCGCTGAAGGGTTTGGGATGAGTCCGTAGGAACGCGCACACGGTCGATGCTGACGGTCTGTTGGGGCTGAGAAGTCAACACCGAGCTGTTGTGGTGGGGCTGGTGGTCACAGCCGCGCCCCCAGGAGCTGGAAAATGGAAACGTGAAGAGTAACGATCAACTGAAAGTCAGATCTTTGGGTGGGAGGGGAAATTCTCTTTGCTTCCCTTCTGACTCGGTGTTGAAGAGGTGAACACCGACACCCGAGCCACCTTTGTGTTCTCCTTCCCTCCATCACTTGAGTCCTCTTCAGGGAGTTGGTGGTCTCCATACAGCGCCCGGGGCGCGTCACCAAGCTCAGAAATAAACGCCTGACTTCTAAATACCTCAAAGCAGGTGAATCAAGCCCGTTCTCCCATCTCAAAGTGGCATTTTTTTGGGTGCAGGTGGCACTTGTTCCTCTCCTGGGAAATGAAAAACACACTGAAAACTTCCTTCAAATGAAGTCACTGAGAAACACAGCCAGGCTCTGAACACAACCAGAGCGTCCCACCGTATCCACCTGTCTTGGGTTTGAAGGAAAATGGGGTTTTGTGTCAGGGTTGTGGAGAAAAAAGGACTTTCCCACTGCTGGGATAACGGGAAGTGTCCTCATGCCGGCGTTTGGGTTGAATCGAGGTGGTTTTCATGGGCTGGGGAAATCCAGGCAGGGTGAGCAGGAGAGAGGACTGTAACCATGGATCCGTCACAGAAGATGTCGAAGATCTCAAGAACCTGAACCATGCAGCTTTTAAAGGAGTCTTGGCCTTCAGCTCTGGTGCGCCCCCCTGGAGCACCGAGTCTAGTTCTGGGCCCCCAACCCCAGGAGGAGGTGGGGATGTTGGAGTGGGGCCAGAGGAGGCCCCAGAGATGCTGCAGGGCTGGAGCAGCTCTGCTCTGGGGACAGGCTGAGGGAGTTGGGGGGTTCAGCCTGGAGAAGAGAAGGCTCCAGGGAGACCTCAGAGCACCTTCCAGTGCCTGGGGGGGACAGGAGAGCTGGGGGGGACTTTGGGCAAGGACCTGGGGTGAGAGGCCGAGGGGTGATGGCTTTCAAGTGGCAGAGGGTGGCTTGAGCTGGGATGTGAGGCAGAAATTGTTGGCTGGGAGGGTGGGCAGACCCTGGCCCAGGGTGCCCAGAGAAGCTGTGGCTGCCCCCTCCCTGGAAGGGTTCCAGGTTGGGTGGGGTTGGAGCAGCCTGGGCTGGTGGGAGGGGTCCCAGGGGTGGGGTGGGATGAGCTGTGAGGTCCCCTCACACCCAAACCATTCAAGGATTATGTGATTCTTGCCAGTAGATTTTTCCTCCAGAACTGTCTTGGAGGCGGTCAGAATTCTCAGCCGAGTTGGAGCTTTTAGGAAATCGTGTTGTCTGCGCCACGCGGTGTGTTGGTCACTTGGGTAGAGGCCACAAGTCCATAGGGAAGAGCCTGGAGATCACAACCATGCTGGTTGGATCCTGCTTTGCCCAACCTTAACATTGTTTTTCCCTTGTATTTCCAGGACGTTTTCGAGATGCGCTTTGCCAAGATGCCGGATGAACCCGAAGAACCTGTCATCCCAGCTTCTTCTCCCGTGGTGGTGCCACCTCCCACCAAGGTGGCTCCCCCCTCCTCCAGTGACAGCAGCAGCGACAGCTCCTCCGACAGCGACAGCTCGTCAGACGACTCCGAGGAAGAGCGAGCTCAGCGGTTAGCGGAGCTCCAGGAGCAGGTACCGCCTCCGTCGGGATGGATTGGGGGTGTCCAACGTGTCCTTCTTCTTGAACATGATGGTTTTGAGGGCTTTACTCAAAGCTGTAGAGTTTCTAGTTGTACAGGAGTGACCATCAGCTGCAGAATGCTCCAAAATCATTAAAGTGAAGCACGAAGGAATTGGTGCTTTTCAGGCTGGTTCTTCCAGTCGGGATACCCAAGATGGTCCCCAAGAGTGGGAATTTGCCACCTGCACTTGAGTGGTGTCTCCTGAGTGGGCAGGAGCTGCCCAGTCTCATGGGCTGGAGCGAGGATTTACCCAACCTTATCTCTTCCCCATTCGTGGCATCGTTAGCTCTGGTAATTAAAGCATCACTAGCGCTGACGAAGCGAGCAGCCCGCAGGGAGAAATACCCATCAAGAGGTTCTCTCCTTCCTCTTGCAGTGGTCAGTGCTGCAAGACAGAGCCATGGTGGTGGAAAACTGGGTGAACCAACTTAATTAATAATAGAAGATAAGGAAGCGTTAGGTGGTAGAGCAAAAAAATTAATGTGGGAGAGGAGGAGGTGGCAAAAGTGTTTGATGTTTGTGTGTGTCCACCTGGCAGCTGAAAGCCGTGCACGAGCAGCTCGCGGCCCTCTCCCAACCGCAGCAGAACAAACCAAAGAAAAAAGAGAAAGACAAAAAGGAGAAGAAGAAGGAGAAGCACAAAAAGAAGGACGAACTGGAAGACGCCAAGAAAAGCAAAGCCAAGGAGCCACCTTCCAAGAAGGCCAAGAAAAGCAACAGCAACAGCAGTACCTCCAGGTGAGCCCTCTCCCCTCGCGCTATCGTCTCCTTCTTCAGTTCCCCGTTGCTAATTAACTTAATGACACGCAGGATTCTTAACAAGTGCCACCACTGTTAGGGTTGGCCTGCAGCGAGCCACTCGTCTCCGGTGGCGTTGCTCAGGGTCACCTCCCAGCTGTGATCGCACTGAGGTGCCCCAAGGGTAGATAACCCCAGCGCTGTCGTCAGAGAGTCCCTGTGGCTGGCTTTTCCCTTCTGGACATATTTTTTTATGGGTGTTGGGTTTTATTTCTCTGTGTGGGGCGTCAGGCTCTGACACAGCCCAGCCTTGTGCCTTTCCCGGCGCTGGCATCGGTTGAGCCTTGGTCCATCCGAGGGCGGATGGAAGGAATTCCCTCCGGAGCTGCTCCTGCTTTTCTGAATGCTCTCCTGGAGCTGCTTGTCTCTGGGAGAGAGAGTGTTGGGATGGGTAGCTCAGCCTTGGGTGTCTTAACAGCAGGTTGAGCCCAGCCTTCTTGTCTTAAGAGCAGGTTGAGCCCAACCTTCTTGTCTTAAGAGCAGGTTGAGCTTCATCTTCTTGTCTAAGAGCAGGTTGAGCCCAGCCTTCTTGTCTTAAGAGCAGGCTGAGCCCAACCTTCTTGTCTTAAGAGCAGGTTGAGCTTCATCTTCTTGTCTAAGAGCAGGTTGAGCCCAGCCTTCTTGTCTTAAGAGCAGGCTGAGCCCAACCTTCTTGTCTAAGAGCAGGTTGAGCCCAACCTTCTTGTCTTAAGAGCAGGCTGAGCCCAACCTTCTTGTCTAAGAGCAGGTTGAGCCCAGCCTTCTTGTCTAAGAGCAGGCTGAGCCCAGCCTTCTTGTCTAAGAGCAGGCTGAGCCCAGCCTTCTTGTCTAAGAGCAGGTTGAGCCCAGCCTTCTTGTCTAAGAGCAGGCTGAGCCCAGTCTTCTTGTCTAAGAGCAGGCTGAGCCCAGCCTTCTTGTCTTAAGAGCAGGTTGAGCTTCATCTTCTTGTCTAAGAGCAGGTTGAGCCCAGCCTTCTTGTCTAAGAGCAGGCTGAGCTCATCCTTCTTGTCTAAGAGCAGGCTGAGCCCAGCCTTCTTGTCTAAGAGCAGGTTGAGCCCAGCTTTCTTGTGTAAGAGCAGGTTGAGCTCCATCTTCTTGTCTAAGAGCAGGCTGAGCCCAACCTTCTTGTCTAAGAGCAGGTTGAGCTCAGCCTTCTTGTCTAAGAGCAGGTTGAGCTCCATCTTGTCTAAGAGCAGGTTGAGCTCAGCTTTCTGCATCCCAACCTCACGGCTGAGCTTCAAGCTCAGGCTGGCAGTGAAAAAGACGCTCGTTTCCGGATGGGAAGTGAAAATGCTGAGGGGCCGTAGTGGTTCGGCTTTCGGGGACAGAGCCCAGCAGCTGCTGTCCAGTGTCGTGGTGTGCCCTGGAATAACATTCTGTAATTGTTCTGAAGTAGTAAGAAGGAGCCCGTGACGGTGAAGAACAGCAAACCTCCTCCAGCCTACGAGTCGGAGGAGGAGGAGAAGTGCAAACCCATGTCCTACGAGGAGAAGAGGCAGCTGAGCTTGGACATTAACAAACTCCCCGGGGAGAAACTGGGCCGAGTTGTCCACATCATCCAGTCGAGAGAGCCCTCCCTCAAGAACTCCAACCCCGACGAGATCGAGATTGACTTTGAGACGTTGAAACCATCCACCCTGCGGGAGCTGGAGCGATACGTCACGTCCTGCTTGCGCAAGAAGAGGAAACCTCAAGGTACCTTTTCAGCCCCCAGACCCCTTCGTGTCCTTATTCTGCTGGGTTTTCCCCCAATCTTGGAGGAATTGCGGTTGGATTTGATGTGCTCTTGGCTTGAACTCCAGTTCAGTGCTGGAATTGGGTGGCGCCGACACGCGGCCGCCGGTTCCCGCGTCCCCTCGGGGTGGCAGTGGTTTAACCAGGCTCTCTCGATAAGTTAATGAAGGTCTTTATTGATATCTTAATTAATAGGATTAATTATGCAGGTGGTTTAATCTGGGTTAATGTATTTATTCTATCCTGATCTATGTAAATATATTTTGCATATTTTATATATGGATATGTAAATACTTCTGTCGATACAAATACAATTTGTAGCCATTTTTATCCAGAAATTCCATTGCAGTCGATATTTTATACCCATTTTTGGTTTAATCTAGTTTAGGATATATCTATATCCATAAATTCCATTTAAATATACAATTTATACTCATTTTAATTTTTAATCACCTTTAAAATGTGTATTTTATATCCATCCATATCTATAAATTCCATTTAAATACACATTTTGTACCCATTTATATTATTAATCTAGTTTTAAATCCATGTTTTGTATCAATTTATAGCTGTCAATTCAATTTAAATATATATATTTTATACCTATTTCTTAAATTTAGTTTGGAATACGTGTTTTATATCAATTTATACACATAAATTCCATTTAAATACACGTTATACCTCTTTTTTTTTTTAATAGGGTTTAAAATACATATTTTATATCCAGAAATTCCACTTAAACATACATTCTATATCTGGTTTTACTTTTAATCTCGTTTAAAATACGTATTTTATATCCATTTATATCCATAAATTCCATTTCAGTACATGTTTTATATCCATAAATTCCATTTCAATGCATATTTTATATCCATTTATATCCATAAATTACATTTCAATACATAATTTATCCATTTATACCCATAAATTCCATTTCAATACATACTTTATATCCCTTTATATCCATAAATACCATTTCAATACATGTTTTATATCCATTTATACCCATAAATTCCATTTCAATACATATTTTATATCCCTTTATATCCATAAATTCCATTTCAATACATAATTTATCCATTTATACCCATAAATTCCATTTCAATACATACTTTATATCCCTTTATATCCATAAATTCCATGTCCACACCCATTTCATACCCATTTTTATTCTTCCCTGGGTTCATTCCACGTGGAGAACCAATCCCCCATCGACCCACCTCCCCCAGTGCCACCTCTCTGCGCCCTCGAGACCCCTCCAGGGCCGGGCGCCCGGGGACACCCCTGAGCAGGGGTTCGTTAACGACCCCTTAACGACTCTGGGCCCTTTCCTTGCAGCGGAGAAGGTGGACGTGATGGCGGGCTCCTCCAAACTCAAGGGCTTCACCTCCTCGGAGTCCGAGAGCTCCAGCGAGTCGAGTTCCTCGGACAGCGACGAGTCGGAATCAGGTTAGAGGTGGCCTTGCCCCCGCTCCCCCCTCCTGCACCAATAAACACGTTTGGACCCCGGCTCCGGCTTCTAATTCTTCTGTCCTCCTCCGCAAGGCCCCGGCGGGCGCCGCCGCGCGGTGGGGGGGCACTTCGGGGCACTGGCACCGTTTCAGGGTCAATGTCACCGTTTCAGGGTCAATGTCACCGTTTCAGGGTCAGTGTCGCCGTTTCAGGGTCAGTGTCGCCGTTTCGGGGGCAGTGGCACCGTTTCAGGGTCAGTGTCGCCGTTTCGGGGTCAGTGGCACTGTTTCGGGGTCAATATCACCATTTTGGGGTCAGTGGCACCATTTCAGGGTCAGTGTCGCCGTTTTGGGGGCAGTGTCGCCGTTTCGGGGTCAGTGTCACCGTTTCAGGGTCAGTGTCACCATTTTGGGGGCAGTGTCACCGTTTTGGGGTCAGTGTCATCATTTCAGGGTCAATGTCACTGGTTTGGGGTCAATGTCTCCGTTTTGGGGTCAGTGGCACCGTTTTAGGGTCAGTGGGACCATTTCGGGGTCAATGTCACCATTTCGGGGTCAGTGGCACCATTTCGGGGGCACTGGCACCGTTTCAGGGTCAATGTCACCGTTTCAGGGTCAGTCTCACCGTTTCGGGGTCAGTGTCACAGTTTCAGGGGCAGTGTTGCCGTTTCGGGGTCAGTGGCACCGTTTTAGGGTCAATATCACAGTTTTGGGGTCAGTGTCGCCGTTTTGGGGTCAATGTCACTGTTTCGGGGTCAATGTCTCCGTTTCGGGGTCAGTGTCACCTTTTTACGGTCAATGTCCCCGTTTTGGGGTCAGTGTCACCGTTTTAGGGTCAGTGTCACCGTTTCAGGGTCAGTGTCACCGTTTCGGGGTCAGTGTCACCGTTTCGGGTCAGTGTCACCGTTTCGGGTCAATGTCCCTCTTTCGGGGTCAGTGGCACCGTTTCAGGGTCAATGTCACAGTTTCAGGGTCAATGTCACTGTTTGGGGGGCAGTGTCACCGTTTCGGGGTCAGTGTCACCGTTGCGGGGCTGTAGTGAATGACTTGGGTTGGGTGTTTGAGCCAAAAAGCCGTGGTTTTGCCCCAAAGGAGAGGTGTGAAACTCAGTGCCGGCGCCGCTCGCGTCCCAGGGGACGGGGAAAGGTGGGAGAGGGAGGGTTTGATCTGTGGAAGGTTTTATTTCACCGTGTTGGTTTCAAATTCAATTTTAAATTGTGAATCCCCAGAGCAGCATTTAAATTGAATTTTTCAGTCCGCAGTGTGGGATTTAAAATGAAATTTTTTAGTTTGAAATCACTGGAATGGGATTGAAAAAGAAATTTTGAATCATCAGTGCAAGATTTAAACTGAAATTTTAAAATTTAATTTAAATTTAATATTAAATTTTAAATTTAAAAATAAATTTTAAATCACTGGAGTGGGATTTAAAATTCAATTTTGAATCACCGGAGTCAGATTTAAAATTTGGACGGCGGAGAGGAGCCGCTCACCGCGTCCCCTCCCCCACCTCCGCCCCACCGCTGCCGTTGGCCAACCTCAACCCATCCCAACCCCCTTCCAAAACGAACCCCTCCAATTAACCTCATCCCCTCCACCTGGATTTTAATTAACCCCCCCCATGAAATTCATCCATTGAAAATCCCCAAAATTGACTTTTCTTGAAAATTTGCTTTTTTTCCCCCAAAAAACACCCAGTCTTCAACCAAATCCTGGGTTCCTCAAGCCGGGATCTCGGGGGGGTTTCAGGCTGTGCCGGCACCGAACTCTTCTTGTTTTAACGAGCGGCGCTAATTAAAGCCAAGGCACCAAACGAAGGCACCTCCGGCAAACCCACCTTCCACCACCCTCAAAAACCCCTCTTTTTTGAGCGTTTCTCCCCAAAACGGGGTCCGGGTGGATGTGGAGGAGCACGGGTTACTCTGCCGTTGGAGTTTTTCAGCCCTTTGGTCTTTTTTTGGGTTGTTTTACCCCAAATCTGACATCTCACCGGGATTTGCCGTCCCGGCTCGGAGAGTTTGGGGTTCCTTTGGCCAACGGAGCCTGACGGTCCCGGGGCTGAGCTCTGGCACTGTTCCCACCGTGTCCCACCCCAACGCTTGGGGCTGGAGGTTCAGTGTCCCACCCCAACACTTGGGGCTGGAGGTTCAGTGTCCCACCCCAACACTTGGGGCTGGAGGTTCAGTGTCCCACCCCAACGCTTGGGGCTGGAGGTTCAGTGTCCCACCCCAACACTTGGGCTTGGAGGTTCATTCATTCCATTCACCTCTTCCCACTCATTCACTCCCAGCACCGATGGGTTTCTGCTCTCCTAAACCATTTCTTTCCTCCCCTTCCTGGTAAAATATTCGGTGAAAACGGGTTTCTTCCTTGGCCACGGGATTTTGCTTCACCTCCCGTTGGGTCTTCTCCATCCCCCTGTGCGCAACGTTGCCCCGCATCACTTTTCAGTTGGTTTTTAAGACCGTTTTAAGTTGTTTTAAGACCTTTTTAAGATATTTTAAGACCGTTTTAAGATGTCTTAAGACCATTTTAAGATGTTTTACGACCGTTTTAAGATGTTTTAAGGCCATTTTAAGACCTCTTAGGATGGTTTAGGACCTTTTCAAGACCTTTTTAGGTGTTTGAAGTCCTTTCAGATGATTTTTTAAGGCGTTCTAAAATGTGTTTTTGACACGGCACGTCGTCGGGTTGCTTTGCAGTGCTGGTGATGTACCGACCTCGGGCAGGACGAGGTGGTTAATTTGGCTGTTGTAAAATAGTCCTGATGTGATGTGATGTGATGTGATGTGATGTGATGTGATGTGATGTGATGTGATGTGATGTGATGTGATGTGATGTGATGTGATGTGATGTGATGTTCCAGATGGCTGGGTGAGGGGAGAGCAGCAGGTGTCATCTGCCTTGACTTCAGCAAGGCTGTGGGTGCTGTCCCCATCACATCGTCCTTGGGAAGCTCGGCGGTGTGGGCTGGCCGAGGGGACGGTGAGGGGGACGAGAGCTGTGACAGATCCCAGGGCTGTGAGCAATGGAGCAGTGGAGCTGGAGGCTGTCACCAGTGGTGTCCCCCAGGGGTCAGCACTCGGTCCAGGCTTGTTCAGCACTTTCATCCCTGCCCTGGGCGAGGGGACAGAGTGGGTCCTCAGTGGATCCCAAGCTGGGGGGGGTGGTGGCACTCCAGAGGGACCTGGGCAGGCTGAGAGCTGGGCAGGGAGGAACCTCAGGGGGTTCAGTGGGGGCAGGGGGCTGCCCCTGGGGGAGGAGAATGGCAGGGCCCAGGGCAGGGGAGGGGGGACCTGGTGGGGGCAGCTCTGAGGAGAAGGACCTGGGGGTCCTGGCAGGCAGGAAATGATCCCTGAGCCGGCGATGTGCCCGTGCCAAGGAGGGCAGTGGCAGCCTGGGCTGCACGGGGCAGTGTGTGGCCAGGAGGGCGAGGGAGGGCATTGTCCCCAGTTCTGGGCTCCCCAGTTCCAGAGACTGGGAGCTACTGGAGGGAGTCCAGCGGAGGGCAGTGAGGATGAGTGGGGGCTGGAGCATCTCCCCTGGGAGGAAAGGCTGGCAGAGCTGGGACTCTTCAGCCTGGAGAGGGGGATTTAATTAATTTATAAATACCCACATGATGGGGTGAGGGAGGGTGGAGCCAGACTCTTCCCAGTGGTTCCCAGTGCCAGGACGAGGGGCAGTGGGCACAAGCTGGGACAGAGGAGGTGCCATTGGAACAGGAGGAGGAACTTTGGGGTGAGGGTGCCCCCAGAGAGGGGGGCAGTGTCCTGCTCTGGGTGTTCCCCAGCCCTGGGGGATGTGCTCGAGGGGACCCTGCTGGGCTGGGGGAGCTCTGGAGCTCCCTTCCAGCTCAGACAATTCCATGATTCCATGAATTTATTTTTTTTCTGGGAGGATAATTACAGCTTAAGCAGAGAATTAAATTTTTAATTCATTGGTCAGCTTCAAAATTTCCCTTGGAATTTTTTCCAGCATCTTCCCCATCTTCTCCTCGAAAGCCCACGGTGAACGTTGCCGGTGTGAGTTTATTTTTGAGTTTCCTGCCTTGATTTTGGGTCTCTCTGTGGAGCCCGGCGAGGCGCTCGACGCCGTCGCGTGGGGATTCCCCGCTGGAACTGGTTGCAGTCAGTCCCAGCTCCCTTTTGTTCTCCTCCACGGGCGGTTTTGCGGCTCGGCAGCGGCTCCCAGAGCTTTTCAAGTGGGTTTTATTTTATTTTGGTTTGATTTTACCCGCTTGGACCCGTGTGGCGCCTCCTGCCCTCCGGGTAATTAGCAATTAAACGTTTTAATTTGCTAAATCAGGAGTGTTCTGCTGAAAATCTGCTCAGGAAACAGGAGGCTTTGAGTAACAATCCCAGTGTTGGAGGTGGGACAGAGCCTTTGCCTCGAGCTCTGAGGAGCCACCTCGAGTCCGGTTTAACCTGTTGTAATTAATTAGCAATTAATTATGCAAATGACCCTGAGCTCCGTCCTGGATGTGGCTGAGGATTTTTTTTGCTTGTGAATGGCTGGGTTTGAGCTGTTCCCAGCTCCGAGCGTCGGCAGTCGGTGCTCAGGGCAGCTTAAAACCTGCCCTGGGGTTGGTAGGCACCAACTTTGGGGTGATTTAACGGGAAATTGGCCACGTTGCGCCGGGTCACCCTCCCCGCTCCGTTAGTTTTACCCCCCAGATATTTTGCAAGACGCATCCCAGGACCTCCAAAAAAAGAGGAATGGTGTGGCCATGCTAATTAATAGGAACCATTAAGACTTTGGTAATTAAACCTGAGCCGGGGGGAGTTTGTGGTCGCTCATTTTGGGGTTTCTTGGGCGATTTCCCGCAGGCGGACGGCGTTCCTGGGCGCGGGGCTCGCTCGGGGACACGGTGACATTTCATAAGGGATTAAAGTGGGGTTCAGGCTGACTCAGCCACACTGGAAAACCCTTCCAGATCCTTCTAAGAGCTTCTGCTCAGGAGGGCGTTAACGTGGGGCAGGGCTGGGGCTTGGCAGCCTCCAAATCCTCTCCAAATCCCTTGGGTTTAATTCCTGGGTGCCTGTGATTAAATTGCAAGTGTTTGGGGTTAAATTGCAAGTATTTGGGGTGAAATTGCATGTATTTGGGTTGAATTTGCAGGTATTTGGGGTGAAATTGCATGTATTTGGGTTGAATTTGCAGGTATTTGGGTTTAAATTGCAGGTATTTAGGTTTAAATCGCAGGTATTTAGGTTTAAATTGCAGGTATTTGGGGTTAATTTGCAGGTATTTGGGGTTAAATTGCAGGTATGTGAGGTTAAATTGAAGGTACCTGTTATTTTTTTTTTATTTGCAGATACTTAGGTTTAATTCCCAGGTTTCAATCGCAGGCACCTGAGTTTAATTCAAAGGGACCCAGATTTAATTCAGAAGTGCCTGGATTTAAGCCAAAAGTATCAAATTTAATTCAGAGGGACCCAAATTTAATTCAGAGGGACCCGAATTTAATTCAGAGGGACCCAAATTTAATTCAGAGGGACCTGAATTTAATTCAGAGGGACCCAAATTTAATTCAGAGGGACCCAAATTTAATTCAAAGGGACCCAAATTTAATTCAAAGGGTCTCAGATTTAATTCAAAGTAACCCAGATTTTATTCAGAAGGACCCAGATTTAATTCAGCGAGTCCTGGATTTAATTAAAAGGACCCAGATTTAATTCAGAAGGACCCAGATTTAATCCAGAGGGACCTGGATTTAATTCAAAGGGTCTCAGATTTAATTCAAAAGAACCCAGATTTAATTCAGAGGAACCCACATTTAGTTCAGAGGGACCTGGTTTTAATTAAAAGGACCCAGATTTAATTCACAAGGACCCAGATTTAATTCAGAGGGTCCTGGATTTAACTAAAAGGACCCAGATTTAATTCAGAGGGTCCTGGATTTAATTAAAAGGACCCAGATTTAATTCAGAAGGACCCAGATTTAATCCAGAGGGACCCAGAATTAATTCAGAAGAACCCAGATTTCATTCACAAGTGCCCAGATTTAAGTCAAAGGGAGCAACTTTAAGTCAAAGGGACCCAGATTTAATTGGAGTTTCAATCCTCCATCCATTTCCCTTCGAGTTCAGGAGGGAGAGGTTGAACCCAACCGCTGGTTTTCTCAAGCATTCATTAAATAATTTGCTCCTTTTTGCCCCAATCCCATTCCCAGTTTCCCAGCTGTGGGGAGCAATCAGGACTTGAGAGTCCCTCATTGACCGACCGCGTCTTCGCCCCCCGCGAGGCGCCAGGCTGAGCATCATCCCCTCCTTGGGTGCAGTATCCGGCACCCTGCCAAGTGGCTTTTGGGTCAAATTGGGCAATTTTTGGTGTATTTAATGAGATTTGGAGAATAACAGCCAACCCGGTCGCTCCTCTGGCAGCGCCACGGTCAGCGGCGTCCCCGATTATGGGGGGATCCTGGGGGGCTGTAGGGTGGGCAGAGCCACCACTCTGATCTCCAATAGAGATAGTTAAATAGTTAGAAATAGAATAGAAATAGTTAAAATTAATCTTTTCCACCAAAAAACCACCAGCTGCTGCTGAAGGAGCCCAAAAACCTAATAGAGATTCTCTTTTATATCCAAAAAAATACGTTTATCACCAATATTCTATAAAAAAGTTGGGGTTTGGGTGTTCTTTTTTTAAACTCAAGTCGCTTTTAGCATTTCTTACATTATTTTCCCCAAACGAGTTGGGTGTTTTCCCGGGAGCCGCGGAGGGAATTACGTGGGACCGTGATTTTATAACCGCATGGGTTTAGCAAACTTGTCATTTTTAGATCTACTTTTTGTCTTCAATTCACCCTGTTGGAAAATGGAGATTAATTTAATCACGAGCAAACCACTTTTATTTTGATTTATTTTTCTTCCCCTGCTTAACCTTGACCTCCCACAAATTCTTGACATAAATCTGGGTTTTTTTGTACTATTTTTGTTTCGGGATTTCGCAGTCGTGTAACCAACAGCTTCTCCCCCTCCCCATATAAAAGAAGAGAAAAATTGTATAGCTGTGATATTTTTATCTCTTAAATAATAAAATAAATAAAGTGGCTTGCTACGGAAAATGCACTTTTTTGTATAATCGTAGAATTTTAACCAATAACGTGGAAATTATGATGCTAGTGAACTGTACTGTCGGTGTTTCGCCGTAGTGGGTAAACTGGGGTGGGAGTAAAAGATGAGGATTTAGGGGAAAATGAAGTAGGTGCACGTGGCTGGTGCCACGCCGGAGTGGAGCCTCGTACACCGATTTGACCTTTTTGCTCTCAAAACGTCTTGAAATGGCATCAGGGAAATGACCTTTTCCTTTCACCCCGGTGGGTTTTAGCCCCGTGGGCCGGTGGGATCAGAGGTGGGGCGGGGCTTCGTCTCGGTGCCCGCGCTCCCCGGCGAGACGCAGGTTGAGATGTTGAACCACACAACACCCACCGTGACCCAACAACCACCTTCAGTGGTGAATAAGCTTCATCCTTTGGTGGGGTTGGCGTCTCCCAAGTCACCGATGCCACCGGGTCGTTCTCTTGGGACCATTGTGGCTTTGGTCTCCATTGGCTTTGTCTTCTTGGTGAAGGCGTCTCTGGCCACCGTGAAACTGTGAACCACACAACACCCACCGTGACCCAACGACCACCTTCAGTGGTGAAGAAGGTTCAGCCTTCCATGGGGTTAGCCAAGCTCCTTGCATCTCCAGTGCCAATGGCTGATCCCCCTGGGACCGTCGTGGCTTTGCCGTGGTCTCCATTGGCTTCATCCTCTTGGTGAAGGGTCTCCCAAAGGCTCTGTTCAGTGGTGGAAGCTTTGAGCCGCAGTTGCCGTCCCTCAGGTGGTTCAAACAGCAGGATTCACCCATCCCACTCCATCATGGTGATACTCGGCGTGTACCAAGAACGATGGCAAAGCCTGCGCCAAAAAAACCTCCCCTGGCTGTGGCACGTCCAAGGATGGACGGAGAGGAGCGTGACCATCTTCCCCAAGGGAGCAAAGCTGGAGAAGAAGGGGGTTTCGGAGCAGCCAGTGCTCATGGTTGTGCCGTCGTTGTTCCTCTTCCCACCCAAAATCAGGGCAGGGATGTGCTCGGCCAAGACAGCACCGAATCACACGGCTTTATGTAGGAGCCAGTACTTGATCCCTCCTGGTCCTGGTTTAGTCCTCAGCTTTTCTCCTCTGTTCCCACCCTGTGGGTTTATCCCAATTTTGGGGTTTCGTGAGCGCTTTTATCCTGATTAAATCGGATGAGTCAGAAAATGGGGGGCTCCATGCAGCCGCCTCCACTCCCCAATAGCTGCACCCGGATGCGTCTTACCCATGGCCAGAGAAACTTGTCTCTAAGAGGAAGAAGACACCAAGTCTTGGTCTTCCTGGAAGGTGGCTTCGCTCCTGGCATCCATCCAGAGCTGTGGACACCCATCCGGAGCCATGGATACTCCTTGGGTCTGTGGGTGCTCATTTGCATCCATAGTTGCCCAGCTGGAGCTGTTGACACCTCTCTGGAGCCGTGGATGCCAGTCAGGACCCATGGATACCCATCTGGATCTCTGGATGCCCATCAGGAGCCATGGATGCCCATCTGGATCTCTGGATGCCCATCAGGAGCCATGGATGCCCATCTAGATCAGTGAACACCCATCTTGAGCCATGGAGGCCTATCCAGAGCCTTGGATGCCCATCTGGAGCCACAGACATCCTACCGGACCCGTCAACACTCATCTGGAGCCATGGATGCCAATCAAGATCCACAGACATCCATCTGGAGCTGCAGCCACCCCATCTGGAGCCATGGATGCCCATCTGGACCTGTAGACACTCTTCCAGATCCCTGGACACTTACCTGAATCCCATCTGGATCCATGGACACCCATCCAAATCCATTGGCACCCATCCAGATCCAGGGACACCCATCTGGATCCTGGGGCTCCCAGCCAGGTCCATGAACACCCAACCAGGTCCATGGACACCCATCTGGATCCTGGGGCTCCCAGCCAGGTCCAGGGGCTCCCAGCCAGGTCCATGGACACCCAGCCAGAGCTGTAGGTGCCCATCATGAAGCCACGGACGTCCATCCAGATCCATCACCACCCGAGCTCAGCATCACGATTCTCCGAGGAAGCCCACAGTGGCGTCCCCAGGTGCCATCATCCCCTGTGACCTTCCTCGTTCTCTCTCCCACGTTCCATTATCCGCCAGCTCCGGGCAGTAACGTCAGGAATCACCAACCACGGGCTCAAAAAGCCTTTTCCACCTCAAAACCAGATACATTTTCTGTTTCAAACCCCACATTTGCTGGTGGATCAGTCAGAGCCGAGCACCCAGCGCCGACATTTTCCCTTCTCCTCTTCCTAACCATTTTGGGTTGGTATTTTTTCTCCAAAAAACGACTTTTTTTAATCTGCCTCAGCCTTAAAAGCTACAAAACGAGCCTGGACTGCACGAACGCCCATCTGGGCACGCTCCGGTGCGACGGCGCTCGCCTTGGAATTCAAACAAAACACAGATGAAGGAGCAAATTGAAGAAATTAATTTAATTTCTGGAGGGATTTAAGGGGAAACCCTCTTTGGGAGATGCTCCGTGGGGAATCAGGAGCTTTTCTTCCCCAAAATATCATTTGCCAAGCTGAGAAAAGGGGACGTGGGGACCAGTCTGGGCTGGGGGGGGGTAACTCCGCCGTCCTTGGCAGGGTTTGGGGACGAGGCCCTGGGAAATTGTCACCCTGGACCCAAACTCCAGCCCGTTGTTTTCAGTGATGATGTTTTAAAAATATCTCGGGAGCGGGGCGGGGGAGGCGTGAGATCGTCCCGTGGGAGCGCGGCCGACCCGACCCGTCGGGGGATGCGGGCGGAGGGGGGCGGGGAGGTGCTGTTTGTGTCACTGGGGTATTTGGTAGCTGCTGCCTCTTGGTCCCTCCTGCCCAGTTCCTCGCTGCTCCCCAGGGCAGGCACAGCCCAGGTCAGTGGAGCGATGCCTTCCCTTGGCCGGTGGCTCCTTCTCCAACGGAGACCAGAGGGGTGGGGGGTCTTCACCTTCATTTCCTTCTCCTTTTTGCTCTGATTTCCTCCTTTTTGCTCTGTTTTCCTCCTTTTTGCCCTGATTTCCTCCTTTTTGCGGCACCATGACGGTGAAAGCCCCCAACCAGCGCGAGGTCCCCGGGGAAACCCACCTCCATCCCTGCCCCAAACCCCCTCCTCCGCCCTCGCTGCGGCCGAGTCGGTGCCCTTGGGTTTTTCACGGGGGGCGGCGGCGTAGCGCGGCACCGCTGAGGTTCTAACGTTTGCTCTGTTCCCCTTTTCTTTGTTTTTTTTGGCAGAAATGGCACCGAAATTGAAGAAAAAAGGGCATGCGGGGCGAGAGCAAAAAAAGGTAAGAGACACAGCGTCCTTTTTGTCTCTTCAACCCCTCGAGTTGAGGTCGAATCCCTGGGGAGGTTCGGTGATGCCGGCAGGACCGGCACTGGCTGGGCTGAGTCCGTGCCCACCTCTTGTTTGGCCAGAAAGGGGTTTGGTGTCCTTGAGGGATGTCCCAGACCAGCCCGTGTTCGTGGGGATGCGGTTGAAAGGACACTGGGAGGGCGTTTTGGTGATGGGGAGGGTGGGTTTGGTGGCAGGGAGGATGCTTCAGTAACCAGGAAGGCATTTTGGTGACTAAAAAAAGGTGTTTTGGTACCTGGGAGGTCACTTTGGTGACCAGGAGGTTATTTTGGTGACCAGGAGGGCATTTTGGTGACCAAAAAAAGGTGTTTTGGTACCTGGGAGGTCATTTTGGTGACCAGGAGGGCATTTTGGTCCCCAGGAGGGTGTTTTGGTGACTGAGGAGGTGTTTTGGTGACCAGGAGGACATTCTGGTCCCCAGGAGGGTGTTTTGGTGACTGGGAAGGCATTTTGGTGACCAAAGAGGTGTTTTGGTGACCGAGAAAGCGTTTTGATGGCCGAGAAAGTGTTTTGGTGACTCACCCATGTTGTGTCTCCTCCCTCAGCATCACCATCACCACCACCAACCGGTGCAGCAGCAACCGCCGCCGCCGCAGCCACCTCCTCCGCCGCAACCGCAGCAGCCGCCCCCGCCCCCTCCCCCACCGCAGCCCCTGCCCCCCCAGCAGCCCCCGCCACCGCCACCGCCCCCGCCCGTCCCCCAGCAGGCCCCGCCCCCGATGAAATCTTCGCCGCCGCCGTTCGTCCCCGCGCAAGTCCCCGTCCTGGAGCACCCGTTGCCAGGGAACATGTTCGACACCATGACGCATTTCACCCAGCCCATCATGCATCTCCCCCAGCCGGAGATGCCCCCGCACCTGCCCCAAGCGCCCGAGCACAGCACTCCTCCCCACCTCAACCAGCATGCCGTGGTGTCTCCTCCAGGTGAGCGGGGCGGGGCGGACCCCACTGCATGGTCCTTCCTCCGGCTGGGAGGAGGAGGATGGCGTTGGGTGGGTGTTCATCACTGCCTGGTCCTTCCTCTCACTGGGAGGAGGAGGATGGCGTTGGGTGGTGTTCATCACCATGTGGTCCTTCCTCTCACTGGGAGGAGGAGGATGGCGTTGGGTGGTGTTCATCACCACGTGGTCCTTCCTCTCACTGGGAGGAAGAGGATGATGTTGGGTGGGTGTTCATCACCACATGGTCCTTCCTCCGGCTGGGAGGAGGAGGATGGCGTTGGGTGGGTGTTCATCACCACATGGTCCTTCCTCCGGCTGGAAGAGGATGGCATTGGGTGGGTGTTCATTCCTCGTGGAGGAGGATGGGGCTGGGGATGCGGTGGGTGGGCTGGGGGGAAGTTCTCTGCTCCCAGTGTCCGTGGTACCACCATCTCCTTCCCTTTCTCCCCAGCTTTGCACAACGCTCTGCCTCAGCAGCCCTCGAGACCCAGCAACCGAGCGGCGGCGCTGCCCCCGAAGCCTTCGCGTCCACCGGCCGTGTCGCCGGCCATCGGCCAACAGCCCATGCTTCCTCAACCGCCTCTGCCCCAGCCTCCCCAGGTCCTGCTGGAGGATGAAGAACCTCCTCCGCCGCACCACAACCTGCCTCTGAGCACCAGCCAGATGCAGCTCTACCTTCAGCAGCTGCAAAAAGTGCAGCCGCAGACTCCTCTTCTCCCTTCAGTGAAGGTCCAGTCGCAGCCGCAGCCGCCCCTGCCGCCGCCGGCTCACCCCGCGGTGCAGCAGCTGCAGCACCAGCCGCCGCCGCGGCCCATGCACATGCAACCCATGCCCTTCCCATCCCACATCCCTCAACCCCAACCGCCGCCGCAGCAACATCCGCCCCCACAGCCGCCCCCGCCGCCCCCTCCGCCGCAGCCGGCCAAGCCGCAGCAGGTCATCCAGCATCACCCGTCGCCGCGGCACCATAAGCCCGATCCCTACTCGACCGGTGAGCGGGAGCCGGGGACAGCGGTTGAGTCTGCGGCTTGAGCCGGGCTGCGTCGCGTGATGAGGAGGGGGACGGGGCAGCGGGGTGGTTTCCGTGCGTCCCTGGAGGTCCGTCGGCAGCTGGCGGTACAGGGGGTGGGTGCAGAGGGAGCCCCAGCGAGGCCCCTTCCGTCTCAGATCTCCAGGGGGTTTTGAGGATCCCAAGGATCCTATTTTTGAGGATCTTGAGGTTCTCATATCTTTGAGGAGCTCAGGGATCTCAAGTCTTTGAGGACTTCAAGTTTTTGAGGAACGAAGATCTCAAATTTTTTTGAGCATCTCGTTCTTGAGGATCTCAAGTATTTGTGGATCTCGAGGTTCTCAGGTCTTTGGAACTCAGTCTCAAAACTGAGGAACTCAAGGACTCAAGGTTTGAGGAACTCAAATGTTTGAGGATCTCATTTTATCTGGATATCCATAAATCAATGGGACCAGATGGAATGCACCCAAGGGTGCTGAGGGAGCTGGCAGAGGTCATTGCTAGGCCACTCTCCATCATCTTTGGTAAGTCATGGAGAACAGGAGAGGTGCCTGAGGACTGGAGGATAGCAAATGTCACTCCAATCTATAAGAAGGGCAAGAAGGAGGACCCGGGTAACTATAGACCGGTCAGCCTCACCTCCATCCCTGGAAAGGTGATGGAACAGCTTGTTCTTGGCACGATCTCGAGGCACATCAAGGATGAGGGGATCATTAAGAGCAGTCAACATGGTTTTACCAAGGGTAAGTCATGTTTGACCAACCTTATTGCCTTCTATGAGGAAATAACTAGGTGGATAGATGATGGTAGAGCAGTAGATGTGGTTTATCTTGATTTCAGTAAAGCATTTGACACTGTCTCCCACAGCATCCTTGTAGGTAAGCTGATAAAGTATGGGTTTGGTGATCAGGCAGTGAGGTGGATTGTGAACTGGCTGAAGGGAAAGAAGCCAGAGAGTTGTGGTCAATGGGACGGAGTCTAGTTGGAGGCCTGTGACTAGTGGAGTCCCTCAGGGGTCGGTACTGGGACCGGTGTTGTTCAGTATCTTCATCAACGACTTGGATGAGGGTACAGAATGTATCCTCAGCAAGTTTGCTGATGACACCAAACTAGGAGTGGCTGACACACCAGAGGGTTGTGCTGCCATTCAACGAGACCTTGATAGGCTGGAGAGTTGGGCGGGGAGAAACTTAATGAAATTCAACAAGGGCAAGTGTAGAGTTTTGCATCTGGGGAAGAACAACCCCACGTACCAGTACAGGTTGGGAGCTGACCTGCTGGAGAGCAGTGTAGGGGAAAGGGACCTGGGGGTCCTGGTGGACAGCAGGATGACCATGAGCCAGCAATGTGCCCTTGTGGCCAAGAAGGCCAATGGCATCCTGGGGTGTATTAGAAAGGGAGTGGTTAGTAGGTCGAGAGAGGTTCTCCTTCCCCTCTATTCTGCCTTGGTGAGGCCACATCTGGAGTATTGTGTCCAGTTCTGGGCCCCCCAGTTCAAGAAGGACAGGGAACTGCTGGAGAGAGTCCAGCGTAGAGCCACAAAGATGATTAAGGGAGTGGAACATCTCCCTTATGAGGAAAGGCTGAGGGAGCTGGGTCTCTTTAGCTTGGAGAAGAGGAGACTGAGGGGTGACCTCATTAATGTTTATAAATATGTCAAGGGTGAGTGTCATGAGGATGGAGCCAGGCTCTTCTCAGTGACATCCAATGATAGGACAAGGGGCAATGGGTGTAAGCTGGAACATAGAAGGTTCCACATAAATGAGAGGAAGAACTTCTTCACAGTGAGGGTAACAGAACACTGGAACAGGCTGCCCAGAGAGGGTGTGGAGTCTCCTTCTCTGGAGACATTCAAACCCACCTGGACATGTTCCTGTGTGACCTGATCTAGGTGTTCCTGCTCTGGCAGGGGGGTTGGACTAGATGATCTTTTAAGGTCCCTTCCAATCCCTAACATTCTGTGATTCTGTGTGATTCTGTGATTCTGTGATTTAGAGGATCTCGAGGTTCACAGATCTTTGAGGAACTCAAGGACTCAAGTTTTTGAGGATCTCAAGTCTTTGAGGATCCTGAGGATCTCAGATTTTTGAGGAACTTAGGGATCTCAAATTTTTGAGGAGCTCTAGGATCTCATTTTTGAGGATCTTGAGGGTCTCAAGTATTTGTGGATCTCAGGGTTCTTAAATCTTTCAAGCTCGATTTCAAAACTTTGAGGATCTCAAGGACTCAAGTTTTTGAGGAACTCAGGGACCTCATTTTTGAGGATTTCAAGCTTCTCAAGTCTTTGAGGATCTTGATCTCAAGTCTTTGAGGATCTCAAGGATCTCAAGTTTTTGGTGAACTCAAATATCTCATTTTTGAGGATCTCAGTTTCACGTTTTTGAGGAACTTGAGGATCTCAAGGTTTTGAGGATCTCGATCTCAGATCTTTGAGGATCTCAAGGTTTTGAGGAGCTCAAGGATATCAAGGTTTTGAGGAACAAAAACCTCAGACCTTTGAGGATCTCAAATTTTCAAGTTGGTGCAGCTCTGATGTCTGTGGCCTGATGTTATTGCCATCCTGACCGGGTGTCGGCACTGGGTGGTCTCTCGAGGTGGCAGGAGGTCCACTCCCCACTCTTAGAGATCGGGGCTGCAGATGTCCCACCACAGTTTCCTGGTGTTTGTTTGGAGCACGGTCTCCGATAACGCAGTGGAGGAGAAGGGATGGTCTTGGGGGAAACCCAGCACAATGGCTTCTAGCCTCACAGAAATCTCAGGAAGCAGCCAGGATAACGTGGCCACAGGGCTCAGCCTTCAAGGTTGACTTGGGAGAGCCCAGATCTCTATGACGGCCGCAGGCTTGGTGGTGCCACCACTGATGTTCCTGAAGGAGAATGTCTCCAGCTGGGATAACCCCAGCAGTGTTGTGCTTTCAGTACCGAGTACCCATAAAACCTCTGCGGTTTGGGGAGGTCTCACTCCTGGTTTTGCTCGGCCACGTGGTTCCTCGGGTCGCGACCCATTGGGTCTTTGCTTCCAAAGTCATCCCCGTAGGATAAAATCCAGGGATTTGAAGGGATGGAGCCATGTGAGGGCAATGCAGCGCTTGGAGCTGCTGCTTCTGCCTGCAGAGCTGCCACTGGCAGCTTGGGCATGATGGCTGAGACATCAAACTTGGACTTGATGGCCAGGATGGAGCCTGATGGCTCCCAAAAACTCATGGAGCCGATGTCTCCTGCCTTCGTGGCTCCGGGCAGGGAGAGGTGCAGGCAGGGGTAGCACTGGCGCTTGGGTGTCCCGTGGGAGCGGTTTTACAACCAGGAATATTGATGGATCCCCAGGAGAACAACCGCAGAGGGATGAATTTACGGGGGGCCACCACCAACGGGCATCACCGAGGCAGGACAAGCCACTGCACGGCCTTGGAGCACCTTCTGCTCCTCGGCCTTGGCTGTCAGCGGCGCCGAGTTTTGGAGGTGGTGGTTGGGGTCCCTTGGGAAGGTCCTTTGGGGACATCCCGGGGCCACCACGCTTTGAAGCCGGGAAGAGGGATGGTCCCCACGGGGCGACGGCGCGCGCCGGCTGGCGTTTTCGGGTGATGTTCGGCGTGACGACGGTGACGACGGTTAACTGATTGCTGCCAAACTGTTCCCAGGTCACTTGAGGGAAGCCCCTTCCCCTCTCATGATGCATTCCCCACAGATGCCGCAGTTCCAGGGTTTGGTCCACCAGTCGCCACCTCAGCAAACAATCCAGCCAAAAAAACAGGTAAAAAGGAGAGCAGAGCCCCCAGGCGCGGGAGGGTCCCCACCCCCCGGTGGACCAGCGTCTTCCCACCGCCGCCACGGGAGCGAGCGCCGACGGCCACGGGTTTGCAGCGCAGGATTGTGGGGGTGGGACGAGGGAAGGGCGTCCTGAAAGGTTCCTTGACCCCTTTTTTGCCGCGGCAGGAGATGAGAGCGGCCTCCGTCGTCCAGTCGCAGCCCTTGGTGGTGAAGGAGGAAAAGATGCATTCGCCCGTCGTCCGTAACGAAACCTTCAGCCCGCCGCTGCGGCAAGATCCGCCGAAACACCCCGAGAGCATCAAAGCGCCCCCGCACATCCCGCAGCGTGAGTCGGGGGGCGGCGGGGCAGGCGGAGCCCCGTCTCCGGGCTGGGACCCCAGCACCCCCAGTTCTGGGGGCCAAGATCCCCATCACCCCCAGTTTTGGGGGGCAAGATCCCCATCACCCCCAGTTTTGGGGGCCAAGATCCCCATCACCCCCAGTTTTGGGGGGCAAGGTCCCCATCACCCCCAGTTTTGGGGGGCACGATCCCCATCACCCCCAGTTTTGGGGGGCAAGGTCCCCATCACCCCCAGTTTTGGGGGTCAAGATCCCCATCACCCCCAGTTTTGGGGGGCAAGGTCCCCATCACCCCCAGTTTTGGGGGGCACGATCCCCATCACCCCCAGTTTTGGTAGCTGAGCCCCAATCCCTCTCTGTTACCCCCAGTTCTGGGGGGCAAGATCCCCATCACCCCTAGTTTTGGTAGCTGAGCCCCAATCCCTCTGTTACCCTCAGTTGTGTGGGCCAAGGTCCCCATCACCCCCAATTCTGGGGGCCAAGATCCCCATCACCCCCAGTTTTGGGGGCCAAGATCCCCATCACCTCCAGTTCTGGGGGCCAAGATCCCCATCACCCCCAGTTTTGGTAGCTGAGCCCCCATCCCTCTCTGTTACCCCCAGTTGTGGTGGCAGAGACGCCATCACCCCCCGTTTTGGTGGCAGCGACCCCCATTGCTGCCCAGTTTCAATATCTGAGACCCCCATCACCCCCCAGTTTTGGTGGCTGAGCCCCCATCAACCCCAATTTCAATGGCTTAAGCCAACATCACCCCCAATTCCAGTGGCCAAGACCCCCATCACCTTCCATTTTGGTGGCAGAGACCCCCATCACCCCCAGTTTCTGTGGCTGAGACCCCATCACCCCTTTTTTGGTGGCAACAGCTCCTGTTGCCCCCAGTTTCAGTGTCTGGGATCCCATCACCCCAAATTTTGGTAGCTGAGCCCCCATCACCCCCAATTTCAGTGGCTGAAACCCCATCACCCCCCATTTTTGTGGCTGAGTCCCCCATCACCCCAGTTTCAGTGGTGGGACCCCCATTAACCCCCATTTTGGTAGCTGAGCCCCCATCACCCCCAGTTTTCATGGCTGAGACCCCCACCACCCCCAGTTTCAGTTGATGAGCCCTCATCACTCCCCATTTTGTTGGCTGACCCCCCTGTCACCCCCATTTTGGTGGGCTCCTGGGGGAGACCCCCACAACCTCTGACAGGAGCTGCTGCTCTTCAGGGACGGAGATGAAGCCCATGGAGGGGGGACGTCCTGTCATCAGACCCCCGGAACAAAACCCGCCCCCGCCGGGAGTGCAGGAGAAGGATCGGCAGAAACAGGAGCCCAAAACACCCGTCGCCCCCAAAAAGGTAACGGACCCCAGAAAAAATTGGGGTAAAACCTCCCAAAATCGAGCAGGACCATGTCAATCACCTGAATCTCCAAGAAACACCAAGATTTGGTGTTCTCCACCTCCCGATTCCTGTTGGGAAACACCTGCTGGAGGTGGGAGAGGTGGAGATGGGACCTTACAGAGCTGAGGGATGGGACGGGCATCCAGAAGGAGCTGGAGATGCTCCAGAACTGAGCCCAGGAGAACCTCCTGAGGTTCTACAAGGCCAAGGGCAAGGTCCTGCACCTGAGTTGGGATGGGTACAGGGTGGGGGATGAAGGGATGGAGAAGCAGTTCCATAGAGAAGGACTTGAGGGTGTTGGTGGATGGAAGTTGGACACGATCTGGCAGCAGGCACTGGTGGTCTGGAAAGCCAACCATGTCCTGGGCTGCATCTGAAGGAGTGTGGCCAGCAGGTCGAGGTGGGTTGGTCCTCGGGAGAAGGACATGGACCTACTGGGTCCAGAGGAGGCCATGAAGATGATCCAAGAGCTGGAGCACCATGAGGAGAGGCTGATGGATGGGATTGTCCAGCCTGGAGAAGGCTCCAGAGGGACCTTCTTGTGGCCTGTGTTTCTAAAGATGGAGAAAGACTTTTGACCAAGACCTGTAGGACAAAGGGTGATGGTTTTGAATTGGGAGATGGTGGGTTTAGGTGGGACTGCGGGAAGGAATTCCTGACGCTGAGGGTGGTGGGACACTGGCCCAAGTTCCCCAAAGAAGCTGTGGATGCTTCACCCCTGGGAATGGTCAAGATCCAGTTGATGGAGCACCCTGGTCTAGTGGAAGATGTCCATGCCCATGGCTTGGGGTTGGACTGGATGGACCTCGTGGTGATGGGGAACGGCTTTTTGGCAGCAGCGGGACGGGCATTTGCCAGATCAACTTCTCCTCCCTCACCCACACATCCTTCTCTCCATAGGACCTGAAAATCAAGAACATGGGTTCCTGGGCAAGTTTGGTCCAGAAACATCCCACCACGCCGTCCTCCACGGCAAAGTCCTCCAGCGACAGCTTTGAGCAGTTCAAGAGGGCGGCGCGGGAGAAGGAGGAGCGGGAGAAGGCGCTGAAGGCTCAGGCGGAGCAGGTGGAGAGGGAGAAGGAGCGGCTGAGGCGGGAGCAGGAGAGGATGAGGTAAGCCCACCACCATTATCACCATCACCGCCTTCATCACCACCATCACCACCCTCACCACCACCACCACCATTATCACCACCATCACCCTCATCACCACCACCACCTTCACCACCACCATCACCCTCACCACCATCACCCTCATCACCACCCTCACCACCACCACCATCACCACCATCACCCTCACCACTACCATCACCACCATGGTGAAGGAATTTTAGGGTGTCCTCACCTCACCCCAACCTTGTGGGAGCCGTGTGCGTGGTGAAACCAGGCACCGCGTTCTCGTGGCACTGTCCACGCTGATCTGTGGCACCACCACTCTTGTCACCAATCCAGTCCCATCCAGTCCAATACAGTCTGATACAATCCAGTCCCATCCAGTCCAGTCTAATTCAGTCCAGTCCAATCCAATCCAGTGTAATCCAGTCCAATACAGTCTGATA
This sequence comes from Podargus strigoides, assembly GCA_028020825.1. NCBI lineage: Eukaryota > Metazoa > Chordata > Aves > Caprimulgiformes > Podargidae > Podargus > Podargus strigoides. Next base: position 555,760 of record CM051656.1, read on the forward strand.
CAATCCAGTCCAATCCAGTCTAACCCAATCCTATCCAGTCCAATCCAGTCTAATCCAGTCCAGTCTAATCAAATCCAGTCTGATCCAGTCCAGTCTAATCAAATCCAGTCCAATCCAGTCCAGTCTAATCAAATCCAGTCTAATCCAATCCTGTCCAATCCAGTGCAGTCTAATCCAGTCCAGTCTAATCTAATCAAATCCAGTCCAATCCAATCCAGTCTAATCCAGTCCAGTCTAATCAAATCCAGTCTGATCCAGTCCAATCTAATCAAATCCAGTCTAATCCAATCCTGACCAATCTAATCCAGTCCAATCCAGTCCAGTCTAATCCAATCCAGTCCAATCCAATCCAATCCAATGAAATCCAGTCTAATCCAATCCAGTCCAGTCTGGTCCAATCCAGTCCAATGAAATCCAGTCCAATCCAGTCCAGTCCAATCCAGTGCAGTCCCATCCAATCCAATCCATGGCATGATCCCATCTTGGCTCCCCGTGCCCCAAACCTGTACTCCGGGCACTGGTGGCACCCCCCCACAGCCATTACGGGGAGCGAACGGGGGTCCCCGGAGTTTCCCGGCGCCTGACGGGGTCTCGGCGTTCTCCGCCAGGAGCCGGGAGGACGAGGACGCCATGGAGCAGGCGCGCCGGGTGCACGAGGAGGTGCGGCGGCGCCAGGAGCAGCAGCAGCAGCAGCAGCAAGTTTCGGTAGCGGCGGCGGCAGCGGCGACAGCGGCGCCCCAAGCACAGAGCTCACAGCCCCAGTCCTCCCAGTCCATGCTGGATCAGCAGCGGGAGATGGCCAGGAAGCGGGAACAGGAACGGAGGCGCCGGGAAGCGGTGAGGGAGGAACCGGGGAGGGGGAAAGGGAAAGTGGTCCCAAAGGTGGCAAAAAATGACTTGGGAAGGCAAAAAATCCCCCAGGAAGCCAAAAAAAACCCTCAGGGATTTGAAAAAATCCCCCAGGAAGCCAAAAGAAATCCTCAGGGATTTGAAAAAATCCTTCAGGAGGCCAGAAAAATCCTCAGGGATTTGAAAAAATCCACCAGGAAGCCAAAAAAAATCCTCAGGGATTTGAAAAAATCCCCCAGGAAGCCAAAAGAAATCCTCAGGGATTTGAAAAAATCCTTCAGGAAGCCAAAAAAACCCCTCAGGGATTTGAAAAAATCCTTCAGGAGGCCAAAAAAATCCTCAGGGATTTGAAAAAATCCCCCAGGAAGCAAAAAAAATCCTCAGGGATTTGAAAAAATCCTTCAGGAAGCCAAAAAAAACCCTCAGGGATTTGAAAAAATCCTTCAGGAAGCCAAAAAAAATCCTCAAGAATTGAAAAAAATCCCCCAGGAAGCAAAAAAAATCCTCAGGGATTTGAAAAAATCTCCCAGGAAGCCAAGAAAAATCCTCAGGGATTTGAAGAAATCTCCCAGGAAAGCCAAAAAAAATCCTCAGGGATTTTAAAAAATCCCCCAGGAAGCAAAAAAAAATCCTCAAGAACTGAAAAAAATCCCCCAGGAGGCCAAAAATATCCTCAGGGATTTGATAAAATCTCCCAGGAAAGCCAAAAAATTCCTGGGAAAGCAAAAAAAAACCCATTCTCAAGGATTTTAAAATATCCCTGGGGAAACTAAAAATCCTCAAGGATTTTAAAAAAATGTCCTGAGAGGCCAAAAAATCCCCAGTGACGCCCAAAAAATGCCTGAGGAGCCAAAAAAAAAAATCGTGGGAATGGCAAAAAAAGTCCTGGGAATGATGAAAAACTTTGGAGAATGCTGAGAAAAAATCCTGGGAATGGTGCATAAAATCTGGGGAATGCCAAAAATAATGCTGGGAATTCTGAAAAATTCCTGAGAATGACCAAAAAAATCTCAAATATGCAAAAAAAAATCCTGGGAATTTTGAAAAAATCCTGGGAATTCTGGGGAAAAAAAAAAATCTAGAAATGGTGAAAAAAACCCTGGGAATGGTGAAAAAATCCTGGGAATTCTGAAAAATTTCTGAGAATGTTAAAAAAATCCTGGGAATGTTGGGAAATATCCTGGGAATTCTCAGGAAAAAAAAATCTAGAAATCGTGAAAAAAACTCTGGGAATTCTCAAAAATTCTTGAGAATGTTAAATTTCTGAGAATGTTAAAAAACCCCTGGGAACAGTGAAAAAAAAATGGGAATTTTGAAAATATCCCGTGAATTGTGGGAAAAAAATCTAGAAATGGTGAAAAAAACCCTGGGAATGATGAAAAAAATCTGGAAATTCTGAAAAATTTCTGAGAATGTTAAAAAAATCCTGGGAATGGTGAAAAAAACCCTGGGAATGTCGGAAAATACCGTGGGAATTCTGAAAAACTAAAAACAGTGGGGAAAAATCCTGGGGAATTTGGCAAAAACCCTCGAAACGTTGGGGGAAAACCCCATGGAAATGGTGAAAAATGGGGGAAAAAAAGTGGGAATGGTGAAAAATGGGGGGAAAAAATGTGGGAATGGTGAAAAAAGGGGAAAAAAATGTGGGAATGGTGAAAAAAGGGGGAAAAAATGTGGGAATGGTGAAAAATGAGGGAAAAAACGTGGGAATGGTGAAAAATGGGAGAAAAAAATGTGGGAATGGTGAAAAATGAGGGAAAAAACGTGGGAATGGTGAAAAATGGGAGAAAAAAATGTGGGAATGGTGAAAAAAGGGGGAAAAAAACGTGGGAATGGTGGAAAATTGGGGGGAAAAAACGTGGGAATGGTGAAAAAAGGGAGAAGAAAATGTGGGAATGGTGAAAAATGGGGGAAAAACCGTGGGAATGGTGAAAATTGTTGGAATCGCCCTCCTGACTCTCTCTCTCCCCGCAGATGGCCGCCACCATCGACATGAATTTCCAGAGCGATTTATTGGCGATCTTCGAGGAAAATCTTTTCTAGCGCCGCCCCTCCCCCCAGGGGCCCTTTTCCCTCAAAAAAAAAAAGACAAAAAACAGAAAAAAACACCCAAAAACCCCTCCCACACACAAAAAAAATCACTTTTTTTTTTTTTTTTTTTTTTTTAAATCCCTTCCCCCACCCCTTTAAAAAAAAAAAAACAACAACAAAAAAAAAACCACCAAACTTCGGACTCTCCAGAAAAATGTTAAAAACAACAAAAAAAATTCCAAACTTCGGGGTTGCGACGGCGGGCGTGGCCCTGCCCCTCCCCCCCCCGCCCATCCCCCCCTCCTCCCGCGGGACTTCATGTTTTTAGTTGGTTTTTTTTTTTTTTGGTTGTTTTTGTTTTTTTTTTCCTTAATTTCCTTCTTTTCACACCAAAAAAAACAAAAACAAAAACAGATTATTAAAAAAAAACAAGAAATGGTTTCAAAAATAATGAGAATTTCGGCGAAAAGCGTCGGGAAAAGGCCCCTCCCCCCCCGTCTCTGTACATGGTTTTTGTTTGGGGGGGGGGTTGGTTTTGGGTTGATTTTTCACAGATTTGGGGGTTTTGGGGGGAGGGGGGGGGCGGTTCCGAATAAACCCCACGGGGGGGGGGGTGTGGGTTTGGGTTTTATTGGATTTTTTTTTCCTTGTTGTTTTTTGATGGTTATTTGTTGATTTTTATTCATTTTGGGGGTTTGCCTTTTTTTGGGGAGAAAAAGGGGCGGTTTGGGGAAGGGGGGAGGGGGGGGGAGCGGAGGGTTTCTCCTTTTTGTCCTGTTTGTTTAAAAATTTGATTTACTTTTTTCCCCTCTTTTTTTTCTTCCGCTTTTTTCCCCTTTTTAATTTTTTTCCCTTTTTTTTTCCTTTTTCCCCCCATTTTTCTTTTTTTTTTCTTTTTCTCCGTTTTTTTCCCCTCCACTTTTTCCCTCTTTTTCTAATTTTTTTTCTCACTTTCTTCATTCTTATTTTTTCCCTTTTTTCACCTTTTTTAATTTTTTCACTTTTTTTCTTTTTTTTCTCCTTTTTCTCCTCTTTTCCTCCTTTTAAGTTCTCAATTATTTCTTAATTTTTTTCTGGTTTTCTCCTTTTTCTTCTTTTTCTCCTTTTCTCTTTTTTCTCTTTTTTTCTTAATTTTTTTAATCCTTTTTTCTCTTTTTTGCTTTTTTCCCCCTCTTGTTTTCTCTTTTATTCTTATTTTCTCATTTTTCTCTTTTTTTTTGTTTTTCTCCCTTTTTTCTTTTTTTTCCCTTTTCTCTATTTTCGTTACTAAAAAAAAATTCTTTTTTTCCTCCTTTTTCCACTTTTATTTTTTTCTTTTTTCCCTTTTTCCTTTTATTTTCTCTTCATTATTTCTTTTTTTTCCTTCTCCTTTTCCCCCCGTTTTCCCCTTTATTTTCTTTTTTTCCCCTTTATTTTTATTTCCCCCCTTCCCCCCCCCATCACAAATTGGGGACAAACCCCTCCCCCCTCCCTCTATTTGGGTGCCCCCCCAACAGCCCCTCCCCCCCCTTTGAACCCTTTTCTCCCGTTTTACCCCCCAAAAAAACGCCCCTTTCTGATTTGATTTTAGGGTTTTTTTACTATTTTTTTTCCCGCTTTCCGTTGATTTTCTAAAAAAAAAACGAAAAAAAAAAAAAAAAAGAAGAAAAAAAAAAAAAAATCCGTTCCTTTTACCGAATCTGGCGAAAATCTCCGGGTTTTCGCGCGGGGGCGGCCGCCCCTCCCCCCCCTTTAATTATTTTATTATTATTAATATTATTATTATTATTCCGTCAGTTCCGTTCCCGCTCGGTGCCATACCCCCCCCCCGCCCCTCCCCCCACGGGAGCGCTCCCGTCCCCGCGGGATCTCGGGGGGGCCCTGCCCCCCCCCGGAATAAACGCAGCTCTTTTGGTTTTGTAAAAAAAAAAAATGCCGGATTTTGCCCCATTTTTTTCAATCCATCCCCTGAGCCCCCCCCACCCCCCCGCCCCCAGCGATGGGACAGAAGGGATGGGGGAGGGGCGGGGGGGTGGGGGGAGGGGTCCTATCGCCGCAGCACCCCCCCCAGCTGTAAAATTCCCTTTGGTTTAGAATTTAAAAATTTAGGGGAAAAAATGTCAATTTTGCCTCTTTGAATTGAAAAATTGCCCTTTTCAACGTCTAAAAAAAATTGGCGGTTAAAATGGAAATTTGAAATTTCAGGTGGAAATTTAAATTTATGATTTCAGGTGGACATTGAAAAATTCAAAGTTTCAGGTTGAAATTTAAAAATCTAAAATTTCAGGTTGAAATTTGAAATTTCAGGTTGAAATTTAAATTTATGATTTCAGGTGGAAATTGAAAAATTTAACATCTCAGGTTGAAATTTCAACAAAATAAAATTTCAGGTTGAAATTTAAAAATCTAAAATTTCAGGTTGAAATTTGAAATTTCAGGTTGAAATTTAAATTTATGATTTCAGGTGGAAATTGAGAAATTTAAAATCTCAGGTTGAAATTTCAACAAAATAAAATTTCAGGTTGAAATTTAGAACTTTAAAATTTCAGGGTAAGCCATGAAATTAAAATTTCAGGTTGAAACGGAAATTTAGGTTAAAATTGCAATTCAAAATTTCAGGTTAGAGGAAATTTAAACTTTGAGGTTAAAACGTAAATTGAATGTGGACCTTTTAAAATTTCAGTTTGAATTTCGAGTTGAAATCTAAATTTGAAACTTTGTGCTTTGGGGTTTTTTAAATTTAAATTTTAAAAATTTTTTACATTTTTAAATTTAATATTTTATCATTAATTTGAAACTTAAATATTTTGTTCTAAACCTGCAAACTTTAATATATATTAATATAATGAAATATATATATATTAAAATTTTAAATTTCAATTCCCTAGCGTAGAATTTAATTAAAACGTTAAAATTTCAAAGGAAATCTTCGCATTTCAAATTTCACCTTCAAATTGGGAAAAAAAAATTGCTGATTTTAAAAAACCACAAGTTCAGTTTTATGGTTGGAGTTGGTTTTTAAACTTGTGTTTTTAATTAAAATTTGAAAGGGAATTTCCTTTTTTTTAAAAAAAAAAAGCTAAATTTTCTATTTGAAGGGATTTTTTAAAGGAGGGTTTAAAAATGGGTTAAATAACAGGGGAAAAGGGTAAAAGAGTGTTAAAAAGGCTCAAAAATTGGTTTAAAGGGGGAAAAAAAGGCAAAAAAAAGGGGGGGGATGAAGAAGGGGGGAAAAGGCGCTAAAAAAGGGGGGGGGAAGTTTTAAAGACAAAGAGAGGGAAAAAGGCCAAAAAAAGTGAAATAAATGGGAGAAATGCCCAAAAACACCAAAAAAAGGGGAAAAGGAAAAAAAAAGTTGAAAAGGCGAAAGAGAAACGAGGGAAAACGCCCCAAAATGGTCCAAAAAGGCCAAAAACGGCCCCAAAAGGCCAAAAATGGTCCAAAAAGGCCCCAAAATTGTCCAAAAAGGCCCAAACTGGCCCCAAAAGGCCCCAAGGGGCCAAGCTCGAGGTTCCCGCCCCTCGCGGGGGGCGGGGCCGGAGGGGGCGGGGCCTCGCGCGCCGTTATTCCCCCACGTGACCTCCCCCGCCCGCCCCTTCCCCCCTCCCACCCGCGCCGCGCTCCCATTGGCTGCGGCCCCGCCCCCCCGCGGCCGGCGCTGACCAATGGGCGGGCGGGGGCGTGGCCGGGCGCGGCGGAGCTCGAGCGGGCGAAGGAAGCGGCGCGAGAAGGTCGGGGGGGGGGGGTGTGCGACAGCCCCCTGTCGCGACAGCGCGGGGGTGGGGAGGTGACGGGACCCCCCGGGGATGGGGACACCCCCATGTCGGGACACCCCCATGTCGGGACCCCCCGGGGACAGGGACAGCCCCGGGGGTGGGAGCAGGGACACCCTGGCGATGGGTCACCCCCGTGTCGTGACACCCCCCCATATCGTGACCACCCCCGGGAATGGTGACAGGGACACTGTGGTGACCGGACATCGCAGTGATGGGTGCCCCTGGTGACAGGGGGACCCCCATGTTGTGACACCCCCATGTCGGGACACAGAGGTGACGGGACACTCCATGTCGTGACACCCCAGTGGCAGGGACACCCCCCCTGTGGTGGCCCCCCCGGTGACAGGACGTGCCAGTGACAAGGACCCCCGGTGACAGGGACACCCAGGTATCGTGACGCCCCAGGACGGGTGACAGGGGCACTGGGGTGACAGGGACACCCCCATGTCGGGACCCTGGTGACAAGGCCCCCCCCCAGGTGGGACATGCGGTGACAAGGGACACCACGAGAAACGGGGTCACCCTGGTGACGTGGCGCCCCAGGGATGGAACGTGGGGGTGGCAGAGGCAGCCTGGTGGTGACACCCTTGGTGACACACCAGCCAGGAACGGGCCGACATGGGGACACCCTGGTGGCATGGCCACCATGCGGACATGGGGGGATATGGGCACATCCTGGTGACATGGCCACCATGGGGACATCCTGGTGACATGACCAGCATGGGGACATGGGGACACCTTGGTGACATGGCCACCATGGGGACATGGGGGGGACACCCTGGTGACATGGCCACCATGGGGACATGACAACTTGGTGATATGGCCACCCTGCAGATGGGGCCACCATGGGGATGGGACACCATGGTGACATGGCACCTTGAGGACAGGGCCACCATGGGGATGGGACACTGGTGCTGGGTCACCCTGGTGGCATGGCCACCTTGGGGCCACCATGGAGATGGGCCACCCTTGAGGTCATGGCACTTTGGGGACATGAGGCATGGTGAGATGGGGACACCATGGTGACATGGCCACCCTTGGGGACACCCTGGGGATGGGGCCACCTGGTGACATGGCACCTTGGGGACATGGCCCCCACGGCTGTGGTCCACCCTGGTGACACAGTGTCCCCCCCCCAGGTGACACGTCCCCCCGCCATGCTCCTGTCCCTCTGCACGCTGCTGCTGGCCCCCACCCGCCTGCTGCTGGCCTCGGGGCGCCTGGTGGCCCGGCTGGGGGTGGCGGTGGCCGCGGTGGCCGCGGGGGTGGCCTACGGGCTGTGGGGGGCGGGGGTGCTGCTGCGCCGGGGACCCCGAGGGGCGCTGCGGGGGCGGGGGAGGGGCCAGCCCCCCCCCGGCTTGGCGGACGGCACCCACGGGGAGCACCGGTACCTGCGCCTCAAGGTGGGGGGGCGGGGGGGGGGGCGGGGATTTTGGGGGGTCCCGGGGGGGGATTTGAGGGTGCTGGGGGGGGCCCTGCTGGGACTTTGGGGGGGGTCTGGGTGGTCTGGCTGTGTCTCGGGGGGGGCTCTGGGGGAGCTTTTGGGGGGTCCTTGGGGCCTTGGGGTGGGGGACCCTGGGTGTGACTTGGGGGGCTTTGGGGGGGGTCCAGGGAGGGGGATGTTGGGGTGCTGGGGGGGTGCTGTGGGGACAGGGGGGGGGGGCATTGGGGGATGCTTGAGGGGGTCTGAGGGGGCTTTTGGGGGGGCTTCAGGGTCTCAGGGGGGAGTCCTGGGGGGGCCCAAGGGGGACCTGGGGGGCTTTGGGGAGTCAGGGGGATCTTGGGGGGTCCTGAGAGTGTCCGGGGGGGTCTGGGGGACTTTTGGGGGTCTCTAGGGGGGGTTGTGGTTGCTGGGGGGGGTCTTGGGGGGCCCTGGGGGGCTTTGGGGGAGGCTTGAGGGGTCTCAGGGGGTGTTGGGGGTTTGAGGGGTCCGAGGGGGGGCTTAGGGTCCTGGTCCTGGGTGTGTTGGGGGGGGCTTTTGGGGGGTCCTGGGGGGGTCTTGGGGGTCAGGGGGGTTCTGGGGAGCCCTAGGGGGACCTCACGGGGGGGCTGGGGATGCTGGGGGACTCCCTGGGGACCTGGGGGTGGGACAACCTGGGTGGCTTGGGCTGGGGGTGGGGGCAGATTTTGGGGGTCCTGGGGGAGGTTATGGGGTGGGGGTGGGGTTAATTTGGGGTGGGGGCACCCACTCACCCCCACCCCCCCCCCCCCAGGACTCAGGGCTGCGGCTCCACTACGTCACCCGAGGGCCCCCCACCGCCCCCCTGATGCTGCTTCTCCACGGCTTCCCCCAAAACTGGTGGGTGACGTCCCCGCCGTCATGGCCGCCACCGCCATGGTGGCATCGCCGCGGTGACGCCATCGCCGCCCTCGCCCCCGCCAGGTTCTGCTGGCGCTTCCTGCTCCAGGCGTTCGGCGCTCGGTACCGGGTGGTGGCTCTGGACCTCCGCGGGTACGGCGCTTCCGAGAAGCCCCCGGACCGCGACAGCTACCGGCTGGAGGTCCTCCTGGGGGACATCCGCGAGGTCATCGAGAGCCTGGGGACACCCCTGGGACAGGGCGAGGGCTCAGCGGCGTCACCCAAGTGTGTCCTGGTGGGTCATGACTGGGGTGGCCTCCTGGCCTGGGAGGTGGCCGCCAGCCACCCCGCCCTGGTGGAGAAGTTGGTGGTGATGGACGGGCCTCAACGGGCCGGCATGGAAGGTGATGGGCGGGGGCTTCTTGGGGACAGGGCGGGGCCACCGGGGCTGGGCGGGGCCATTGAGGCTGGGTGGGGCCATCGGGTGACATCTGTCATGGCTGTGCCATTGGGCACTGTCTCACGGCCAACACCATTGGGTGTCACCTCTCATGGCCAATGCCATTGGGTGTCACCTCTCATGGCCAATGCCATCGAGTGCCATCTCATGGCCAATGCCATTGGATGCCATCTCATGGCCAACGCCATTGGACACTGTCTCATGGCCAACACCATTGGACACTGTTTCATGGCCAATGCCATTGAGTGCCATCTCATGGCCAACACCATTGGGTGTCACCTCTCATGGCCAATGCCATTGAGTGCCATCTCATGGCCAATGCCATTGGATGCCATCTCATGGCCAACGCCATTGGACACTGTCTCATGGCCAACACCATTGGACACTGTTTCATGGCCAATGCCATTGAGTGCCATCTCATGGCCAACACCATTGGGTGTCACCTCTCATGGCCAACGCCACTGAGTGCCATCTCATGGCCAATGCCATTGGATGCCATCTCATGGCCAACGCCATTGGGTGCTATCTCATGGCCAATGCCATTGAGTGCCATCTCATGGCCAACGCCATTGAGTGCCATCTCACGGCCATACTGCCAGCCCCCATCTCTTGTGGTGGCACCAGGTACTGTCCCAGCCCCGCAGCCATCTTTGGGCCCCCTGCGGTGGCCGCTGACACCCATGTCCCTTTCCTGGCGCAGATTTCATCATCCGCCACCCCTCCCAGCTCCTCCGCTCCAGCTACGTCTTCCTCTTCCAGCTGCCCTGGCTGCCCGAGTTCCTTCTCTCCTTGGCCGACTTCCAGGTGGGTCCCCATCCCCGCGTCTCCTCGTCCCCACCGCGTCCCCAAGGTGTCGCCTTCTGCACCTCCCCCACCCATGAAGCTCTTCAAGAACCTCTTGAGGAGCAACCAAGGGGTGAAGAATGTCCCCTGTCCCCGGTGCTGGGGCAGTGGGGGGCTTTTGGGGGGGCTTGAGGGGGTCCTGGGGAGCTCAGGGGGGACTTGGGGGACCTCATCCACACTTCCTGTCACCATCCTTGGTGGCCCCATAGCTGGTGAAGACCATACTGACGGGGCCCTGGATGGGGATCCGGAACCCGGCACGGCGGCTGACGGAGCAGGAGTTGGACGCTTACATCTACGGCCTGGCCCAGCCGGGGGGGCTGTCCCCCCCCATCCACTACTACCGCAACCTCTTCCGGTGGGTGGGGAGGTCCAAGGTTGGGTGCTCCTGGTTGGGTGCTCCTGGATTGGGTGCTCTTGGGTTGGGTGCTCTTGGGTTGGGTTCTCCCATTGGAGGTGATCCCAGTTGGGTGCTCTTGGGTTGGGTTCTCCCATTGGAGATGACCCCAGTTGGGTGCTCTTGGGTTGGGTGCTCTTGGGTTGGGTTCTCCCATTGGAGGTGATCCCAGTTGGGTGCTCCTGGTTGGGTGCTCTTGGGTTGGGTGCTCCTGGGTTGTGTGTGGTGGGTTGGGTGCCCTTGGGTTGAGTGGTCCAGGGTTGGATTCTCCCATTGGAGATGACCCCAGTTGGGTGGTCTTGTGTTGGGTGCTCTTGAGATGGATGTGGTGGGTTGGGTGCTCCTGGTTGGGTGCTCTTGGGTTGGGTGCTCTTGGGTTGGGTTCTCCCATTGGAGATGACCCCAGTTGGGTGGTCTTGTGTTGGGTGCTCTTGAGATGGATGTGGTGGGTTGGGTGCTCCTGGTTGGGTGCTCTTGGGTTGGGTGCTCTTGGGTTGGGTTCTCCCATTGGAGGTGATCCCAGTTGGGTTCTCTTGGGTTAGGTTCTCCCATTGGAGATGACCCCAGTTGGGTGCTCTTGGGTTGGGTGCTCTTGGGTTGGGTTCTCCCATTGGAGGTG
>JAQJZH010000046.1:0-204435 GCA_028020825.1 Podargus strigoides
GGGGCTGCGCCACCGGGACCGGGACCCGACCGGGCTGTACCGGGACCCCTCCCCCCGCTCTGTGTCGTGTGCCGCCCCTCCCCCCCCCCCCAACTCCTCCTGGAGTGGGGATCTCTGGCACCCCCCCCCGTTCGTGGGGACCCCCCCCAATTCATGGGGACCCCCCCCATCTTCCCTCCCAGTCAGGGTGCAGTGGGGACCCCCCCAATTCATGGGGACCCCCCCCATCTTCCCTCCCAGTCAGGGTGCAGTGGGCCCCCCCCAATTCATGGGGACCCCCCCATCTTCCCTCCCCCCCCAGACAGGGTGCAGTGGGGACCCCCCCCAATTCATGGGGACCCCCCCCATCTTCCCTCCCAGTCAGGGTGCAGTGGGGACCCCCCCCCCAAATTCATGGGGACCCCCCCATCTTCCCTCCCAGACAAGGTGCAGTGGGGACCCCCCCAGTTCATGGGGGGGGGCATTTTGGGGGGGCCCACAGTGCCAGGGCTGGGCTCTGGGTGATGCTGCAGGCACAAGGGGGGGCCCTAGGGGGCTTTGGGGGGAGCGGGGGGGGCAGAAATGTGCCCCCCCCCCCCGGTAGCTGGAGCCTTCCCGTGTGGGATGGGGCACCCCCATTTTGGGGGGGGGCACGGTGGGTTTTGGGGGGGGGGGGGGTGATCCAGTTGGGGGTGTGTGATCTGGTTTGGGGGGTGCCAATCCAGTTTGGGGGGGGAGTGATCCAGTTTTGGGGGGGGGGGATATGATCCGTTTTGGGGGGGCTCATCCAGTTTGGGGGGGCTGATCCGTTTTGGGGGGGGCTGATCCAGTTCGGGGGGGGCTGATCGAGTTGGGGGTGGGGATATGACCCGTTTGGGGGGGGGGGCTGATCCGTTTTGGGGGGGGGGGCTGATCCAGTTTGGGGGGGGTGGATCCAGCTGGGGGGTGATATAATCCGGTTTGGGGGGGGCTGATCCGTTTGGGGGGGGCTGGTCCAGCTTGGGGGGGGGGGGGGGAATATGACCCGTTTTGCGGGGGCTGATCCAGCTTGGGGGGGCTGATCCGGTTTGGGGGGGGATATGACCCGTTTGGGGGGGGCTGATCCAGTTTGGGGGGGGCTGATCGAGTTGGGGGGGGGGGGATATGACCCGTTTGGGGGGGCTGATCCAGTTTGGGGGGGCTGATCCGGTTTGGAGGGGGATATAATCCGGTTGGGGGGGGGGCTGATCCAGTCTGGGGGGGCTGGTCCAGTTGGGGGGGGATATGATCCGGTTTAGAGGGGCTGATCCGGTTGGGGGGGGGCTGATCCAGTTTGGAGGGGGGGGGGGGGATATGATCCAGTTTTGGGGGGGATATAATCCTGTTTGGGGGGGCTGATCCGGTTTTGGGGGGCTGATCCGGTTTGGGGGTGTCAGGATGCAGCCCACCCGGAGCCCTCTGTCAGATGTGCCCCCCCCCATTCCCGGCATCCCCCCCCCCATGGACCCACTGTTGGGGGGGGGTCACCAGGCTGCCCCCCCTCTGCCCTGGGGGGGGGGTCTTCCCCCACAGCCCCCACCCCATTCCACGGGGGGGGGCCCCCCTCGTTGGGGTTCCCTGCTCCTGCGGTGCCTCTGTCACCGCGTGGGGACGGGGGGTGCCGGGTGCCACCGGGGCGATGGCATCGCCGGGCACGCAGCGGGTGAAGCCATCCGGGATCACTGGTTCGGCGTCAGTCCTCGGCGTGCCACCTCCGGGTGCCAACGTGTCATTGGGTGCCATGGGGCTGGGGTGCCAACGTGCTGGGTCACCAGGTGCCAACGTGCCAGGCCACCAGGTGCCAATGTGCCATGGCACTGGGTGCCAATGTGTTGGGTCACCAGGTGCCAACGTGCCATGGTGCTGGGTGCCACCATGCTGGGTCACCAGGTTCCAACGTGCCATGGCACTGGGTGCCAGTATGCTTGGTCACTGGGTGCCAATGTGTCAGGCCACCAGGTGCCAATGTGCTGGGTCACTGGGTGCCAATGTGCCAGGACATCTGGTGCCAACGTGCCATGGTGCTGGGTCCCAACATGCTGGGTCACTGGGTGACAACATGCCAGGCCACCAGGTGCCAACATACTGGGCCACCAGGTGCCAACGTGCCATGGCACTGGGTGCCAACGTGTTGGGTCACCAGGTGCCAACGTGCTGGGTCACCAGGTGCCAACGTGCCACGGCTCCTGGGGACACCGGCGCTGTGCCCCCTGGCACCGGAGGGCGATGGGGACCGAACCTGGGGGTCCCCTGCAGGATTTGGGGGTGCAGGGGGGGGGGGTGGGGACGCGGCGGAGCCGTGCCAGGCCTGGGATGGGTGGCACCGAGCGGTGCCCGCACGTACTCGGCTCTGCTGCCGGCTCGTTAATTATTCATTAATTCCTCGTTAATTATTCATTAATTCCTCGTTAATTATTCACGAGTGGCTGAGCTCGAGGGGGGGCTGGGAGTGGGGGACGGTTTCTCTGCTGGGGGCTCTTATTTTAGGACCTGTGTGGGCTTTCTGGGGGAAAAAATGGAGATTTTGGTGTCTGTGCCATCTATGGGTGCCTGTGCCAAGGGTGCCAGCCCTGTGCCACGCCTGGCACAGCTGGGGACACCCCTCCTTCCACGGGCACCCCAATTTTGGGGGGGTTATGGCACCATGTAACCCTTTCACGACTCTTTTAGGGGAAGAAATGGAGATTTTGGGGCACTCAGGAGGTGTCTGTGCCATCTATGGGTGCCTGTGCCAGGGGTGCCAGCCCTGTGCCATACCCAGCATAGTGGGGGACACCCCTCTTTCCATGGGCACCCCAATTTTGGGGGGTTATGGCACCGTGTAACCCTTTCATGACTCTTTTAGGGAAGAAATGGAGATTTTGGGGCACTCAGGTGGTGTCTGTGCCATCTATGGGTGCCTGTGCCATGGGTGCCAGCCCTGTGCCATGCCTGGGACAGCTGGGGACACCCCTCCTTCCATGGGGACCCCAATTTTGGGGGGGTTATGGCACCACATAACCCTTTCATGACTCTTTTAGGGGAAAAAATGGAGATTTTGGTGTCTGTGCCATCTATGGGTGCCTGTGCCAGGGGTGCCAGCCCTGTGCCGCACCTGGCACACCTGGGGACACCCCTCCTTCCACGGGCACCCCAATTTTGGGGAGGCTCTGCCCCTCCACAGCTCACCCTTGCTCGGGGACCCCTCTCCCTTCCCCATCCCCAAGGCTCTGCCGACCCCTGGGGCCGCCGGTGGCAGGCGTGGGGACACCGTGGTGGCCCCGTGAGTGGCCCTGGTGACACTTGGCACCCTGCTGTCCCCTCGCTCTGCCCCACAGACCCTTTTCCAGAGCCCAGACGAGGGGTGGCAGGTTTACACCTCGGCGCAGGCCCCCGATGGGAAGTGCCTCTGCACGGCCGTGATCCCGGTGCAGGGGACCTGCTCCCGCGACCTGCGCAGCCACCAGCTCCGCCAGCTCATGGAGAAGGTCAGTGGTGGCCACCACGGGGGTGTTAATTAGTGTTAATGAGGGGAGCTGCTGATGAAGTGGGTGGTGGGTGGTGGGAGGATGGGATGTGCATGGTGGGGGAGCTCCTTCCAGGGTGGGTGAAGCCCCACGGGGTGGGGGGATGTGCGTGGTACTTCCCTTGGGACTCGGGGTGGTCGTGTTCTGGTGAGGACACATCCAGCTCTGTCTGGGTGTGTCATCCCTCATCCCTCATCCATCATCCTTCATCCTTCATCCCTCATCCATCATCCATCATCCTTCATCCCTAAATCCCTCATCCCTCATCCCTCATCCCTCATCCTTCATCCCTCATCCTTCATCCCTCATCCCTCATCCCTCATCCCTCATCCCTCATCCTTCATCCCTCATCCTTCATCCCTCATCCCTCAGTCCCTCATCCCTAAATCCCTCATCCTTCATCCCTAAATCCCTCATCCCTCATCCCTCATCCCTCATCCTTCATCCCTCATCCTTCATCCCTCATCCCTCATCCCTCATCCCTCATCCCTCATCCTTCATCCCTCATCCTTCATCCCTCATCCTTCATCCCTCATCCTTCATCCCTCATCCTTCATCCTTCATCCCTAAATCCCTCAGTCCCTCAACCCCTCATCCCCCAACCCTCATCTCTCATCCTTCATCCTTCATCCCTCATCCCTCATCCCTCATCCATCAATCCCTCAATCCCTCATCCCTCATCCATCAATCCCTCAATCCCTCATCCCTCATCCATCATCCTTCATCCCTCATCCCTCAACCCCCAATCCCTCATCCTTCATCCCTCATCCCTTGATTCCTCAATCTCTAATCCTTCTTCCCTCAATTCCTCATCCCTCAATCCCTCATCCCTCATCCCTCAAACCCTCATCCTTCATCCCTCATCCCTTGATTCCTCCATCCCTCATCCCTCATCCCTCAACCCCTCAATCCCTCTTCCCTCAATCCCTAATCCTCCATCCCTCATCCTCCATCCCTAATGCCTCATCCCCCGTCCCTCGAGCCACATCTCATCCTGTGGCTCCCCAGCGATGGGGACACCGGGATGGGGTGTCCTGTCCCATGTCCCCACCACCCCCCTCACCCTGGCCTGATCCTGAGGGCTGCTGTCCCCTCCCCATCCCCTCCCTCCCTCTGCACCCCAAATTGTCCCCTCAATTAGCACCAGGGGGCTGTGTTAATTAACTCCCCCCCCCTCCATCCCATCATGCAGGTGCAGAACATCTCCCAGTCCATGGAGGTGCTGGACCTCCGGACCTACCGGGACCTCCAGTACGTGCGGAACACCGAGTCCCTGCTGCGGGGCCTGGACTCCCGGCTCAAGGTGGCTGCTGAGAGCCAGAAGAGCCTCAATGCCAAGAGCTTCCAGGTGAGCCCCCAGCCCCCGGCACCCCTCGTGTCCCAGGGGACCTTTCGTGTCCTCCCCGAGCACGTGGTGGTGCTAAGAGGGGAAGGGTCCTGCTCTTGGTGGTTTGGGGGGGTGAGCATCGCTGGGGTGGTCCAGGTGGCCAAGGATCCCTCGGGTGGCCCCAGGGTTGAGCATCCCTGCAGGTGGCCAAGGATCCTTGTGGTGGCCCCAGAGCTGAGTGTCCCTGTGGTGGTTCCAGGTGGCCAAGGATCCCTGTGGTGGCCCCAGAGCCAAGTGTTCCTGTGGTGGCCCTAGAGCTGAGTGTCCCTGTGGTGGTCCAGGTGGCCAAGGATCCTTGTGGTGGCCCCAGAGCTGAGTGTCCCTGTGGTGGTCCAGGTGGCCAAGCATCCCTGTGGTGGCCCCAGAGCTGAGCATCCCTGCAGGTGGCCAAGGATCCTTGTGGTGGCCCCAGGGCTGAGTGTCCCCGTGGTGGCCCTAGAGCTGAGCATCCCTGTGGTGGTTCCAGGTGGCCAAGGATCCTTGTGGTGGCCCCAGAGCCAAGTGATCCTGTGGTGGCCCTAGAGCTGAGTGTCCCTGTGGTGGTTCCAGGTGGCCAAAGATCCCTGTGGTGGCCCCAGGGCTGAGCATCCCTGCAGTGATCCGAGGACTGAGTGTCCCTGTGGTAGTCCAGGTAGCCAAGTGTCCCTACAGTGACCCCAAATCTGAATGTCCCTGTGGTGGTCCCAGGACTGAATGTTGTTGTGGTGTCCCCAAGGCCAAGTGTCCCTGTGGTGGTCCAGGTGGCCAAGCATCCCTGGGGTGCTCCAAGTGGCCGAGCATCCCCGTGGTGGTTCCAGAGCTGAATGTCCCTGGGGTGGTCCCAGGGCTGAGCATCCCTGTGGTGGCCTCAAGGCCAAGTGTCCCTGTGGTGGTCCAGGTGGCCGAGCATCCCCGTGGTGGCCCCAGAGATGAGCATACCTGGGATGGCCCCAAGGCCAAGTGTCCCTGTGGTGGCCCCAGAGCTGAATGTCCCTGCAGTGGTCCAGGGCCGAGCATCCCCGTGGTGGTCCCAGGGCCAAGTGTCCCTGTGGTGGCCACAGAGCTGAGCATCCCCGTGGTGGCCCCAGAGCTGAATGTCCCTGTGGTGGTCCCAGGGCTGAGCATCCCTATGGTGGCCCCAAGACCAAGTGTCCCTGTAGTGGTCCAGGGCTGAGCATCCCTGCCTCACCCAGCCGCGCAGGATGAGCGCGTGGCACAGGATGCCCCGGGCACAGGACAAACCAACCCAGTGTCCCCTCCTGGTGCCACGGCGGCGGAGCCGTGCCAGCGCCAGCCCGGCCACGTGGTGCCAGCCCATCACCCTGCCCATCCACCCCTTTAATTAAACCCAGCACCACCCTTCCCCACCAGTGCCACCGTCCCCTCCTGACGGGCGCTGCAGCCTGCGAACCGATGCCGCAGCGAGTCCCCACCACCCCACCCCCCCCCCAAAAAAAAAAAATCCCATTACCCCCCCCCCTGCTGGGACACTGGTTTATTTTGGGATCTTTTCAGCTTCATCCTGACAGTTGAGGAGCGTTTCTGTCTCGGGAGCTCTGGGTTCTTGGCACAGAAACGGGGCTGGAGGATGCGCGGGTGGACGGCGGGCGCGGAGACATTGATCGAGCATCCGAGCTGCAGCAAACAGCTCTGGTGCCACTGCCACCGCGGCAGGAGGGGCTGCAACCCCCCCCCCAGGCTCCTCCAGCATCTTCATCAATGAGCTGGGCAGGGGAGAACCTCAGGGGGGTTCAGTGAGGGCAAGGGCAGGGGGCTGCCCCTGGGGGAGGAGAATGGCAGGCACCAGGATAGAGTGGTTTGGGTTGGAAGGGACCTCAAAGCTCAGCCCATCCCACCCACGGACCCCCTCCCACCAGCCCAGGGTGCTCCAACCCCACCCAACCTGGAACCCTTCCAGGGATGGGGGCACCCACAGCTTCTCTGGGCACCCTGGGCCGGGGTCTGCCCACCCTCAGGGTGAAGAACTTCTTAGATCCAGTCTAAACCCACCCTCTCCCAGCTTCCACCCATCACCCCTCGGCCTCTCACCCCAGGCCCTTGCCCAAAGTCCCCCCCCAGCTCTCCTGTCCCCCCCAGGCACTGGAAGGGGCTCTGAGGTCTCCCTGGAGCTTTCTCCAGGCTGAACCCCCCAGCTCCCTCAGCCTGTCCCCAGAGCAGAGCTGCTCCAGCCCTGGGTCACCTCCATGCCCTCCTCTGGACTTGCTCCACCAGCTCCAGATCTTTGCGTTGGGGGCTCCAGATCTGCACCCAGGATCCCAGGGGGGGGTCCCATGAGGGCAGAGAAGATGGGGATGGACCTTTGGATGCAGCCCAGGACACCGTTGGCTCACGTTGATCTTCTCATCCCCCAAGTCCTTCTCCCCAGGGCTGTTCTCCACCCACTCATTGGGTCACCACCTGATCCAGAAAGCTCCTTGGTGCCCCCAGAGGGACATCAGGAGGGGGTGTCCTATGGGCTTCTTTTCCCCCCCTTAAACAGGAGCTGAAGGACAAAATGACGGAGCTGCTGCCTCTGCTGCCCGTCCTGGACCAGTACAAGTCGGACACGAGGCTGATCGTGCACCTGAAGGAGGAGGTGAGGAACCTCTCGGGGACCCTGCTGGCCATCCAGGAGGAGATGGGTGCCTACGACTACGAGGAGCTGCAGCAGAGGGTGCTGATGCTGGAGGCGAGGCTGCACGCCTGCATGCAGAAACTGGGTACGCTCTGCGCCCCCCCCCTACGTCCTCAACCTGCTTCGTGGCTCTGGAGTGGGGGGCACCCACGTTCCGCTCACCCCCAGGGGTGTCCTCGCACGTGGAGGGGACCCCAGGGTCCTGCTGTGTCCCCCTGTCCCCCCACGACTCCTGGGGGTCCCTCCCTGCCCGGTGCGTGATGCTCGCGGGCTGGGGGCACCCAGGGGTGTCGTGGTCATGGGTGCCCCCCCTAACCCCAACCTCCTCCCCCCCCACCCCGTTTCCAGGCTGTGGGAAGCTGACGGGGGTCAGCAACCCCATCACCATCCGAGCGTCGGGCTCCCGCTTCGGGTCCTGGATGACCGACACGATGACGCCCAGCGCCGACAGCCGGGTGAGTGGCGCGGGCACCCGTGGGGAGTGGGGGGCAGGCTGGGGTCCACGCACCTCCCTGCACGCTCCCTGGGGTGCTCACTGCCTGTGCTGCAGGGGTGCCACCACACCGGGGTGCCACCACACCGGGGTGCCCACTCGTTGGGGTGCCTGTGCCTGTGGCTCTTGTTCTGGGTGCCCACCTTGTCCTGGATGCCCATCTCAGCCTGGAGCCCACCTTGTCCTGGGAGCCCACCTCATCCCAGGTGCCCACCTTGTCCTGGGAGCCCACCTTGGCCTGGGTGCCCATCTCATCCTGGATGCCCACCTTGTCCTGGGTACCCACCTTGTCCCAGGTGCCCACCTTGTCCTGGGTACCCACCTTGTCCTGGGTACCCACCTTGTCCCAGGAGCCCACCTTCATCTGGATGCCCATCTCATCCTGGGAGCCCACCTCATCCCAGGTGTCCACATTGTCCTGGGAGCCCACCTTCATCCTGGATGCCCACCTCATCCCAGGTGCCTGTCTCATTCTGGATGCCCACCTCATCCTGGGTACCCACCTTGTCCTGGATGCCCATTTCATCCTGGGTGCCCATCTCATCCCAGTTGCCCACCTTGATGTGGGTGCCTACCTTACCCTGGGTGCCCATCTCATCCTGGATACCCACTTTGTCTTAGATGCCCACCTTGTCCTGGGTACCCACCTTGTCCCAGGAGCCCACCTTGTCCCAGGAGCACACCTTCATCTGGATGCCCATCTCATCCTGGGTGCCCACCTTCTCCTAGATGCCCACCTTGTTCTGGGTGTTCACCTTGTCCTAGATGCCCATCTTACCATGGGTGCCCACCTTGTTCTGGGTGCTCACCTCGTCCTGGCTGCCCACCTTCATCTGGATGCCCATCTCATCCTGGGTGCCCACCTTGCCCTAGATGCCCATCTCACCACGCGTGCCCACCCGACAGGGGTGTGGGGCACCCCCTTTCCACCATCCACCCCTGCCCTGTGCCCTACAGGTGTGGTACATGGACGGTTACTACAAAGGCCGCCGCGTCTTGGAATTCCGCACCTTGAACGACTTCGTGACGGGGCAGAACTTCGTCCAACACCTCCTCCCTCACCCCTGGGCCGGCACCGGCCACGTGGTCTTCAACGGCTCCCTCTACTACAACAAATACCAGAGCAACATCGCCGTGAAGTACCACTTCCGCTCCCGCAGCGTCCTGGTGCAACGCAGCCTGGCCGGCGCCGGCTACAACAACACCTTCCCTTACTCCTGGGGTGGCTTCTCCGACATCGACTTCATGGTGGACGAGAGCGGGCTGTGGGCGGTCTACACCACCAACCAAAACGCCGGGAACATCGTGGTGAGCAGGGTGGACCCGCAGACGTTGGAGGTCCTGCGGAGTTGGGACACGGGGTACCCCAAGAGGAGCGCCGGCGAGTCCTTCATGATCTGCGGCACGCTCTACGTCACCAACTCCCACCTGGCCGGCGCCAAGATCTATTTTGCTTATTACACAAACACTTCCAGCTACGAGTACACGGATATCCCCTTCCACAACCAGTATTCCCACATATCCATGCTGGACTACAACCCGCGGGAGAGGGTGCTCTACACCTGGAACAACGGCCACCAGGTCATCTACAACGTCACGCTCTTCCACGTCATCAAGACGTCAGGTGAGCTGTGACACGGTGCCCTCTCCCTTCACCCCCTTTCCCTGTGTTGGACTCCTCTGCTCTCCTCTTCCCCCAGCTCAGTTTATATATATTTATATTTTTTTTTTTGGATATTTCTTTGGTTTCGTGGCGCATGGATCTCTTTGGCCTCCAGTTGGGTTTTTTTCGGTTCCTTTTTCGATTTACGTCTTTATTTTGACGGCAAATAAAAACGATCTCTGATGTTTGATGGGGCTCGTGATGGTTTTCTTTTTAATTCCCCATTTTTTTTTAAAAAAATCATGATTATCTGTCACTAACAGCTTGGTTTCCCCCTCCTTCTCCTTCATCCTCTGCTGGTGGGCGCCAGGAACCTCCAGCCCTCTGCTGGCAGCCGGCGATGGGTGGGTTTAACGCAGGAGGAAATGACAGCAGAGCTGGGGAGAGGAGAGGAGGAAGGGAAATGAGAGAGCAGCTGCAGTGAGCAGGGGGAGCAGAGCCTGAAAAGTGGGGGGGGGCAGAGCCTGCAGGGGTGTCTCACCCCAAAATGAGCACCCAGTAAGGCCGAGGGAGAAGGAAACTGGTCCTGGGGGAGAGCAGGAACCTTCTGGGCAGCGGTGAGGAGGGATGGAGGAGATGGAGGAGGGGATGGAGGGGATGTGGAGGGGATGTGGTGGAGATGGAGGAGGGGATGGAGGAGGGGATGGAGGGCATGGAGGGGATGTGGTGGAGATGGAAGGGCTGGAGGAGACATGGAGAAAGATGGGGAGGAGGGGATGAAGGGGATGTGGAAGGGATGGAGGGGATGAAGGGGATGTGGAAGGGATGGAGGAGATGGAGGAGGAGATGGAGGAGGGGATGGAGGAGATGTGGTAGAGAGGGAAGGGCTGGAGGAGACGTGGAGAAAGATGTGGAGGAGATGGAGGAGGGGATGGAGGGGATGTGGAGGAGATGGAGCAGGGGATGAAGGGGATGTGGAAGGGGAGGAGGGGATGGAGGAAGAGATGGAGGAGGGGATGGAGGGGATGTGGAGGGGATGGAGGAGATGTGGTGGAGATGGAAGGGTTGGAGGAGATGCAGAGGAGATATAGAGAAGATGGAGGAGATGGAGGGGATGGAGGAGATGGAGGGGATGAAGGGCTGGGGGGGCCACAGGGCTGGAGGAGGCAGGGGACCGGTGGTGCCCAGGGCTCGGCTGGCAGCCCCACCACTCGGGCAGACCCGTGGGCAGGGTGGGGTGGAATGGAGCTGCCAGTGGTGCTGTGAAATCAAGTTATGGGGCTTTGCTCCCCAGGCCTGTGGGGCAGCCCCAACCCTGCGAGATGCTTCATAAACTCAGGGGGGGACCCCTGCAAGCAGCACCCCCCCCCCAAACCCCCCCACCTGGGAAGAGAGCTGCGTGGGGACACTGGCAGGATGGGGATGGGGACAGGGTGTGTTAAAACCTTCAGGGGTCACATCACCTCTTCTGAGTCCCCCTCACAGCCCTGGGACCTTCACAGGCAGGGGAAAAGGGGGGGGGGGGCTGGTCCAGACCTGGAGCCCCATCCCTACCCCGGGAACGGCGTCACGGAGCCGCAGTCCGTGTCGAGAGCGTAAACCCAAAGCTGGAAGCACCTTGTGACGCTTGTTCTCCTCTCCAAAGAGGCGTGGGGGACAAGAGGATAATCCCCACTAATCCCATCAGCAGCTCGGAGCGCTGCGGGGACGGGGGATCTCGGCAGCCCCCCCTCCGTGGTGACATGTTTTGGGGTGCTGGGAAGCTCAGCTCACCCCAGAAATGCTAATGGGATTGTTGGGGGGTCCATCAATAGCTCCTGGGGGGGGGGAGAAGACCCCCTGAGCATCCCTCCATCATCCAGGCACTCGAGGAAGCACCTTGGGGGGGTGATGGGGATGTATTGGGGTGCTGAGCCCCCCACCCTACGCAGCACATCTCTGGTTCCCAGGTTCATTCCTGCATCCCAGCTGGGTTGGGACCACGGGACGGTGATCACCCCCCCACGCCGTGGCTGGTGGCTCCTTCCTGCAGGGAATTTAATTTGCCGTGGGAAGCCGGCGCGGGCCGGCGGCCAACGTGGCACGGCCAGGAGGGTTTATTGAGCAGAGCCAGAGGAGGAGGAGGAGGAGGAGGAGGAGGAGGAGGAGGATGGAGGCCTTTGTGCCTGGCAGCCCCCCTGCGGGGGTTATTTAGCAATTAGCGCTTGGCAGAGGCTGTATCCAAGCGACCCGCGGAGCCAGAGGTGAATCCGGGCTCAGGATGCGGCACGGAGGCCGCTGGCCCGTGAGGATGCTCCGGGCTCACCCCGTGGCTTCCAGCAAAGCAAAGGATGGGGTTTGGTTTCCCTTGGCAGGAGGTGGCCAGGGCAGGAGGGACAAGGGGGGGGTGAGGGATGCTGCGGTGCAAAGCGAGCAGGGAGCAGCAAGGGGCGGGGAGAGGGAGTGTACGTCTGCGTCCTCAGCCCCAGCCCAGCCCAGCCCCATCCTATCCCATCCTCAACTCATCCCTATCCCCATCCCATTCCATCCCTGTCCCATCCCCATCCTTAACCCATCCCTATCCCCATCCCATCCCTGTCCCATTCTTAACCCATCCCTATCCCCATCCCATCCCCATTCCATCCCATCCCTGTCCCATTCCCATCTCATCCCCATCCTTAATCCATCCTTGTCCTCATCACCATCCCTATCCCATCCAATCCCATCCCCATTTCATCCCCATCCCTAACCCATCCCCATCCCATTCCATCCCCATTCCCATCTCATCCCCATCCTTAATCCATCCTTAGCCCCATCCCCATCTCCATCCCTATCCCATCCATCCCCACCCACTGCCACGCAGTCACTTTGGTCACCTGCCTCCCTCAGGTGGGAGGGGATTGTCCCCCTGTGCTCAGCTCAGGGGAGGCCACCCCTCGAATAGGGGGGCCCCCTCAGGCCAAGAAGGACATTGAGGGGCTGGAGCGTGGCTGGAGAAGGGTCTGGGGGACACGGAGAGGGGTTGGGGGGACACAGAGAGGGGTCTGGGGGACATAGAGAGGGGTCTGGGGGACGTGGAGAGGGGTCTGGGGGACGTGGAGAAGGTCTGGGGGACATGGAGAGGGGTCTGGGGACGTGGAGAGGGGTCAGGAGGACATGGAGAGGGGTCTGGGGGACGTGGAGAGGGGTCAGGAGGACATGGAGAGGGGTCTGGAGGACGTGGAGAGGGGTCTGGGGGACATGGAGAGGGGTTGGGGGACATGGAGAGGGGTTGGGGGACATGGAGAAGGGTCTGGGGATGTGGAGAGGGGTCGGGGGACGTGGAGAGGGGTCTGGGGGACGTGGAGAGGGGTCTGGGGGACATGGAGAGGGGTTGGGGGACATGGAGAAGGGTCTGGGGATGTGGAGAGGGGTCGGGGGACGTGGAGAGGGGTCTGGGGGACATGGAGAGGGGTTGGGGGACATGGAGAGGGGTCTGGGGGACCTTCGTGCCTACAGCCGGGGGAAAGAGAATAAACCGCCCCACCACCACCTTTTCCCTTCCTGCTGTGATTTCTCAGGCTACGAAAGGCACGGAGGGGAGGAGGAGGGGGGTGGGGGATGGGGATAAAAAATATAACCCAGGGCACTTAATAACCTTCTGGATATTGGAATTCTCCTGGAAAAGAGCCTGGAATCACTCACCCCGCGGAGCGGCGGCGGGGTTTGTTGCAGTTTATTGTCATTCCTGCGAAGGCTCAGCCCTTTCGAGAGGAGAATTGGGTATTCAGGGCGGATCCTGGCTGGGGATGGGGTGGGGGGGTTGGGGGGGGGACAGGGATGCAGAGGTGGAGGATGGGGGGGGGGGGGTGGTGGCTGCTGTGGCGCTGTTGGATAACGCTAAAATAAAAAGGTTTTAGAAATATTCAACCTGAGCAGCACCCAAATCTTGAGAAACACCCCCAAAAGGGGCTAGGGGGGGGTCGTGGTGGGACCCCAGTGGGACCCTCATGGAGTGCCAGCCCCCCCCCCATTAATAAATTGCTTCGTCATGGAAGCGTCAGCAGAACCGGGGAAAAAACCCCAAAAACTCAGGGAGGGGTCGATAATTTGGGTTCGTTTCAGGCAGGGAAGGGGGGTGTGGAGATAACAGGTTGTGGAAATCATGGGGGTGTCGTGGGATGGGGACCATCCCACCCATCCCACCCCTGGGGCCCCCCCTGGGACCCCCCCACCAGCCCAGGGTGCACCTGAGCCACTTCCCTGCCCCCTTCCCGGTTCCCCCCACCACAGAAAGGAGGAAAAGCCCCCAAAATCCGTTTCCTTGCAGATCCAGCACTCACCCCCTGAGGATGACTCAAGGGCTGAAGGCTTTCCCATCACCCAGCCCAGTCTAGAGGAACCCACCAGTGACCAGGGGGGACCCACCAGTGACCAGGGGGGACTCACCAGCGACCAGGGGGGGACCCACCAGTGACCGGGGGGGACCCACCAGTGACCGGGGGGGACCCACCAGCGACCAGGGGGGAGCCACCAGTGACTAGGAGGAACCCACCAGTGACCAGGGGGGACCCACCAGCGACCAGGGGGGACCCACCAGCGACCAGGAGGGACCCACCAGTGACCAGGAGGGACCCACCAGTGACCAGGGGGGACTCACCAGTGACAGGGGGGGAGCCACCAGTGACCAGGGGGGACCCACCAGCGACCAGGGGGGACCCACCAGCGACTCTGGTGTTGGGGACCCCAAAAGTGGACACAGCACCCCAGGGGGTGTCTCACCAGAGCAGAGCAGAGGGGGAGCACCCCCTCCTCGCCTTGCTTTGGGTGCAGCCCAGGACGTGGTTGGGCTCTCTGGGCTCCAGCACACGTTGCCGGCTCATATTGAGCTTCTCACCCCCCCCAGCACCCCCAAATCCTTCTCAGGGCTGCAAAGCTCAGCGGGCTCTCCTTGCTTTCAAGCCCTTCTTTTGCCAGCAGGAGCTTTCTGGGAAGCAACTGTCCAGTGCCGATGGAAAAATCCACTTCCGTCTTCCCAACCCCGGCCCCATCCATCCTGCTCTGACAGGAGGGGAGGGAGGGATGGAGGGGAGGGAAGGATGGAGGGGAGGGAGGGATGGAGGGGAGGGGAGGGATGGAGGGGAGGGGAGGGATGGAGGGGAGGGGAGGGATGGAGGGGAGGGGAGGGATGGAGGGGAGGGAAGGGATGGAGGGGAGGGAAGGATGGAGGGGAGGGAAGGATGGAGGGGAGGGAAGGGATGGAGGGGAGGGAAGGGATGGAGGGGAGGGAAGGGATGGAGGGGAGGGAAGGGATGGAGGGGAGGGAAGGGATGGAGGGGAGGGAAGGGATGGAGGGGAGGGAAGGGATGGAGGGGAGGGAAGGATGGAGGGGAGGGAAGGATGGAGGGGAGGGAGGGATGAAGGGGAGGGAGGGATGAAGGGGAGGGAGGGATGGAGGGGAGGGAAGGGATGGAGGGGAGGGAAGGGATGGAGGGGAGGGAAGGATGGAGGGGAGGGAAGGGATGGAGGGGAGGGATGGAAGGATGGAGGGGAGGGGATGGAAGGATGGAGGGGAGGGGATGGAAGGATGGAGGGGAGGGGATGGAAGGATGGAGGGGAGGGGATGGAAGGATGGAGGGAGGGGATGGAAGGATGGAGGGGAGGGATGGAAGGATGGAGGGGAGGGATGGAAGGATGGAGGGGAGGGGATGGAAGGATGGAGGGCAGGGATGGAGGGCATGGAGGGCAGGGATGGAGGGCAGGGATGGAGGGCAGGGATGGAGGGCAGGGATGGATGGAGGGCAGGGATGGAGGGCAGGGATGGATGGATGGAGGGCAGGGATGGATGGAGGGCAGGGATGGATGGAGAGGATGGATGGATGGAGAGGATGGATGGATGGAGAGGATGGATGGATGGAGAGGATGGATGGATGGATGGAGGGCAGGGATGGATGGATGGAGGGCAGGGATGGAGAGGATGGAGGGCAGGGATGGAAGGATGGAGGAAGGTGTCCCCCAGCCCCCTCCAGTCATTCTACATCGCTTCTCTGTTTTGCTTATAACCTGGGGGGGTTTCCAGGTGGGTTTTGGGTATCCAAGGGCTGCTTGGGATAAAATAACATATGCAGACACTCATGCATCAAGGTAATTCAGCATGGAAGGCTCAGCAGCAGCCCTGATAAATAAAATATCAATAATAAAATACCCCCTTACCCCAAAGAGCCCAGGGTTTTAATTACAGCGTGCCTGGAGGGACCGGGAGCGCGGAGGCTGAGCCTGTGCGTGTGTGTGTGCAAACAGCACAAGGGCTGCCAGCCCCTTCCCCCTTCAGCAGGGCTGGGGCTGAGCTCTGGATCTGCTGCAGGCTGACAACTTAAATCCACCTTCAGGGACACGGCCCCCGGAGAGGGAAGGGGTCTGGCATGGGGGGGGCGCTGAACATCTGCCCAGGGAGCTCCAGCTGTCGGCAGAGGGAAATGGGATGCTTGGGAGAGGGTGATGGAGCTGGGAGGAAGGGGATGGGGATGGTGGCAGCACTTTGTGCCCCCTCCCCAAGGCAGCTGCGGGCTCAGCGGTGCCGTAAATGTGGCTTTGAGCTGATTTCCTTGGGGAAATCACTCGGGGGCTCCCCCCATCCCTGCTCTGCAGTGCCTGAATCCATCCATTTCCCCCCCCCTCTCAGCATCAGCTGCACCCCAAAAAAATCAAACCAGGCTCCCCCATCACCAGAGCTCACCCCTTATCTCCAGCGAGCGACCAGCACGGAGCCATCACCCCCCCAGTAAAAAAATAAATAAAATAAATAAATAAAAAATAACACCCTGGGTGCCTCAGCTCAGCCCTGAACCAACCCAAAGCTTCAGGGGAAAAAATAGGGGGCTCCATCCACCCATGGAGGGGTCCAGCCCAGCCCCCAATCTCCCCCCCCCGAGCAGGACAGGGGGGGTAATTCATCTCCCCCCCCCTCTCTACCCCAGCCCATCAGGGACTCGGCTCCTGCTGCCGTGACAGCTAATTTTAGAGCTGATTTATTGAGGTTTTACCGGGGAGAGCGCATGAAATATTCCCCCGGCGTGACCGAGCGCTCCGTGGCGGGGGGGGGGGGAGCCTTAAATATTTACGAGGCGTCTGGCGGCGGCGGGGGGGGAGCGTTTGCCGCTGACTCACGGCCCAGAGCTTGGCCAAGCTTCATGGAGCCTTCAGCCCACCTTGGGGTGCTGGGTGGGGGTCAACCCCCCCATTCTGCAGGGGGGAAGGAGATGGGGGGGATGGGTCGCTCCCAGGTTGCTCTGCAATGGGGGGGGGTAAGGTTTGTCCCCCCACTCTTCGTGGTCTTGCACCCCCCCAACCCAAGGACCAAGGTCAAGGTTGGGTTCGTTGGCCGAGGGCTGCATGGCTCGAGGTCACCAGGACACGTTGGTGAGGAGGAGTGTGGGCAGCAGGGGGAGGAAGGTTCTCCTCCTCCTCTCCTCCCCTTCTCTGGCCTCAGATGGAATCTGGGGTCCAGTTTGGGGGCTCCCCAGTTCCAGAGGGCCATGGAGCTACTGGAGAGAGCCCAGGGAGGTGCTGGAGGGACTGGAGCATCTCCCCTGTGAGGAGAGGCTGAGGGAGCTGGGGCTGCTCAGATGGGGCCAGGCTCTGCTGGGTGGTGCCCAGTGAGAGGACAAGGGGGCACTGGGACAAACTGGGATGTGTGAGGCTCCATCTGAACATCTCACACACCGGAGGGGACAGTTCCACTGCTCCAGGAGGATGGGTTTCACCTGACCTGAAGTTCCAGGATTCCAAGAACCCTCCTGAAATAAAACAGAGGGCCACGGAGCTACTGGGGAGAGCCCAGATCCTGTGGGATCTGCTCTGGGATCCTGCTCCAGCAGGGGGTGGCACTGGGAGGAGCTCCCCCCACTCTGTCACCCATGATCCACATCCAAGGGAGGACCAAAGGCACCAGCCAAACTCCTTTTATTCCACGTGTCAAGAGCACAGATGCTGTTAGAGCAAAAAAACCCTGGAGAAACCACGAAACCCCTCACGCCCCACCAGGAAAATCCTGGAGCAGGAGCCCAAGGTGGCACCAAGTGGAGTTTTTAGGACCGTGACAAAGCTGAGCCCATCCAACCACAGCCAAAAGAGAAGGTGAGGTTTGGTCTGCCCACACCTCAGGGCTCCCCACGCATTTTAAACCCAAGGTTGATGAGCTTCAACCCCAACCTCACCCAACATCGGGGTCCTGAGACGAGCAACCACGAGGACGCGGTGGCGGAGGGTGGGTTTGCGGTCAAGAAGCTGCGGAATCGCCGGAGGAGGAGCTGCCAAACATCTCCTGCGAGGCGTAGGTCAGGTAGAGAAAGCCATCCTCATCCTTGTTGGCTTGGTAGAGCTCCTGCATGGTGACAGCCATGTTTGGCAGCCCCCTGTTGTTCACCAGCAGGTAGAAGGTCTGGGAGGAGGCCAGGCAGAGCCGGGACCTGCAGGGAGGAAGGTGGGGACACACGTGGGGGGTTGCCCAGCAAGGGAGGTTCCCTAGGGAGGGCTCATCCATGGGGACAACGGTGCTGGCTCGGATCTCTGGGGGTTCCTCACAAAGGGACCTGGCTTCGTAGGAGCATGGAATTGTCCTGGTTGGAAAAGCCCGTTGAGATCATGGGGTCCAACTGGTGACCCAACCCTGCCAGCTCCCCCAGTGCCCCCAGTCCCTCACCACCACCTCCTTGAGATCCCCCCAGGGATGGGGGCTCCCCCACTGCCCCATGTCCTTGAGATCCCCCCCAGGGATGGGGACCCCCCCACTGCCCCATGTCCTTGAGATGCCCCCAGGGATGGGGACCCCCCCACTGCCCCATGTCCTTGAGATGCCCCCAGGGATGGGGACCCCCCCACTGCCCCCAGTCCCTCACCACCACCTCCTTGAGATCTCCCCAGGGTTGGGGACCCCCCCACTGCCCCATGTCCTTGAGATCCCCCCAGGGATGGGGACTCCCTCACTGCCCCATGTCCTTGAGATCCCCCCAGGGATGGGGACCCCCCCACTGCCCCCAGTCCCTCACCACCACCTCCTTGAGATCCCCCCAGGGATGGGGACCCCCCCACTGCCCCCAGTCCCTCACCACCACCTCCTTGAGATCCCCCCAGGGATGGGGACTCCCCCCCTGCCCCATGTCCTTGAGATCCCCCCAGGGATGGGGACCCCCCCACTGCCCCCAGTCCCTCACCACCACCTCCTTGAGATCCCCCCAGGGATGGGGACCCCCCCACTGCCCCATGTCCTTGAGATCCCCCCAGGGATGGGGACTCCCCCACTGCCCCATGTCCTTGAGATCCCCCCAGGGATGGGGACCCCCCCACTGCCCCCATGTCCTTGAGATCCCCCCAGGGATGGGGACCCCCCCCCCACTGCCCCCAGTCCCTCACCACCACCTCCTTGGGATCCCCCCCAGGGATGGGGACCCCCCCCTGCCCCATGTCCTTGAGATCCCCCCAGGGATGGGGACCCCCCCCACTGCCCCCAGTCCCTCACCACCACCTCCTTTAGATCCCCCCAGGGATGGGGACTCCCCCACTGCCCTTGAGATCCCCCCAGGGTTGGGGACTCCCCCACTGCCCCATGTCCTTGAGGACCCCCCCACTGCCCCATGTCCTTGAGATCCCCCCAGGGATGGGGACTCCCCCACTGCCCCATGTCCTTGAGATGCCCCCCAGGGATGGGGACCCCCCCACTGCCCCCAGTCCCTCACCACCACCTCCTTGAGACCCCCCCAGGGATGGGGGCTCCCCCACTGCCCCATGTCCTTGAGATGCCCCCCAGGGATGGGGACTCCCCCACTGCCCCCAGTCCCTCACCACCACCTCCTTGAGATCCCCCCAGGGTTGGGGACTCCCCCACTGCCCCATGTCCTTGAGGACCCCCCCACTGCCCCATGTCCTTGAGATGCCCCCAGGGATGGGGACCCCCCCACTGCCCCATGTCCTTGAGATCCCCCCAGGGATGGGGACCCCCCCACTGCCCCATGTCCTTGAGATCCCCCCAGGGATGGGGACACCACCACTGCCCCATGCCCTTGAGATCCCCCCAGGGATGGGGACCCCCCCACTGCCCTGGACAGCCCGTGCCAGTGCTGGGAACCCTTTGGGGGTGAAGCATCACCTCCCTCTGCTGCCAGCCACCCACCAGCACCCACCAGCACCCACAGACATGAAGGTGGGCGCTGGGGCACAGCCAACTGCTCCCCAAAAACCTCTGCAAGGGCCAACCCCCACCCAGGAGCTCCCAGCTCCCCCTACCCCCAAACTGGAGCTGCTGGGATTTCGAGCAGAGCACGAAGGGTTTAAGTCAACTGCGAGGGTGCTGCTAATCACCTACCCCCAATTAGCAATTTACCCGCTCTGCAAAGAGCTCATTGTCACCTTCCAGCCCCAGGGAGGGGGAAGGAATTCCAGTCACCCCATGCTCTTTGCTAATTGCAAACGCTAATTGCTGAGCCTAAGCCCTCCCTCGCTGAACCCTTGCCCAGTGGAGCAGCCAAGGTGGTTCCCAAGCCAAAGCTGTTCGCATCTAGGCTGGGTTTTCGCACTGGTCTTGGGGTGTGGACCCCCCTGTTGACCTTGCCCCTGCTGTGGGGGTCACACCTTACCGCAGGGTGACGGCGAGCTGGGCCAGGGGCAGGTCCTGGGACACCAGGAACTTGGTCCTGGTCAAAGGGGGTAAGGTCTTCTCCTTCTGGTAGCGCTCCACAACCACCTGCAGTGGGGAGGAGGTGGAAAAGCAGGGCTGGGAGGCTTTGGGACCAGCCCAGAGAAGCAGGGATGGGGTCTTCAGAGTTGAACCACGAAGTTTGATGAGCAAAGACCCTCAGATTTTGCCTCTCAGCTGGCCCCAAAGAGTGGGACACGGCCCTTACCGGGATCTTGTTGGGGTATTTGAGCCTGATCTCTGTCACCTCGTGCATCCTGGTGGCTGTGGGAGAGAAAAGAGAGGGAGATAAGTGGAACCCACCCTGGTGTCCCCGCTCTGCCGCTCCCCCCAGGGCTGGGAACGCACCAAAGCTTTTCCTCTGCTTGAAGGGGCGAGAGCTGCTGTCTCCTGGGCGCATCTCCGGGGAGGAAGAGGAAGAGGAGGCAGAAGCTGCTCCCTGAGCAGGTGCTGGTGGTGATGAAGGTCCTAATATGGGCTCACCCTGCCCCACCTGGGCTGGGGGAGGAGGAGCTGGGATGCTGGGTGATGCTGGGCGATGCTGGGTGGGTGGGAGGGATGGAGAGGAAGGGGATGGGAAGGGGAGGGTTAAGAAGGGAAGGGAAAGGGAAGGATTAGTGAGAAGAGGAAGAGAAGAGGAAGGGGATGGGAAGGGAAAGGGAAGGAGAAGTGAGAAGAAGAGGAAGAGAAGAGGAAGAGAAGGGAAAGGGAAAGGAAAAGGAAAAGGGAAGGAGAAGAGAGGAGAGGAAGAGAAGAGGAAGGGGATGGGAAGGGAAGGGAAAGGAAAAGGAAAAGGGAAGGAGAAGAGAGGAGGAGAGGAAGAGAAGAGGAAGGGGATAGGAAGGGAAAGGGAAAGGGAAAGGGAAGGAGAAGTGAGGAGGAGAGGAAGAGAAGAGGAAGGGGATAGGAAGGGAAAGGGAAAGGGAAAGGGAAGGAGAAGTGAGGAGGAGAGGAAGAGAAGAGGAAGGGGATGGGAAGGGAAAGGGAAGGGAAAGGGAAAGGAAAAGGGAAGGAGAAGAGAGGAGAGGAAGAGAAGAGGAAGGGGATGGGATGGGAAGGGAAGGGAAAGGGAAGGAGAAGTGAGAAGAAGAGGAAGGGAAAGGGAAGGGAAAGGGAAAGGAAAAGGGAAGGAGAAGAGAGGAGAGGAAGAGAAGAGGAAGGGGATGGGAAGGGAAAGGGAAGGGAAAGGGAAGGAGAAGTGAGGAGGAGAGGAAGAGAAGAGGAAGGGGATGGGAAGGGAAAGGGAAAGGGAAAGGGAAGGAGAAGTGAGGAGGAGAGGAAGAGAGGAGGAAGGGGATGGGAAGGGAAGGGAAAGGGAAGGAGAAGTGAGAAGAAGAGGAAGAGAAGAGGAAGGGGATGGGAAGGGAAAGGGAAGGGAAAGGGAAAGGGAAGGAGAAGTGAGGAGGAGAGGAAGAGAAGAGGAAGGGGATGGGAAGGGGAGGAATAAGAAGGGAAGGGAAAGGGAAGGGATAAGAAGGGAAGAAGAGGAAGAGAAGAGGAAGAGGAAGAGAAGAGGAAGAGAAGAGAAGAGGAAGAGGAAGAGAAGAGGAAGAGAAGAGAAGAGGAAGAAGAGGAAAAGAAGAGGAAGAGAAGAGAAGAGGAAGAAGAGGAAGAGAAGAGAAGAGGAAGAAGAGGAAAAGAAGAGGAAGAGAAGAGGAAGAAGAGGAAGAAGAGGAAGAAGAGGAAGAAGAGGAAGAAGAGGAAGAGGAAGAAGAGGAAGAGGTTCATCTGCAGGGCCCTGCCCCCCCGCAGAAGCCGCAGCCGAACGATCCCAGCGACGAACACCTCTGTGATCAGACAATAAATGATAATTAATTGTTACCACAGCCAGCAAGGACGCCCTGCTCAGCAAAGCAGCCGAAAGGGGTCTGGGGGCACCCCCCCACCCCCACCCCAAGGTGTCACCCTGCCCTGCCCCATCAGTCCCACCCCAGCAGGACCCTGCTGGGGGGGTGTGGGGTGCTCCCTCCCCACGTTTTAATTCCTGAGCTGTCTGGGGTTTGATTTAACGAGGGGCTTGTGGCAGGGGGGGCCATAAAGCTCCCTCGCAGGTGTTTTTCAGGCGCTGCCAATTCCCTGAGTCAGGAGAGAGGAAGGTTTGGAAAACTAATTAGCCCCCATTACGCCAATTAGATGCCATTTGTCTTTTTATCTGGGTTTTTGTGTTGGTTTTTTTTTTTTCTTCCTTTCATTTGTCTTCTGGAGATGCTCGTGTGAGCTCCAACCCCTCCACCACCTGGGCAAAGGGAGGGGGGGAAAAGCAACCCAGCTCGTTTAGAGATGCAGAAGACTTTAATTAGTCTGGTTTGAATCAGCTCTTTGGCATCACGGGTCCTTCTGGGCTGGAGATGCTGGAGGAGATGGATCAGAGGGGTGGGGACAGATCCGTGGGTCAAGGGCAATGGTGTGGGGTTCAACCAAGCCAAGGGTTGGGTCCTGCCCTGGGGTCACAACAACCCCATGGAACGCTCTGGGTTTGGGGAGGAGAAGGTCTGGGGGTGGTGGTGGACACCACGGGGGCCAAGGTGGCCACCAGCATCATCCTGGGCTGTGCCAGCCATGGTGTGGCCAGCAGGAGCAGGGAGGGGATTGTCCCCCTGTGCTCAGCTCTGGGGAGGCCACCCCTCGAATCTGGGGTTCAGT
Source organism: Podargus strigoides (assembly GCA_028020825.1). Taxonomy (NCBI): domain Eukaryota; kingdom Metazoa; phylum Chordata; class Aves; order Caprimulgiformes; family Podargidae; genus Podargus; species Podargus strigoides. Next base: position 22,892 of record JAQJZH010000046.1, read on the forward strand.
TTGGGGTCCTCCTCAGGCCAAGAAGGACATTGAGGGGCTGGAGCGTGGCTGGAGAAGGGTCTGGGGGACATGGAGAAGGTCTGGAGGACATGGAGAAGGGTCAGGAGGACACTGAGAGGGGTCTGGGGGACATGGAGAGGGGTTGAGGGACACAGAGAGGGGTCTGGAGGACATGGAGAGGGGTTGGGGGACATGGAGAGGGGTCTGGAGGACATGGAGAGGGGTTGAGGGACACAGAGAGGGGTCTGGAGGACATGGAGAGGGGTTGGGGGACATGGAGAGGGGTCTGGAGGACATGGAGAGGGGTCAGAAGGACATGGAGAGGGGTCTGGAGGACACAGAGAGGGGTCTGGGGACGTGGAGAGGGGTTGGGGGACATGGAGAGGGGTCTGGAGAACTTCTGAGGGGCAACTGAAGGACCTGGGGGGTTCAGCCTGGAGAAAAAGAGGCTGAGGGGAGACCTCATCGCTCTCCCCACGACCTGGCAGGAGCTTGGAGAGAGTTGGGTGTTGGGTTCTTCTCCCGAGGAACGATGGGAACAGCCTCAAGCTGTGCCTGGGGAGGTTCCCATTGGGTACTGGGACCAATGTCCCCATTCCCATTGGGTACTGGGACCAATGTCCCCATTCCCCACCCCTGGAGGGATCTGGGGGAGGTGTGGACGTGGTGCTGAGGGCCACGGGGCAGCGGGGGGAGTTGAGTTGGGTCAACGGTTGGGCGCCATCGCCCCAAAGGGTTTCTCCAACCCAAGTGCCTCCATCTTTTGCCCTTGTGGACTGTTCTATTCCGTATTCCTTTACCATAAAAAAAAAATATATAAATATAAATAAATCCCTCAGACTCTCCCATCACCGGCTCGGAAAATTCCATCCGCAAAATCAATTCCGCCCGCGGAGCCGGTTGAGCCTTTATAAATTTATACCCCTAATAAATTCAATCCTGGGCCGTCGGCGTGGGACTGGGAGCGGGGTCTGGGAGGCGGTGGTGGGGTCGGGGGCGGGATGCGCGTTCCTCCCTCGGCGATTCCCGAAGCCCAAGCGATAATCAAAGGGATGGAGCGGGGTGCTCGTTGATTTAATTCCCCCCTCCAGGTGTTAACGGCTCGGACAAAAGCCGCTAATTAAAAGAATAATATTAATTAATTAAATAATTTAACTTATCCCCCTTTAAAAAATTGATTCGTTACCGGGGAGCATCTATTATTGACCGCTTTAATTCCCAGTTATCGCTGCAGCAGCGGGCTGGGCGCTTCGGGTTGTCGCGGTAACGAGACGCTTTCATTAGCGCGGGGTCATTAATTAAAGATGAAGGCTAATTGGGTTTTCCTGCTTTAGGGTTGAGGGGAGGGAGAGGGGGGGGGGGATTTATACATCCTTAAATATTCAAGTGGGGATCTCAGCCCGTGGCTGGGCTGTCCCAGGGCTGGGGGGGACACAGGAGGTTTGGGGGGACACAGGAGGTTTGGGGGGACACAGGAGGTTTGGGGGGACACAATTTCTATGTATTATAGCCAATATCTGTATAATATATCTGATAGATGGATGTTACAGATATAATTCCTACGTGTTATAACTAATTTCTGTATAATATTGATTATTTTGGTGTATTATAGCCAATAGGGGTGTGTTATAGCCAAGATTTCTATATTATAGCTCAGTTTTCTATATGTTATAGCCAATAGATCAATATATTCTATCTAACATGTATGTATTACAGCCCAACCTGGAGAAGAAGAGGCTGAGGGGGGACCTCATCGCTCTCCCCACGACCTGGCAGGAGCTTGGAGAGAGTTGGGTGTTGGGTTCTTCTCCCGAGGAACGATGGGAACGGCCTCAAGCTGTGCCTGGGGAGGTTCCCATTGGCTACTGGGACCAATGTCCCCATTCCCATTGGGTGCTGGGACCAATGTCCCCATTCCCCATCCCTGGAGGGATCTGGGGGAGGTGTGGACGTGGTGCTGAGGGCGGGGAGTTGAGTTGGGTCAACGGTTGGGCGCCATCGCCCCAAAGGGTTTCTCCAAGTCAACCCAGCCTCTAATTCTCTCTATAAAATCTATAAAATGGAGAAATAATCATATGATAACTCTAATGTGTGTTATTTATTTATACATACACGTGTTTGGGGATGTTGACAAGACAGAGTCAACGTGTGTGGGTCCTGCTGGCCCCTGGGTACCGCAACCCATCCCCATAATTAAGCTGTGTTTTAAAAACACCTAAGGATGTGGCAGGGGGGGGGTGTTAGTCTTTTATTGCCATCATCTCTTTCAATCCCTCTCTTACCTCTGCCAGGACTGCTCATTAGCTGCAAATCTGGTGTTAATTGCCTGATAAGGAAGGTGAGTCATTCCCAAGCTGTTCCTTACTCATCCAACCGAGGGGAACGGGCAGCAGCTCAAACAAAAACCCTGCCTTGATGCAGGAGGTGCCTCTTACACCGGTATAAAATATAAAATGTAAAATATCCCCTCTCCTGGGTTATAAATAGTGCGAGATGGGACTGGGAGGGAAACGGCTTTTAATATAAAGTAATGAGAAAAGGAGGGATGGAGGCAGGAAACATCATGGCTGCTGGATCCAACTGGGTTTAGCTCTGAAATTAAACAGCCTCAGGGGATCCCAGGATAAATAGAGGTGAGGAAATGACTCCGAGGGGGAGAGAACATCGAGGCTGGGCTCGGAGAGGGAGGGAAAGGTGCTCTGGCTGCTCTTGGTGGCCGTAGGGGGACCCTTCAAAGGGCAACAGCCGAGTGCCTGCCCCGAGACAGATGAGAAGGAGATGGGTTGGGTGTGAGGGGACCTCAGAGCTCAGCCCATCCCACCCCTGGGACCCCTCCAGGGTGCTCCAAGCCCACCCAACCTGGAACCCTTCCAGGGAGGGGGCAGCCACAGCTTCTCTGGGCACCCTGGGCCAGGGTCTGCCCACCCTCAGGGTGAAGAACTTCTTAGATCCAGTCTAAACCCACCCTCTCCCAGCTTCCACCCATCACCCCTCGGCCTCTCACCCCATCCCTTGGCCAAAGTCCCCCCCCAGCTCTCCTGTCCCCCCCAGGCACTGGAAGGGGCTCTGAGGTCTCCCTGGAACCTTCTCTTCTCCAGGCTGAACCCCCCAACTCCTCAGCCTGTCCCCACAGCAGAGCTGCTCCAGCCCTGGGTCATCTCCATGCCCTCCTCTGGCCCCACTCTGGTGCTGGGGACCCCAAAACTGGACACAGCACTCCAGGGGGGGTCTCACCAGAGGGGGAGCATCCCTCCCTCCCCCTGCTGCCCACGCTGATGCAGCCCAGGACGTGGTTGGGCTCTCTGGGCTCCACCACACATTGATGTCTCACATTGAGTTCTTCATCAAGAGACACCCCCAAATCCTCCTCAGGGCTCCTCTCCATCCATTCCCACCCCCCAGTCCGTGTCTGTGTTGGAATTTCCCTGACCCAGGTGCAGGACCTTTATTGAGCTTCACCCATGGGCCCACCTGAGTGGGAAGAGGAAGAGGAGGGAAGCAGCTCCCCCCAAGGGTCACCCCACCACTCCCTGACCCCCCCTTTCCCCGCTGCACCTCCTGTGTCCCAGCAGATGTGAACCCCACCTGGCCTTGAGGCTTCCCAGCGATTCCCAGCTTGCTTTCTCCATCCCCAGAAATCATCAGAGCTGCTTTGTTCAAAACATTTCCCCCTGGGGCCACGATCTGCAAATTTACAGCTGCTGGAGGAGGAGTTTTTTCACCCCAGGGGGACGAGGGGGCCCCTTCCTTCTGCTCTGGCTCCTTCAGCACTTGTACAATAAATAAGAAGGGGGAAAAAAAAAAGCAAAGGGTTTTTACCCCCTCCATTCAGTCAGAAGTTGCCTCCACCCAACTGCACAAGGCAAGGGGGGAAGGGGTTCCTCACCAAACAACCCACTGGGTAGGGAGGAACGGTTCATTACTCCCAAAAAAGCCTCCAAACCCAACAAATCTCCCCACTCCTGCCTCTCCAACATCCATATCTACACCAAACCACCAGGAGCAACCTCATCTAGCTGAAGGTGTCCTTGGTTGTGGCAGTGGGGTTGGACTAGATGACCTTCAAAGGGCCCTTCCAACCCTTCCACCCCTGTGCACAACAGCTCTGCCTCCCCACAGGAGATGGGAGGAAGAAGAAGCCACCTGAGCAAGGTTCCTCCTGCCCAGCTCCATTGAGTGGGTAAATCCACCCATCAACTCAGCTGGGGGTCGATGGAGAAGGAAGATCACGAGGTTTTTAACCCCATCTTGGGGTTCATGGTTGTCCATCGCGAACCAGTGTGGAAAAAGTGCCCGTGGCATCACTGAGAACCCCCAAAATTCACCCAAGAGCAAGGGATGGGCAGAGCCACCAACCCAAGCCCAAAGCCACGCTGGTCCTGCCCACCCAGGACCTCATCCTGATGGAACCAAGAGGTTCCTCCTGCACGAGCAGCGCAATAAAACCCCCCTCAGGGTCATTAATATGGAAATGTATCCCCTCAGGGTCATTAATATGGAAATGTATCCCCCCAGGGTCATTAATATGGAAATGTATCCCCCCAGGGGCGGCAGCGGGGAGATGCTGGCGCAGGTTGGAAGCAGCTTGCTGAGATTTGCTTCTGGATGGCGCGGCCATCAAAGCCCTCCCGTTACAATGCCGATGATTTCCTCCCTTTGCGATGAATAGCCTGCCAGAAATAGACTCGGATTAATTGCGGCTGCGCTTCGGGGAGGGCTGGGAACGCCTCGTTTGCTGCTGTGGATGGGGATAATGGTCAGCATCTGCCTTGGAGCGCTGCTCAGCTGCAGGAGGGGCTCGGCTCTGCCAGGTGGCTGCTTCCAAAGGGGGGGGTTTGGTGCCAGGCAGGGTCTTGTTGGCACGCGTGGCTCCGAGCCCGGAGCTGTGGGATTGGTGGGAGCTAGAAGGGCTTGGGGGAGTTGGGTGATGAGAAGGTTAACGTGAGGCAGTGGGGTAATGAAGGTGGGGAAGGGTCTGGGGGACATGGAGAGGGGTCAGGAGGGCATGGAGAGGGGTCTGGGGGACATGGAGAGGGGTCTGGAGGATGTGGAGAGGGGTTGGGGGACATGGAGAGGGGTTGGGGGACGTGGAGAGGGGTCTGGGGGATGTGGAGAGGGGTTGGGGGACGTGGAGAGGGATCTGGAGGACGTGGAGAGGGGTTGGGGGACATGGAGAGGGGTCTGGGGGACGTGGAGAGGGGTTGGGGGACATGGAGAGGGGTCTGGGGGACATGGAGAGGGGTTGGGGGACATGGAGAGGGGTTGGGGGACATGGAGAGGGGTTGGGGGACATGGAGAGGGGTTGAGGGACATGGAGAGGGATCTGGAGGACGTGGAGAGGGGTCTGGAGGACATGGAGAGGGGTCTGGAGAACTTCTGAGGGGCAACTGAGGGACCTGGGGGGTTCAGCCTGGAGAAAAGGAGGCTGAGGGGAGACCTCATCGCTCTCCCCACGACCTGGCAGGAGCTTGGAGAGAGTTGGGTGTTGGGTTCTTCTCCCGAGGAACGATGGGAACGGCCTCAAGCTGTGCGTGAGGAGGTTCCCATTGGATACTGGGACCAATGTCCCCATTCCCATTGGGTACTGGGACCAATGTCCCCATTCCCATTGGGTACTGGGACCAATGTCCCCATTCCCCATCCCTGGAGGGATCTGGGGGAGGTGTGGACGTGGTGCTGAGGGCCACGGGACAGCGGGAGGAGTTGAGTTGGGTCAACGGTTGGGCGCCATCACCCCAAAGGGTTTCTCCAAGCCAGCCCATGCTGTGATTCTCTCTATAAAATACAAAATAATGAGATAAATAATCATGTAACGACCGTCACACGTATTTTTATTTATACAAACACCCGCCTGGGCGTGCTGACAGCAGCTGAGCCCTCCCTGAGCGCAGGCAGAGGAGGTGACGCCGAGCAGGACCTCACAGCTCTCCGCAGCAGCGGCAGTTTGGATGCTCAGGGAGTTGCCATGGCAACCTCAGAGCTTTGGGATGCAGCTGAGCATCACTGAGGGCTGCGGGGAGGGGGGGGTGGGATGGTGCAGGCAGGAGGTAGCAGGGTCCTCAAGAGGGGACCTGGTGGGTTCGGTTTTGGCTCGTTAACGGGGTTGGAACCCTCCACGTTCGTTCTGTGGGGTCAGTAACACCTGGGGAGCTGTGCCAGGACCTCATGGGTTGGGTACCAGAGCCATGGGAGCACCCAGAGGGCAGAAACCCACAGTGGGGCGCAGGGGGGGACACGGGGACACGAGCAGGTGGGGGTGAGTGATGGGATCCTCAAGCTTTGCCTCCAGAGCAGAGACAAATGAGGGCTCAGGGGGTGAAGGATGTGGGTTAATTACGGCTCTGCCAAGAGCAGGAGCTGAGAGAGGGGTGGGAGGGAGGGACTGAACACCCACAGAGGGGTGGGGACCAGGAACGCGGGATGGGAGGAGAAGGGATGGAGAGGAACCCCAAGAAAGGCTTGGGGGTGTCGTGGGATGAGAAGGTCGATGTGAGATTGGATGTTGGGGAGAATTCCTTCGCCCAAAGGGTTCCCAGCACTGGGACAGGGGCAGGGGGGGAGTCAGGGGACACAGAGAGGGGTCAAGGGGACATGGAGAGGGGTCTGGAGGACATGGAGAGGGGTTGGGGGACATGGAGAGGGGTCTGGAGGCCACAGAGAAAGATCTGGAGAACTTCCAAGGAGCAGCAGTGGGGGAGTCCCCATCCCTGGGGGGGTTTCAGACCCGTGGAGATGTGGTGCTGAGGGACATGGGGGACTGGTGGGTTACTGGTTGGACTGGGAGGGGCTCAGAGGTCTCTCCCAGCCATGTGCACTCGCAGCCCAAAGCTCAGCCATGTCCTGGGCTGCATCAGGGTGGGCAGCAGGGTGAGGGAGGGGATGCTCCCCCTCTGCTGAGACCCCCCTGGGGTGCTGTGCCCAGTTTTGGGGTCCCCAACACCAGAGTGGGGCCCGAGGAGATGCTGCAGGGCTGGAGCAGCTCTGCTCTGGGGAGTTTTGGGGTTCAGGCTCATGGGGTGACCATCACTTCCCCCTCCACCCCATCCAGGTGGCCCCAAAGGAAGCTCAGCCCCGCGCCGCAGCGGCCCCAGCCAAGGCAGGGAACGTTGGCTTTTACTTCAAGGCTGGAATGCCTACAAATAATTAACAGGGAAGTTCGTTAGAGCAGAACTAAACGCTCCAACCTCACCCCTGCGGCTCCCAGCGCCGCTCGCCCAGACCTGGAACGAGACACGGAGCGAGGAGGTGGTGGGTGGTGGTGGAAGGGGGGGGAACTCAGCCAATTAAATCCAGTTAATGAGCCAATTAAGGTGGTGTTTGCAGGCCGATTGGACAACGAAGACCATCCCTGGGCTGATGCCCTCGCACCAAATGGCCCTGCAGGGAGCAGGGGAGGAAGGGAGAGGTTGAGTCTGGTTTCATCCGTGTAGGACAGCTCAAGAGCTACACCTAGAGGTGCTGCCATGGCTTCCACGCGCTCCTGGCTGCAACCTGAAAGGTTTTTTTCCACCTGGAGCCTGGTCCCACCACCCCTGGGCTCAGCCCAACCCACGAGTGAATCCTCAGGGATGGGGGCGCCAACCTTGGTTGGGGTCTTCAACCCAAGCTTTGCCTCCTCCAGGTCCACCACGAGCAGGGGAAGAGCTAAAAGCTTTGGCTGGAAGAAAGGATGGATGAGGGAAGTTGGGGTGAATGTTAATGAGATGCAAATGAGCCGGGGGTGGAGTGAGGGAAGGGCGGAGCGGAATTTCCACCCTGGTGGGAAGGCAGAGCTGGACTTCCCTGGGGAGAAGGATGGGAAGGGGCGAGGAAGTCAATAATGGGGATGAAGTGGAGCCCCCCCAATTAAAAAAATTAATTGCATTCCCCAGCAGAGCTCCTGAGAGGGAGAAACAGCAGCGTTGAGTAAACCCCCCCCGTGTCCGTGTGTCCTTCTGGATCCCACCCCCCCACGCCCAGGGAAGGGTGAAACAACCCAGGGAGAGGCTGCAAGAACTGGGGGTGCAGCTCAGCCACGTTTGGCACAGGGACCCCCCCATTGACCCCCAGTGCACCCATGGGACCCCCTCACTGGCCCCCCCAGTGCACCCATGGGTGAGGGCTCGCCCGTGGTCCACCCGGACCAACCCCAGGTTCTGATGGGACCCAGAGCTCCACGGAGACCCCGCTCTCCCCAGGAGCAGGGGTGGACCCTCAGCTTCTTCTCCATCTGCCCCCACTTTGGGTCCCATCAGGATTCTTCCCTGAGCGAAGCATGGATAATTTTTTATTGGATTTGCCAGAAAACGCCGTTTCTGCAAAGCCTTGGGGTGGGGGTGGGAGCCCTCGCTCGGGAAGGTGCCCAACAGCCACAGCTTCTCCCTCCACAAACACCTCCAGAACCTCATCCCGGCGTCACCGTTTGATTCATTCCCGTCAAGATTTTGGTCTATTAACCAAGATATCACTCCCCACTTAACAGTGAACCCAAAAAACTTCATTCCCTCCCCAAAAAAAATCTCTTAGGATTTCTTCTGGGGCAGAGACACCAACCATGAGCATCCTCCATGTCCTCCTGAGCACAAGAACCGCTCGTCTTCCCACGTGAGGCCCCAACAGCTTCACCACAGCCCCTAAAGAGGAGCACACAACCTTCCCCGTCCCCCTACATCCACACCCACCATCATCATCCTCCTCCACCTCTCCATGGGTGCTGTTAACAGCCCCCATTCCCTCCCCAGGGCTGGAATTGGGGAGCTGCAGGGGCAGGGGGGTGGTGACCCCATCCTGTCTCTTGCCTTCAGCCTCCAAGCCAGCTCCTGATTCTCCTGGGATGTGACAGCCTCTTCCTCAGGGCCTGGAGAGGAACCATCCCTTAAATGATCCTTCTGGAGAAGTGAAGGCTTCAACCATGATGCAGTCAAAAGCGGTCACCGTTAATGTCACCACGGCGGTGACAGAAGCCAAGGGTTGACACCGGGAGCCCAAGGGTCCCTGCAGGAACGGGGTTGGGTGGAGCTGTGCTGCTCCAGGACTCACCAGGAATGGAACCAGACCCAAATCCAGGCCATGACCTCACCCCAAATCAGAACCATGGGAGGGTTTGGGTTGGAGGGGACCTCACAGCTCACCCTGTCCCACCCCTGGGACCCCTCCCACCAGCCCAGGGTGCTCCAACCCCACCCAAACTGGAACCCTGGCCACCTCCTCGACCTTTCACCCAAGGTCAGAGGTGACCCCAGCTCCTGCTGAAGGTCTGAACCCACTGATCAGGGCTCACCCAGTTGCAGTGGGGGAATGAAACCACTGCAGCCACAGAGAACAGGCAGGGATGACACCTCTCCTCACCTTTATTTACCTCTCACCCTTCCTTTCTCATCCAGCAGTCAGCTGAGGTCATTTTTGGGGAAGTTCCCCCCTGTTTGTCACCCTGAGCTGGCCAGTTTTCATTTTTGGTGTTAAAAATCAAGTGGTAGCTATGGAAACCAAGAGCGACACCGTCTCCCACAGCATCCTCACGGGCAAGCTAAGGAAGGGTGGGCTGAGGACTGGCTGAAGGACAGAGCTGCGAGGGGTGGGATGAGCAGCAGAGTCTGATGGGGGTCTGTAACCAGTGGGGAGCCCCAGGGGTCAGGACTGGGGCCAGTCCTGTTCTATATACTGGGCTGTGCCGACATCCAGCACGACCTGGGCAGGCCGGAGAGGTGGGTGGAGGAGAACCTCATGAAATTCAACAAGGGCAAAGGGAGAGTGCTGTGGGTGGGGAAGAGCAACCCCATGGGGCAGCACAGGCTGGGGCTGAGCTGCTGGAGAGCAGCTGTGGGGAAAGGGAGCTGGGGGACAGCGGGGTGAGCATGGGACAGCAGGACAGGGTGACCCAAGGGCCAACAGGACAGGTCAACCCAAGGGCCAACACGACAGGTCAACCCAAGGGCCAACACGACAGGTCAACCCCAGGGGCAACACGACAGGTCAACCCAACGGGCAACAAAGCCCTGGTGGCCAAGAAGGCCGATGGCTCCTGGGCTGCGTGAGGAGGAGTGTGGGCAGCAGGTGGAGGAAGGTTCTCCTCCCCCTCTCCTCTGCCCTGCTGAGGCCTCAGCTGGAATCTGGGGTCCAGTTTGGGGGCTCCCCAGTTCCAGAGGGCCATGGAGCTACTGGAGAGAGTACAGGGAGGTGCTGGAGGGACTGGAGCATCTCCCCTGTGAGGAGAGGCTGAGGGAGCTGGGGCTGCTCAGATGGGGCCAGGCTCTGCTGGGTGGTGCCCAGTGAGAGGACGAGGGGGCACTGGGCACAAACTGGGACGTGTGAGGCTCCATCTGAACATCTCACACACCGGGGGGAACGGTTCCCCTGCTCCAGGAGGATGGGTTTTACCTGACCTGAAGTTCCAGGATTCCAAGAACCCTCCTGAAATAAACCACCGACTCGACGCAAAGCAGAACCCCCCCACCATGAAGAACATTCATTTAGAACTTCAGACAAATTTGGAGAAGTTTTTTTTCCTCTCCATACCACACAAGCCACGCTTCCATTTCCAGATTAAAAAGAGTGCTGAGTCAGCACATGCTGCAGAGGGGTTTTTTTTTGTTTGTTCGAAGAGAAGCAATGAGATCTCTACAGGCAAAAAAAGGAGAAAGAATCAATACCAGAGCTCTGGAAATGTTTTCACTGGGGAGGGCTTTATTTGCTGCTTAGAACTGGAAGGATACAGTTGGTTTTGCAGCGGGCCAAAGCTGGGGGTATTTCATTTCTTTTTTAATCCCATTTTTATTTCATTAAAGCGATGCGATGACGGACAGTGAACCACGAGTGGAAGAAAATAAAACTAAACCCCCCCCAAAAAAAACACCCCCAAAAAACCAGCTTTCTAACTAAAACTGAAAAAAAAAAAAATATCCACAACAGTCTGGCTTGGAGAATGGCACCGTGGTGGTGTCTGCCCCAGGGAGTGACTGGAGGGGGAAGCACCCAGCACCCACGTACCGTTACCGCCGAGCTCCTCGCCGCCGCGGCCACCGCTGGCCCTTCAGCCTCTCTTGGTTGTCTTCAGAACCCAAAAAGGCATCTTCAAGTTTGAGGAGTTGAAATGGAGACAGAGAGAGAGCTCCTGGTGTCACCACAGGAGGGGACAGAGGGACGGACACGCTGAGCTGGCTCATCCTTTGGATACCTCACGGACAACGAATGGCTTGAAGGACTCAGTTCTAGGACCCAAAGGAAAGGGATTGAGGAGGAGAAGAGAGAAGTTCCTGGGGTTCAAACACAGGTGTGGAGGGGTGGGGAGGTCGCTCCGTCGTAGCACCAGGTCCCCGCTGCCATAAATCCTCCGCGTCACGACCGGGCTGGGTGTGGGAAGCACTGAAGTGTGACCTCAAGCAGGGGACGTGTTCCTCAGCTCAGGAGAACTCAAGCATGCCAGAAACGTTGGGTTTCTACCATTCTCACTGCTTAGGAAAGATGCTACTGTCTCATTTTCTGATTGTGTTCTCACCCATGCATCTCTGGAGGTGCCAAACGCGGTGTCAGGTGCCACAGAAGGTATCGAGATATGAAATGAGCTTTTCTTGTTGGTTGGTTTTCTTGAAGTGGATAATGAAGTTCGTTTGGGGAGAGTGCAGGGTTGGAGGAGGTTTCATATTTTTTGTTGTTGTTGTTGTTCCTTTCTTCCCCTCGCCAAGGCACTTCACTCTGTGCGGAGGATGATGTGGATCCCTGACTCTGTGAACACCGGTCCGCTCATCTCGCCGGCCCTCAGCGCAAACGAGGCGTCTTCGAAAGGCTTCTGCATCTGACCTGTGGGGAGAAGGCACCAGGAGAGCAGAGTGAAGCTCCACAGCCTCAAAGGAAGGCAGCTTCCAGGCAAAAAAAACACAGTCACGGAGTGGTGGGGTTGGAAGGGAGCTGTGGAGCTCCTCCAGTGCCACCCCCTGCTGGAGCAGGATCCCAGAGCAGATCCCACAGGAGCTGGACTCTCTCCAGTAGCTCCATGGCTCTCTGGAACTGGGGAGCCCCCAAACTGGACCCCAGATTCCAGCTGAGGCCTCAGCAGGGCAGAGGAGAGGGGGAGGAAAACCTTCCTCCAATTGCTACCCACACTCCTCCTCACACAGCCCAGGAGCCATCGGCCTTCTTGGCCACCAGGGCACGTTGGTGGCTCTTGGGTTGACCTCTCCTGTTGGATCATGGTTGCCCTGTCCTGTTGGCCCTTGCTTGCCGTCCTGTTGGCCCTTGGGTTGACCTCTCCTGTTGGCCCTTGGGTTGCCCTCTCCTGTTGGCCCTTGGGTTGACCTCTCCTGGTGGCCCTTGGGTTGACCTGTCCTACTGCCCCATGCTCACCCACTGTCCCCCAGGACTCCCAGGTCCTTTTCCCCACAGCTGCTCTCCAGCAGCTCAGCCCCAGCCTGCACTGACCCATGGGTTTGTTCTTCCCCAGACACAACACTCTCCACTCACTGCCTGAATTCCCCAATTAATAATAATCAAATCCCCAATTAACAAATTGCAGGGGGTGTTTGTTTACATCCTCTCACGGATGATGATTCAAAACAACTCGTTCACACGTACACAGAGCAGCTCTTTTGAAACTAGGAGGGTTTTGAGCTGACCCTACAGCGAGGAAAGACACTCAGAGAGCTGCAGGAAAACAAATAATAATAATAAAATAATAATGGAATGTGTTCTGCAGCCTCCCTGGCACGAGTGGCCGTGTGTCTCGCGGTCCCGTGCGCCCTCCAGGCAGGGGGAGCGGAGGCGGTGTGCGTTACGAGCTGCTCTAAATAATGTAGGAGGTACATGTGGATCATGTCATGACCCAGATAAAAAATGACTCTGAAGGTTCCTGGTCTCTTAAATCACTGAGTTTGGGGAGGTTTAACAAGCCTGGGGGGCTCAGAGGAAGGACGTGGCACAGGGATTCATGGGTGGAATGATGGGGGCTCGGCAAGGAATGAGATCATAGAATCACCACGGTTGGAAAGGACCTTTGGGATCATCAAGTCCAACCTCAATCCCACCACCCAGAATGGGAATCCCAACCAGATGCTGGTTCCTGAGCTCCAAGGTGGGGCTGGAGCCATGGAAAGGGGCTGGAGGCTTCCAGGCAGCTCCATCCCCAGGCACTGCAGGCCACGTCGCACCTCCAGGACGCACGGCTGAGCCCAGGACCTCCATCCATCCCTGGGCCTGTCCCCAACATGGCAGCTTGATGCCACCAAAGACCACAGAAGGGGTTGGGTTGGAGGGGACCTCACAGCTCATCCCATCCCACCCATGGGACCCCTCCCACCAGCCCAGGGTGCTCCAACCCCACTCAAGTTGGAAGGGGGCAGCCACAGCTTCTCTGGGCACCCTGGGCCAGGGTCTGCCCACCCTCAGGGTGAAGAACTTCTTAGATCCAGTCTAAACCCACCCTCTCCCAGCTTCCACCCATCACCCCTCGGCCTCTCACCCCAGGCCCTTGCCCAAAGTCCCCCCCCAGCTCTCCTGTCCCCCCCAGGCACTGGAAGGGGCTCTGAGGGCTCCCTGGAGCCTTCTCTTCTCCAGGCTGAACCCCCCAACTCCCTCAGCCTGTCCCCACAGCAGAGCTGCTCCAGCCCTGGGTCACCTCCATGGCTTGAATTTTACTCTTTTTTTGGGCTTATTTTCCACTAGGACCTCAAATCTTTACTTCAGATGAGGTGACAGCTTCCCTGGCTCCACCACCCTGGTCTTCCACGAGCAGCAACATGACTTATAGGAAAGGTTTGGGGAAGATAAATTGAAATGCTTGAATAATTTCACCTCTGAAGTAACTGAGTGCTCAGAGCTCCAACAAATTACATTTTCAGCCCAGGAAAAAAAATAATAAAACCCAAAGAGGGAGAGAGGGGGATGGATGAGAGCTCAGGGGTTTGGCCACCACGCGTGGTTCCAATGCCACCTAGTGGCAAAGAACCTCTTGGAACGCTTCTCTACATTTTGGTGCAGCCAGGAGAAAAATAAAGCTCTTTCCACCCATCTCCAAAGAGCACAATGAGCTGAGTTGCCACCAAACCCAAAAATAGCAGCTGAGGGATGAATGCTTCATTAAACCCAACCAAATATCACTCCTGAGCCCTGCCTGGAAGGATCTGAGGGAGGAGCAGGTCCTCAACACCGCACCCTATAAAGGCAGGGGGATTAAAAGCAGGATTTTGGGGGGCTCACTGCAAATCCCTGTGAGTTTGGGGCATGGTTTTTAACAATTAACACGATTCTCACACTTTTTTCACCCTGTTCAAACCCAACAGGCACGGGCACCCTCACTAGAAAACAATTTGGGGGTGTTCTTTGAATATTGGACTCATGACATCATGGCTATAAATTGTCCTCCTGGTGGAAGTGACAGCAAGAAGTGTTTGTGAGGGTGGAGTGGGAGGGGATGTGAGGCAGAAATTGTTGGCTGGGAGGGTGGGGGGACACTGGCCCAGGGTGCCCAGAGAAGCTGTGGCTGCCCCCTTCCAACTTGGGTGGGGTTGGAGCACCCTGGGCTGGTGGGAGGGGTCCCTGCCATTGGCAGGGGGTGGGAACAGGGTGGGAAAAAGCTGATTTGACACTGAGCCTTCACACAACTCCTCTCTGCTTTGAACAATGTCCTGGCTGCGTTCCTAACTGGGCAGGGAGACTGGGCTGTACCAGTGCAGGCTGGGGAGAAGCTCTGGGGAAAAGGACCTGGGGAGTCCTGGGGACACCAGGCTGACCAGGAGCCACCAACGTGCCCTGGTGGCCGATGGCTGTGTGAGGAGGAGTGTGGGCAGCAGGTGGAGGAAGGTTCTCCTCCTCCTCTCCTCTGCCCTGCTGAGGCCTCAGCTGGAATCTGGGGTCCAGTTTGGGGGGCTCCCCAGTTCCAGAGGGCCATGGAGCTACTGGAGAGAGCCCAGCTCCTGTGGGATCTGCTCTGGGATCCTGCTCCAGCAGGGGGTGGCACTGGAGGAGCTCCAGCTCCCATCACCCTCCCCACTCTGTGCCTCTCCACAGCTCCCAGTTGTACTGGGCATCCCCCCCCATTGCTCTGAAGGCTCCATCCCTCCTGCCCTACCCTCAGCTTCTCCATCTGCTGAGCCACGGGGTCCCCCCCCAACCCCAAGTCCTGTGATCCCAGGCATCAAACTACACAGTGGGTGGTTTAACCTATAAACCCATTCCCCCCTTCATTCCCCCAGCAAGGGGGGGGGTGGTATTAAACCCCACCTCCCTCCAGGATGAGGGGCACCAACCCCTCCACTCACCTCTCCCAAAGGCCCCCAGGTCCCCTCCTGCTTTGGCTGAGCTGCAGTCACTGAACTGGGAAGCCAGAGATTCAAAATCCTCTTCTCCTGATTTTATCTTCTGGATGTAGCCTGTAAATACAGGGAAGAACTCAAGTCAGGGGAAGGAAAAACAGGGAAAACAACCCCAAAATCCATCTTCAGCATCACAGCCCACAGCAGGAAGGGCACAAACGGCCACAAAATGGGGTTTCAAACCCCCTGAGCAAAGGCAGAGCCAGAATTAAACTTTATAACACCCCAAAACCACTTGTCTTTTATTTATTTATTCCAAAGCACGTCCCCAGCTTCACACCCTGGCCCAGTTTGTATTTCAGGTTTCATTAAATTAGGGAAAAAAAAGGTGATTCTGCCTACTACCACCACCCCTGGAGCACAGGAATTTATTATTGGGCTGCCAAATCGATGAGCTTTTGATTTCATAGAAGGGTTTGGGTGTGAGGGGACCTCACAGCTCATCCCATCCCACCCATGGGACCCCTCCCACCAGCCCAGGGTGCTCCAACCCCACCCAAGTTGGAAGGGGGCAGCCACAGCTTCTCTGGGCACCCTGGGCCAGTGTCCCCCCACCCTCCCAGCCAACAATTTCTGCCTCACATCCCATCTCAAGCCACCCTCTGCCACTTTAAACCCATCACCCCTCATCCTCTCACCCCAGGCCCTTGGCCAAAGTCCCCCCCCAGCTCTCCTGTCCCCCCCAGGCACTGGAAGGGGCTCTGAGGTCTCCCTGGAGCCTTCTCTTCTCCAGGCTGAACCCCCCAACTCCCTCAGCCTGTCCCCACAGCAGAGCTGCTCCAGCCCTGGGTCACCTCCATGCCCTCCTCTGGCCCCACTCAGAAGGGGTTTGGTGAACCCAAGAGAAGCAGAGCACGAGGAACCCCCCAGGAGTGGTTTGTCACAACAGCTTTTTTAAAAGTCAGTTAAGAAATATTCATAGCTTTAACCCAGAGCTCTGCTCTGAATCTTTGGGGAGCAGAAGAAACCCCTGTTCTAGTTCATAATGAGAAAAATCAAGGAAAAAAAATCATATTTTCCAGTCAGGAGCTTGATTATGTGCATCAAACTGCCCTCTTTACAAGGGCCTGGGGTGAGAGGACGAGGGGGGATGGCTTTAAAGTGGCTTGAGATGGGATGTGAGGATGAGCTGTGAGGTCCCTTCACACCCAAACCCTCCCATGATTACATCTGGCTCTGCAATTTCTATATATATATATTTTTTTTTTAGGTGTCCTGAATATAACACACGAACCATAGAAAATTATTTTAATTCCTCAAGTGCATAATTTGCTTTTAATGGGAAAAACCCAGCACCAATATCACCACCTAAGGGAGATGATACACATTTATCCTACCTGCTGCTTCAAGTGCACACACATTGGAGAAAATCCAACCTGAAAGCCTAAAACTCTACAGAACTTATGACAACAGCTAGTTATCCTGCCTTAAAAAGAGGAAAATAAAAGGATTATTTATCTGGGTGCTAGAAAATTCACAGCATTCATGGCTTAGGGAAGAAACTGATGCTGTTCATCCTGTTAAAATCAGCTGCTGGAGGATCAACTTGCTGGAAAAACAGAGTTTAACCTAAAAATATATATATGCACCACCATAAATATGTATTTAATTGCATATAGATGCCAAATCCCAGCAAGGATCCATCATCCATGCAAGCATCAGGAATTCCAGCTTGAAGATCTAAAGGAATAAAGAATTAAAAAGAAGGATTGGAGTGATGACATTTCCATCCTGGATCTGTGGAGTAAACAGGGCTCCACAAGGTCACAGAGAAAAAACAGCCAACTAATGTATTTAAATAAAAATTAATTATTAAAACCTCTTAATTTTAATCCTGGGAGCAAAATAAAGCCCTGGATAAAACCAGCCCTGGATAAAACCCAAGGGTTTTTAAGTTTATTTGAGGTGTTTCAAGCCACCTCTATTAGAAGTGGGATCAATGAGCTTCTGCCCCAAATGATCTCGGGTGTTTTGAACAAATTAGAAGTAAATTTCAAGCAAATTATTATTAGGGGCAAATTCAGCCCAAATTGTGGGGCTGAGGAACCTGCCAGGTGTCAATAAATCACCTCTAAAAACCCCCAGGCAAAAGGGAAATGGAATAATGGGAGATGAGGGGGATGAAGAGCGATGGGTGGGGGGAAGAGCAGCTCTCAGGGAGGGAATTTTGGGGTGAATCCTGGTTCTGTGATACAAAATGGGGATAATTAATGAAGATGCAAACGAGCTGGAGGGTGGGGAGTGCTGGCAGCAGAGGATCAAGGGTGTGAAATGTCACCTCAGGTCCACCCACACCAAGTGAACTCATCCATGGATTTACAAACCCCAGCTTTGAACCCCCCCAGGGATGGGGACTCCCCCCCTGCCCCTGTGCCAGTGCTGGGAACCCTCTGGGGGGAGGAATTCTCCCCAAAATCCAATCTCACCCTGCCCTGGCCATCACCCCTCGTCCTGTCACTGTCACCTGGGAGAAGAACCCAACCCCCCCTGGCCACCCCCTCCTTCCAGGGAGCTGGAGAGGGCAATGAGGGCTCCCCACAGCCCCCTCTGCCCCACACTGAACCCCTCCCAGCAATTTAATTAAGTAATTAAACAGCACTAATGGAAGAAACACCAGATAGACACCGAGCACAAGCAGTGTTGAGCTGGAAATTGGGTTTCTATGGTCTGGAATAACCTTCACAGAGCTCCAGCTGCCTCCTGAACCTTGCAGAGGGGGTTGTGAGGTTTCCCCACCCCCTAAAAACCAGGCTCAGACCTGAAATTCCTTCCTGCTCCCCCCCCCTTCCCTGGGATGGCACCCCCCAAGGCCTCCACCTCCTGCTGGAACACAACCAGGAGAGCCCAGTTCCCTCCAACCCTCCACCCCAACCTTAAGGGATTAAAAAAAAAAATCCTTTGGGGACGATGCAGCACTCGGCTCCCCCACTCCCTGTCCTTATTAGAGGAGAAAAACCATCAAATGGGACCAGAGTCACAGAGTAGGGGGGGTGAAGGGAGCTCTGAGGCTCCTCCAGTGCCACCCCCTGCTGGAGCAGGATCCCAGAGCAGATCCCACAGGAGCTGGGCTCTCTCCAGTAGCTCCATGGCCCTCTGGAACTGGGGAGCCCCCAAACTGGACCCCAGATTCCAGCCGAGGCCTCAGCAGGGCAGAGGAGAGGGGGAGGAGAACCTTCCTCCCCCTGCTGCCCACACTCCCTGCAGCCCAGTCTAACCATTGCTATACT
Source organism: Podargus strigoides (assembly GCA_028020825.1). NCBI lineage: Eukaryota > Metazoa > Chordata > Aves > Caprimulgiformes > Podargidae > Podargus > Podargus strigoides. The sequence goes on from JAQJZH010000046.1 coordinate 41,400, forward strand.
GGGCAACGCTGGATGGAGAACCAGGAGCTGTCAGATTTATTTCTCAGCCATTTATTGCACCAAGCATTAACCCCACACTTGGATGGAAGTCTCAGACAGAACCCATCCCCACACAGAACCCCCAATGCGTGCAGGCTCCTCCCCAGACAACTCCATCCCATAATTACATTAACCAGGTCCACTCCAGCTGCTCAGACACATCCATGGAGTGAGTTTTAATCACCACAGAGATGAGGAAACCTGGGAGTTACTCAACAGTGAGGAAGCTCTGAAGTTTAATCTCACTCTCTCCAGCCAATTTTAAGCAATTTTTTTTCCCCCCTGACCTTACTGGGCAGCAAAAACAGCAGCATCTGGAAGAAAAGCACCCAAACAAAGCAAGAACAAGAATTATTGAGCCCAATTAATGATGCTCAGGCTTCTAAAGCTTTACAGAAATTCCACTGTGGAGTCAAGGCAACAACACTGCCTTCTAAGAATGAAAATGAAGAGCCAAATTCACTGATATCTGCTTAAAACACAGCGCTGTGCATCACCAAAGCCCCGAGCTGCCAAGCTCCAGAGATGGGGCTAGGACAGTTTTACTCTTAAAAGAAATGGAAGAGAAGGGAAAGGCAGGATTTGCAGCTCAGCTGAAAGATTTCCATCTCTTTCTCTTTATACAAAGCCATTGTGGTTGGAAAAGACCTTGAAGAGCACCGAGCCAACCATCAACCCAACAGTGACAGCCCTCAGCTGGGCTCTTAAACCCCCCAGGGATGGGGGCTGAGACAATTCCCCAAGGAAATCCCCACTGTGCCACCTCATTCACCCTCCCCTTCCACCAGGCAGTGAGGAGAAACCACCTCCTGGTCGCTGCCTCGGCGCTTTGAGTTATTCAGCAAAGGGATTTCCCCCCTCCCAAGGCTTTCAGAGGAGGAAATCCTTCTGTTTCTTGGTGGTTGGGATGAGGCAGCAGCCAAAACACCCTCCCTGTCTTCCCTCCCTCGCTGCTGAAGCCGTAACAAACGACAGCCCCAGTTCTGCAGCGCTCACAGCGAGCCCTGGCGGCCTCAGCACCAGCAAAAGCAAAGCTGCCCACTGCAGAGCACGGGCTCAGGTTCATCAATCAATCACCAGGAGTGATTTAAACCCCACTCCCATCCCCTAAAACCCCTTTTCCCAAGAGGTAAAAACCCCTTTAGGCTTTGAACTTGGAAAAAAAAAAACCAAAAAAACCCTCAATGCTGAAGAAACACGACATGGATTCAATTCTACTGCCAGAACCAGTAAGGGAAAGGTCTAAACTGGGAAGATGAACACCACAGGAGGCAGTCCTCACCCCTGGAGCACAAAGCAGAGCACTTTGGGAACAGCCTGAGCACATCAGAGCCTCCCTAGAACCTCACGTGGAGCTGACTGCATCCTGTGAGCAGCTTGCTGGCAAGCAGAGGTTAATCAGAGGATGCTCTTAGGGCAAGGAGGCAATCAAATAATAAGAAATAAAAAAGAAATGTTTAAAAGAACGTTGGTTTGGAGCTTTAAATGATTTTATTTAAAAAAAAAAATTAAAAAATTACATATTTACAACGAAAATACAAATGAACCCCTGGAATAAACACAAAGGGGAGGGACCTGTCGTGATGTCGTTTAATTATACAGCAAAATCGTTCCTGCAAGGGCTTGGGCACACGAAAATCCCCCTTCAAACCACTTGGCTTAAAGGATTTGGCTTCAACAAGCTCAGACCACCCCCCTCAAGCTCCAACCCTCCCCCTCAAAACGATTTTTTTCCCCCCTCCAAGAGTACAAACCCTCCTCCCATTTCCTCTCTCCTGCATTTACTTGCCATTGATCAGCTCCAGCGCCTCATCTTTGGTCCTCGTGATCTTCTCCTGCCTCCAGGACGAGGGTCTCCGGGACTGGTTGTGTTTCACCAGGAGATGGGAGCACCGGACTTTACTGGGCTCGCCCTGCCCGTTCCGCCCGCTCCCGCTGGGCCGTTCCCACTGGCTGGCGTTGGTGATGTGGTTGAAGTAATAAACGCGGCCTGGGGAGGGGGAGAGAAAAGGGTTGGGGTCAGAACAGCTCCTGGGGAGACCCCAAAGGGAGAGGGGGTTGGGTCACTGGGGTGTCCATGTGAGAACAGCACGGCCGCGGCTGGGAGAGACCTCTGAGCCTCCCAGTCCAACCAGTAACCCACCAGGGTGCCATCACCATGGCTCTGAACCCCCCCAGTCCCACCAGTAACCCTCAGCACCACATCTCCATGGCTCTGAGACCCCCCCAGTCCAACAGCTCTGAAACCCCCCCAGTCCAACCAGTAACCCTCAGCACCACATCCCCACGGCTCTGAACCCCCCCCCAGTCCAACCAGTAACCCTCAGCACCACATCTCTGAGACCCCCCCAGTCCAACCAGTAACCCTCAGCACCCCATCTCCACGGCTCTGAAACCCCCCCAGTCCAACCAGTAACACACCAGTACCTCCTGTCCCTCAGCACCACATCTCCACGGCTCTGAAACCCCCCCAGTCCAACCAGTAACCCTCAGCACCCCATCTCCACGGCTCTGAGACCCCCCCAGTCCAACCAGTAACCCTCAGCACCACATCTCCACGGCTCTGAAACCCCCCCAGTCCAACCAGTAACCCTCAGCACCCCATCTCCACGGCTCTGAAGCCCCCCCAGTCCAACCAGTAACCCTCAGCACCCCATCTCCACGGCTCTGAACCCCCCCCAGTCCAACCAGTAACCCTCAGCACCCCATCTCCACAGCTCTGAAACCCCCCCAGTCCAACCAGTAACCCTCAGCTCCGCATCTCCATGGCTCTGAACCCCCCCAGTCCAACCAGTAACCCTCAGCACCACATCTCCATGGCTCTGAAACCCCCCCAGTCCAACCAGTAACCCTCAGCACCCCATCTCCACGGCTCTGAAACCCCCCCAGTCCAACCAGTAACCCTCAGCACCCCATCTCCACGGCTCTGAAACCCCCCCAGTCCAACCAGTAACCCTCAGCACCACATCTCCACGGCTCTGAGCCCCCCCAGGGATGGGGACTCCCCCCCTGCCCCTGTGCCAGTGCTGGGAACCCTTTGGGGGGAGGAATTCTCCCCAGTATCCAATCTCACCCCCAACACACAAGGGAGGAACCAAGACTTTACAACCCCATAAATTCCCACGCTGAAGGAGGCTCCAGCTGCCTCCCCCCTTCACCATGCTCAGACACAGACCTTTCCTTCCAACAAAATCACCTTTTTTCTCCCCAAAACTAAGACCTCCCGCCCCAGACACCCACATTTTCCCCAACCAGCAGAAAATTAAGCTCCTATGAAGCCACCTCTCGAGTTTTTCAGTGCTAAAGCCAGGTAATTCTGCTCCTTAAAAGCCTTCCAGAGCTCAGAGCCACGCATGCACCCCCCTGAGATCACTCCCAGCATCAGCCAGGATGATTTCTGCTTCCTTCACCCCAAAGCTCTTCGCTGAAGGGAGAGGAAGGCCAGGCTCCAAAAAATAAACCAAGAAAACAAGGCAGGAAGCGACGACCTCCCAGCAAAGAGCCCAAATCGCTGGTTGCCAGCCCAAGCAAGAGCCCAAAGCTGCTCCCTCCCTCCAGGATAACTCAGCCAAAGCGCGAAGGAAGGGTTAAAGGGCTCTTCCCTCATCATCCTCACCTCAAACCGGCGAGGGGAGCAGCCCAGCATCACCTCCGAGAAGCCACTTTGGAGCCTCTAAGCGTGGGAAAACCCCCCCCGGGCGAAGGATAAAACGCCTCTGAGAGCACAGTCCTGACCCCCAGCGTCTCCCCCGGAGCCACCGCACCCCAAAAACCCGGGGGCGAAGCATCCTGCCCCGCTTCCCTGCCCCAGTTCAGACCAGTCCCCATCCATCCACACCCCCCCCCACGCAGGGCCGCGGCCCTCCCTAAGGCCAGACCCCGGCGCCAGGCACCTCCCCCGGCTCTCAGCCCCCCGGTGCCCCTCACACCCCAAGCCCAGCTCGCCCATCACCACCCCCCACGCTCCGGTACCGCTCCCGGCCCCTCAGACCCCGCCGAGGCCCAGGCCGGGCCCACCGCGCCGCACCCCCACGGGGCCCCCCGAGAAACCCAACGCGTTACCCCAGCACCAAGCAACCCCCCCCCGCCCCAGCCCCTCCGCTCGTACCGGAGCTGCGGCTCATGCGCTTCTCCCAACCCGCGGGCAGCTTCTCCTCCTCCGCCATCTTCCCTCGGCTGCGCCTCCCGCACTGCCCGGCCCGGCCCCACCGGCGCGGAGCGGCGGCACGGAGAGCCCGCCCCTTCCCCGCTCCCATTGGCCAGCGGCAAGGCAGCGCCCAAGCAGCTCGCGCTGTGATTGGTGAAAGCGCCCGCTCGTCTGGCGCCCATTGGCTGAGGGCGGGAGGCCGCAGTGAAGGCGGAAGCGGCTCTAAGCACGTGACGCGGGAGGGGACGGTGGCCGCGGGGGGACAAAAGGAGGTGGAAGAAAATTGCAGCGCGTCGTTGATCTCCGCTCCGGTGGCTCCCGGTGCCCGGTTCCCGCCCCCCTCGGAGTCACACAGCACCAGGAACGAGAGAGAGACGTTTATTACAAACCACTTAAACACTCCAGCGGGTTTCGAGCCTCAACGTGGCTCCGGTTCGGCCATACCGGGAGGTGGGGGGGGGGGGGGGGGGGGGGGGGGGGTGGGGGAAACCGGGGGGTTGGTGGGGGGCGGGTCCCATGGAGCACCGGGAGGGGATGGCAGCCGCTACTGGTAGTAGAGCTCCAGGTTCATCCCATCATGGATCTCATCTGGAGGACGGCGTTAAGGAGAAGGGTGCGGATCGGTGGGGCGGAGAAGCTGTGGATCCCCTCCCTTCCCTCCCGTTAACACCGTAAAACACCCGCCCGGAGAAGGATACAGTCCCCCAGCGTGACGTGATCCTTGAAAATGGTGTACCTGCGGGGACGGAGAACACAGCCATGAGCCAGCCGGTACCGCCTACACCGCCCCGGGATGGGGAGAGCCGTCACCACCCGCCCCCCGTCCCATCCCATCCGGTGACAACGGCTGCTTCCACCCCCGGTCCCACTCACCACTTCTTGAGGACGATTTTATCCCAACGGGTCCCGGTTTGCGCCGCGATCAACTTCTTCAGGTCGCGGATCGAGTCCTCGGTGCTGGCGGGGGCCGTTAAGGAAAAGGTGGGGAACCGGGACCCCCCTCACACCGACACCCCCCACCTCCCCACCCCCCGTTTCCCGGGGATACTTGCATTTTACCCGCACTTTCTTGCCCAGGCGGTCGTTGCAGACGACTTCGATCATGGTGGCCTGAGGGAGAGGGGGCCGGAAGAGCGCGGGGGGTCGCGGGGAGGCGCCGGGAGGCACCGGGAGGGAGAAGGAGGCACCCGGGGACGCTGTCGGTAAGGAAAGGGGGGAATTAAGGAGGGTCCCGACGCCACCGGAGCCCCCCCCGGTACGCACCGAGCTCTGCGTCACCCCGCCGCAGCCGCTTACAGCGCCGCACCCGGAAGTGAACGCGCGCCCGCGCCGGAAGTGACGCAATCACGCGGCGCCGCGCCCCAAGATGGCGGAAGCGGAAGGCGCGGAGCTGCCGGCGCTGCCCGATTTGGTGCTGCTGCGGATCCTGGAGCTGCTGCCGCTGCGGGACCGGCTGCGAGCGGCCAGGTGGGACCGAGCCCCCCCCTCCCTGAGCGGTACCGGGGGCCCCGGTGCGGCCCCCCGCCGCCTCCCCCCGTGTCACCCCCCCCACACACACCCCACCCGGGGCCTGGTGTGATCGCCTCCCGCCTCCCCGCAGGGTCTGCCGGCGCTGGAAGCGGCTGGCGCTGGACGGGGCCGTGTGGAGACACGTGGATCTGAGCCCGCACCGGGTACGGAGCGCTCGGGAGGCTCCCGGCACCGAGCGGCGGCGGGAGGTGGGGGGGGATCGCCCCATTGCGGGGAGGTGGGGGGGGGGGGGCACCCCAATGGGGGGAAGGGGAGAAGGAGGGGGTGGGGGGGGAGGAGAGGGAGGGGGGAGAAGGAGGGGGTGGGGGGGGAGGAGATGGAGGGGGGGTCACCCCACTGCGGGGGGGGGGGGGAGGGGGAGGGAGGAGGAGATGGAGGGGGGGGGTCACCCCACTGCGGGGAGGGGGATGAGATGGGGGGGTCACCCCATTGTGGGGAGGGGGCTGAGGTGGGGGGGGTCACCCCATTGGCGGGGAGGAGGGGGCTGAGGTGGGGGGGGGTCACCCCATTGCGGGGAGGGGCTGAGGTGGGGGGGGGGATCACCCCACTGTGGGCAGGGGTGGAGATGGGGAGGGGTCACCCCACTGCAGGGAGGGGGGCTAAGATGGGGGGGGGCACCCCAATAGGGGGAGGGGGAGGAGATGGAGGGGGGGTCACCCCATTGTGGGGAGGGGGCTAAGATGGGGGGGGGGCACCCCAATAGGGGGAGGGGGAGGAGATGGAGGGGGGGTCACCCCATTGTGGGGAGGGGGCTAAGATGGGGGGGGGCAACCCCAATAGGGGGAGGGGTGGAGATGGGGGGGGCCAGCCCCACTGTGGGGAAGGGTGTGAGATGGGGGGGGGGGGTCACCCCACTGCGGGCAGGGGGAGGAGATGGGGGAGGGGGTCACCCCACTGCGGGGAGGGGGATGAGATGGGGGGGGGGTCACCCCCACTGCGGGGGAGGGGGATGAGATGGGGGGGGGTCACCCCACTGTGGGCAGGGGGCTTAGATGGAGGGGGGGTCACCCCACTGTGGGGAGGAGTAGAGATGGGGGGGGGTTCACCCAACTGTGGGGAGGGAGATGAGATGTGGGGGGGTCACCCCACTGCGGGCAGGGGGCTGAGGTGGGGGGGGGGGGTCACCCCACTGCAGGGAGGGGGATGAGATGGAGGGGGGGGGTCACCCCACTGCAGGGAGGGGTGGAGATGGGGAGGGGGTCACCCCACTGTGAGGAGGGGGATGAGATGGGGGGGGGGTCACCCCACTGCAACCAGGAGGAGGAGATGGAGGGGGGTCACCCCACTGTGGACAGGGCTGGGAGATGAGGGGGGGTCACCCCAATGTGGGCAGGGGGATGAGATGGAGGGGGGGGTCACCCCACTGCTGGGGAGGTAGAGATGGGGGGGGTGCCACCCCACTGCAGACGGGGGGTCTGGGGAAATCTGCCCCCTCCAGACAGGGGGGCCCCCCCTGGGAAAACCCCATTTCCTTTCTTTCCCCTGTTCCAGCTCAGCTCCCACACCCTGTGGCACCTCCTGCGCCACCGCCTCCGCGCCACCCTGCGCTCCCTGCGCCTCCGGGGCAACCTCTGCTCCGGCTCCAAGCCCCGGCTTCCTCTCCCCGGCGCTGCTGACCGCCCTGGGGACGCGTTGTCCCCACCTCCGCCACCTCTACCTGGCCGAGACCCGACCTCCGTCCCCTCCCCTACCCCAACCTCCCCCCCTTCCCCTCACCGCCCTGGAGCTGAGTCGCTGCGAAATCCCCTCCGCTTGGTTCTGCTCCCCCACGGCTCTGCCCCGTCTCCGCCACCTCGTCATCCACGACGTCCCGGCCTTTACCGACCGTCACCTTCTCAACGTCTCCTCCCAGAACCACCTGAAATCCCTGAGCCTTTCCGGCACCTACCGCCTCACGGCGACGGGGATCCAGCGAGCGGCTCCGTTCTTGGAGGACCTCGAGCACCTCACGCTGCGACGTTGTGGGGGTTGGCGACTCCGCGCCGCTCGGTCAAACGTCACCTGAACGCCTTCGGTTCCTGGAGCTCACCCATGATTCGTCCCTCACCGACGCGGGGTTGGAGGCGTTGGGTGGCCTGAGGCACCTGGAGGTGCTGTGCCTTCACCTCGGGGACCAGATCGCGCCGGGTGCTGTTGTCGCTCTGTGTCGAACGCTGCCCCAGCTGAGGAACCTCAAATTGAGCAGCGCGGGCGTTGAAGGTGAAGTTGTGGATGAAATCCGAGCGAGTTTACCCCACTGTAGCTTGTCACACGCTCCGTGACGCAGCCCCAACGTTTCTACGCCTGAAATGCTCCGGTTTGGGTAAAGTCTGGTTTACTGGAGCTGCTGCCATCGGCCTTCTTGGCCATGAGGGCTTTGTTGGCCCTTGGGTTGACCTCTCCCGTTGGCCCTTGGTTGACCTCTCCCATTGGCCCTTGGGTCGCCCTCTCCCGGTGGCCCTTGGGTCGCCCTCTCCCGGTGGCCCTTGGGTCGCCCTCTCCCGGTGGCCCTTGGGTCGCCCTCTTCCCGGTGGCCCTTGGGTCGCCCTCTCCCGGTGGCCCTTGGGTCGCCCTCTCCCGGTGGCCCTTGGGTCGCCCTCTCCCGGTGGCCCTTGGGTCGCCCTCTCCCGGTGGCCCTTGGGTCGCCCTCTCCCGGTGGCCCTTGGGTCGCCCTCTCTCCCGGTGGCCCTTGGGTCGCCCTCTCCCGGTGGCCCTTGGGTGCCCCTCTCCCGGTGGCCCTTGGGTCGACCTCTCCCCTTGGCCCTTGGTTGACCTCTCCCCTTGGCCCTTGGTTGACCTCTCCCGTTGGCCCTTGGGTTGACCTCTCCCGTTGGCCCTTGGGTTGACCTCTCCCGTTGGCCCTTGGTTGACCTCTCCTGCTGTCCCATGGTTGCCCTCTCCTGCTGTCCCCTGCTCACCCTGCTGTCCCTCAGAACTCCCAGTCCTCTCCCCAGAGCTGCTCTCCAGCAGCTCAGCCCCAGCCTGGTGGTTTTTGGGACAGAATTTGGGGCTAAAATAACAAGTTGTATAAAATATTTCACTGGGGAGTTGTTTTGGGGAGGATCCCCCCAACTTTTCCCCAGATTGGGGGGAGCAGGAAAGCTGAGGAACCCCCAACCCTTGGGACCCCCCACTGATGAGGTGACCACAACCTGGCTGAGGTGACAAATTCACCTCTGCCCGCTCTTCCCCTGCTGCTCCACCCTCTGGGGTGGGTTCCCTCTGGGTTCCACCTTTCCTCCTCCCCTTTTCTCCTCCTCCTCCCACGCCCAATGACTGAACTTCCATCACCCCAAGAGGGTTTTAAACCAAATATTGTATTTATGCAATAAAAACGCTTTTATTTTACGTTTTCTCGCGGCGTCGTGGCTGTCTGTCGCAGAGGTCAGGTGGATTGTGTCCGTGGGACAGGAGGTGGCCCTGGGGTGAAGGTCCACACGTGGACGTGTCACCTCACCCGGGGTTGCGGTCACCCCGACCTTGGCTCTGGAGTCCCTCAGGGGGGAGCCATCGATTTCTCTCCTCATTTAACGAACCTGGGGGAAGGGTTCAGTCCTAGGGGGAGATTTTCCCACTGGAATTCCAGGGGTTTTCCCCTGCCCTAAGAGCTCAAAACACCCCCAAAATCTTCCCACACCCCATCCCCCTCCTGGAGGGCTTCTCCCACGTTCCTTACACCCCATTCCTCACCCAGGCTGGCGTGGGGAGGTGACCTCACGTTCCCCACAGGGTTCTTTTCCCATCCCTTGGGCTGAGAGCGACCTCAGCAGGACGATTCCCACCACAGCTGAGCTTTTTTTGGGGGGGCTCTGCCTCTTTTCTCCCCCTTCTCACCCCCTCCTCCATCCACCCACACCTTATGCAATCAACCCCCGAGCTCCAAAGAGACCTCGAGGGCCGTGACCCGCGCCCGGCGTGACGCAACCCTCGGGAACGGCCGCTCTTTGTGCCCTGGCCTCGTTTCTCCTCCCGTGCACAACCCTCAGTGGAACTTTGGGGGCGAATAAACCCCGCTCAAGCACCCCTGGAAGCATCCCAGAGCTGCTGCTTCATCACCCCAGCTCCGTGTTTATCCCGAGCTCGGAGTAATTAGCGTTATTAAACCTTCCAGCTCTGCGTGTCCTGAAATTAAAAACTCATTAAAAAAACCCCCTTGTGGTCAGTGGAGGCGCCCAACGATGGGATTTAACACCCAGCTTGACAGTTACTCCTCAGCTGGGGTCCAGTTTGGGGGCTCCCCAGTTCCAGAGGGCCATGGAGCTACTGGAGAGAGCCCAGCTCCTGTGGGATGTGCTCTGGGATCCCGCTCCAGCAGGGGGTGGCACTGGAGGAGCCCCACAGCTCCCTTCCCACCCCGCTCTGTGACTGATGCACCCCAGATCTGGGTTATTTTCTGCACCTACTGACGCTCTGCGCCTTCAACTTTGGTTTCCCAACCCAAAACCCTTCCCTATTTTTCCAGACCGTTTCCACTCTTGAAGGAAACACCTTCAGAAAGCCAAGAATTCACCTTTTTTTTCCTTTGTGGTTTGTTTTTTTTACTCCAAAGGGGTGAGGGAAGGTCCCAGACACCAAGGACCTCCAGATGGATGAGTTGTTGGACGTGGACGCGATCCAAGCTGCTGTTTGGAGAGGACCAACCAATAGGACACGGCCTGAAGCAAAACCCCGCTGGTTAAATTATAACTTTTGGGTTGAGTTACCCCAAAATCTCCGTTCCAAAGATCTCAGTGAAAAAAAAACTTCTGCTTCTTTGCCCCGGAGCTTCATCCCCTTCTCCCAACCAGGCTCTCCAGGATGGATGAGGAACATCTTCACGATGATCTGCACGATTTTAAAGGTAAAAAAACCCCTTTGACCCACCACCTCGAGGGGATGGGCAGGGGTTAATTGGGTAACGAGACCGTATCTTCTAACGAGGTCTTTCTCCACCAACGTGCGTGGTTGGGCTTGATCTTAAAGGTCTTCTCCAACCAGAACAATTCTGTGGTTTCTGAGGAAGAGGAAGGTCCATGCTCTGCTTCCTCCTCCCCATAGGCAGCTTGGCTAATTGGCTCTAACGAGGTTGATTGGTTGGGGTGGGGAACCCCACCCTGCTGAGCTTGTCCCTGGAGCTGAGGCTCAGATGGAAGCTGAGGAGCAGGGACGTCACTGTAGGTGTGGGCTGTCACCGGGATGAAGGTGACAGGTGGTGCCCAACCAGCAACACCTGAGATGGTTCAACCTTGGAAGTGTCCGGGAGCAGGAGAAAATCCAGCTCTTCCTGGAGTGTTCCCAAACTGAGTGGGCAAACACCCTTGTGTTGAACCTTGGAACCCAAGGGTGAAGTCAACCCAAGGCTGAAGCTGAACCCAAGGGTGAAGTTGAACCCAAGGGTGAAGTCAACCCAGGGGAGAAGTTGAACCCAAGGGTGAATTTTGACCCAAGGGTGAATTTTGACCCAAGGGTGAAATTTGACCTAAGGGAGAAGTTGAACCCAAGGGAGAACTTGAACCCAAGGGTGAAGTCAACCCTAGGGTGAAGTTGAACCCAAGGATGAAGTTGAGTCCAGGAGAGAACTTGAACCCTAGGGTGAAGTCAACCCAAGGGAGAACTTGAACCCAAGGCTGAAGCTGAACCCAAGGGTGAAGTTTGACCCAAAGGTGAAGTTTGACCTAAGGGAGAAGTTGAACCCTAGGGTGAAGTTGAACCCAAGGGAGAAGTCAGCCCAAGGGTGAAGTTTGACCCAAGGGAGAAGTTTGACCTAAGGGAGAAGTTGAACCCAAGGGTGAAGTCAACCCCCCAAGGAAGAAGTCAACCCTAGGGTGAAGTTGAACCCAAGGGTGAAGTTGAGTCCAGGAGAGAACTTGAACCCTAGGGTGAAGTCAACCCAAGGGAGAACTTGAACCCAAGGCTGAAGCTGAACCCAAGGGTGAATTTTGACCCAAGGGTGAAGTTTGACCTAAGGGAGAAGTTGAACCCAAGGGAGAACTTGAACCCAAGGGTGAAGTCAACCCAAGGGAGAAGTCAACCCTAGGGTGAAGTTGAACCCAAGGATGAAGTTGAGTCCAGGAGAGAACTTGAACCCAAGGGTGAAGCTGAACCCAAGGGTGAATTTTGACCCAAGGGTGAAGTTTGACCTAAGGGAGAAGTTGAACCCAAGGGAGAACTTGAACCTAAGGGTGAAGTTGAACCCAAGGGTGAAGTTTGACCTAAGGGTGAAGTTGAACCCAAGGGAGAACTTGAACCCAAGGGTGAAGTCAACCCAAGGGTGAATTTTGACCCAAGGGTGAAGTTGAACCCAAGGGAGAAGTTGAACCCCAGGTTCCACCCCTCCGAGGCACCGCTGAGGGACACCAAGGAGCCCTCCAGACCACGGACCATCACTCAGGGAACCATTTCCCCCCTTCGCAAAGGGTCACGTGGCCCCCACGAGCGCCCCAAACCTCCTCCTGGCCCCAAAACACGGCAGAAACCTCAAATTTGTTTTATTTTGAGTCCGTGGTGGCTGAGGTCACCTTTGGTGGGGTCCCCCCGTGCTCAGCTTGGTGCGGAGGGGAACACGAGCGACGCTGTGGCTCCTGTAGCAGCTATCGATGGCGGGTTATTGATTAACCCCGCTAACGAGCGGCGGGGGGCATCCTGGGGGGCTGGGGGGGGAAGAGTCCCACTTGGGTCACGATGATCTTTTCTTTTCAAGACCGAAACTTCTTCCAGCAGAGGCTGAGGTCTTTTTTCACCGTCTATTTGCTCCTGGCCCTCTCCTTCCTCCTCATCATCACCCTCTTCGCCATCTCCCTCTCCAGAGGTACCGGGGGAGGTGGGGACCTGGGGTGGGGTGGGACAGGGGGGGCTGGAGGTCCCAGAGGACCTGGTGGAGGTGGAAGGGGCTGGAGGTCCTCGTTCCATGGGGGGGGGGAGGAGAGGAGGGGTCCCCCGAGGGTCCCACGTGGTGGTGACCTACACGGTCCAGCCTGTGGAAATATGTATTTATATGAAAATATGCAGAGAGAAATATCTAATTATATGTATTGGAGTAGAAAAATATTGTTTAATGTCATTAAAATAATTTTTTAAATAAATATTTTAATATAAATATTTATATTATAATTATTCTATATTTTATTTATAATGTTATATTTATATATTTATATATTATAATGTATAATATGTAATGTATTATAATATTCATATTATATTTATATATTATGATATATAATATATTCTATTATAATATTTATAAATTATATTTATATGTAATAATATAATTATAGTTATAATATGAAATATTTATATTGAAATATTTATTGAAATTGAAATATTTATTTCAATATAAATATACCTGTGTCTACGTATGTTTATATACCATAGCTCTATGTATTTTTATGTATTAAATTATATAAATGCATAAATTTTAGATATAAAAATATATATAAAAATATAAGCTTGTAGGTACTTTTATAAATATATATTTATATAGAATGGGGTTTATATTTGTATAGGATGGGGTTTATATTTATATATAATGGGGTTTATATTATATATAATGGGGGTTTTATATGTATAATGAGGTTTATATATGTATAATTGGGTTTATATTTATATATAATGGGTTTTTTATGTGTATAATGGGGTTTATAATTATATATAATGGGTTTTACATATATATAATGGGGTTTATATTTATATATAAAGGGGTTTATATATATATAATGTTTTTTTATATATATAATGGGTTTATATTTATATCTAATGGTTTTTATATATTTCTATATAATGGGATTTCCATTTTTTCACATATTAAAATACATAAAAATGATAAATATGGATATGGATGTGTATACAGATTATATATATAAAAATTAAATACATTACATATAAATGTCTTAGACATTATACATAAAGACATTAGATAAATAACATTACATATCTTAGCATACATCATTATATGTTATATATTATATATTTATTATATATTATACACTATATATAATATAATTTAATATAATATAATATAATTTTGTATAATATAATGGAATATAATGGAATGCAATTAATATAATATATAGGTATATATTTTTATATAATATAATATAGAATAATATATAAATAAATATAGGCAGATGTTTATATAGATTATTATATTAATAGTATAACAGTTTATATATTTATATATCATATTAAACTCTATATAGCATGTAATAATCTAATAGAATTATATCCAATTAATAAATATATATATAAAATATACATTGATATAAAGTGTGTCCCTGTACATTTATATATCCATTTATTAACATCTATAAAGCATCATTTATATTGATAAATAATCAATCTATTGACATGATAAATAATCAATCTATTGACATGATAAATAATCAATATATTGACATACCCTGCAATATTCCAAATAATTCTCCAAAAAGGACATTTCGAACCCGTCAGAAATCGCTGGGAATCTGGAGGAGCCCCGCGATGCTCCCCGGGTACCCCCTGACGCCCCCCTCTGTCCCCCCCCAGTTTCAGCCCTGTCCTCCCAGCTCAGCGCGGGGCCCCCGGAGCACAGCGGGAACCTCTCGGGTCGGGATCAGCTGCGTGAGTCCCCCCAGAGCTCCTCCGGTCACCCGGGACCCCCAAACCTCCTCCGGTCACCCCGGGACCCCCAAACCTCCTCCGGTCACCCCGGGACCCCCAACCCATTACCGGTCACCCCACACCCCCAAACCTCCTCCGGTCACCCCGAGACCCCCCAGACCATCACCGGTCACCCCGGGACCCCCAAACTTCCTCCGGTCACCCCACACCCCCAAACCTCCTCCGGTCACCCCGGGACCCCCAGACCTCCTCCGGTCACCCCAAGTCCCCCAGAGCTCCTCCGGTCACCCCACACCCCCAGAGCTCCTCCGGTCACCCCGGGACCCCCAAACCTCCTCCGGTCACCCCGGGACCCCCAGACCTCCTCCGGTCACCCCGGGACCCCAAACCTCCACTGGTCACCCCGGGACCCCCAAACCTCCTCCGGTCACCCCGGGACCCCCAGACCTCCTCCGGTCACCCTGGGACCCCCGACCCATCACCGGTCACCCCAGGACCCCCAAACCTCCTCCGGTCACCCCGGGACCCCCAAACTTCCTCTGGTCACCCTGAGACCCCCAAACCTCCTCCAGTCACCCCGGGACCCCCCAACCTCCTCCGGTCACCCCGGGACCCCCAAACCTCCTCTGGTCACCCCGAGACCCCCAAACCTCCTCCGGTCACCCCGGGACCCCCAAACCCATCACCGGTCACCCCGGGACCCCCAAACCTCCACTGGTCACCCCACACCCCCAGACCTCCTCCGGTCACCCCGGGACCCCCAAACCTCCTCCGGTCACCCCACACCCCCAAACCTCCTCCGGTCACCCCGGGACCCCCAAACCTCCTCCGGTCACCCCACACCCCCAAACCTCCTCCGGTCACCCCGGGACCCCCAAACCCATCACCGGTCACCCCGGGACCCCCAGACCTCCTCCGGTCACCCCGGGACCCCAGACCTCCACCAGTCACCCTGAGACCCCCAAACCTCCTCCAGTCACCCCGAGACCCCCAAACCTCCTCCGGTCACCCCGGGACCCCCAAACCCATCACCAGTCACCCCGAGACCCCTGACCCATCACCAGTCACCCTGAGACCCCCGACCCTCCACCCATCACCCCGAGACCCCCAACCCCGTGCCCCCCAACCCTCAGCCCCGCCGCCCCCACCAGCACCCCAGGGCAGCCTTGCCTGCTCACATTGCAGAAAAGAACAGTTTTTTTTTAAGATTTTAGGGAAAAAAACTTAAGATTTTAGAAAAAATAATTAATATATTAGAAAAAAACCTTGACCCCCCGTGCCCCCCTGCGGCCCCTCCTCCCAGTGGGTCCCCCAGGACCCTGGCCATGACCTTGACCCCCTGTGCCCCTCTGTGTCCCTTCCTCCTGGTGGTCCCCCAGGACCCTGGCTGTGACCTTGACCCCCCGTGCCCCCGTGGTCCCCCAGGACCCCGGCCATGACCTTGACCCCCCGTGCCCCCATGGTCCCCCAGGACCCTGGCCATGACCTTGACCCCCTGTGCCCCCGTGGTCCCCCAGGACCCCGGCCATGACCTTGACCCCCCGTGCCCCCATGGTCCCCCAGGACCCTGGCCATGACCTTGACCCCCCTGTGCCCCCGTGGTCCCCCAGGACTCCGGCTATGACCTTGACCCCCCCGTGCCCCCCTGTGGCCCCCTCCTCCCAGTGGTCCCCCAGGACCCCAGCCATGACCTTGACCCCCCATGCCCCCGTGGTCCCCCAGGACCCTGGCCATGACCTTGACCCCCCTGTGCCCCCGTGGTCCCCCAGGACCCTGGCCATGACCTTGACCCCCCGTGCCCCCATGGTCCCCCAGGACCCTGGCCATGACCTTGACCCCCCGTGCCCCCGTGGTCCCCCAGGACTCCGGCTATGACCTTGACCCCCCCGTGCCCCCCTGTGGCCCCCTCCTCCCAGTGGTCCCCCAGGACCCCAGCCATGACCTTGACCCCCCATGCCCCCGTGGTCCCCCAGGACCCTGGCCATGACCTTGACCCCCTGTGCCCCCCTGTGACCCCTCCTCCCAGTGGTCCCCCAGGACCCCAGCAATGACCTTGACCCCCTGTGACCCCGTGGTCCCCCAGGACCCTGGCCATGACCTTGACCCCCCTTGCCCCCGTGGTCCCCCAGGACCCCGGCCATGACCTTGACCCCCTGTGCCCCCGTGGTCCCCCAGGACCCCGGCCATGACCTTGACCCCCCGTGCCCCCGTGGTCCCCAGGACCCCGGCCGTGACCTTGACCCCCCGTGCCCCCATGGTCCCCCAGGACCCTGGCTATGACCTTGACCCCCCGTGCCCCCCTGTGACCCCTCCTCCCAGTGGTCCCCCAGGACCCTGGCCATGACCTTGACCCCCCGTGCCCCCGCAGTGTTCCCCTGCGGCCCCTCCTCCCGGGAGTGGGAATATTTCCTGGGGAAGTGCTACTACTTCTCGCTGGCGAGGGCGAGCTGGCACCGGGCGAAGGCGCAGTGCGAGGAGATGCGCTCGACCTTGGCCGTCATCGACAGCTACGCGGAGCAGGTGAAGACCCCAACCCCAGGTGGGACCGGCCCGGGATGGAGCGCGGGACCTTGGGAGATGTCGTGGGGCAGAGGGAGGACTCGATGAGGTCAAGTGCAAGGGTCTGGTGTGGGGTTGGGGGATGAGGCCAAGGACAAATGTGGGCTGGGAGAGGTGTTTGGGGGACATGGAGAGGGGTCTGGGGGACATGGAGAGGGGTTGGGGGACATGGAGAGGGGTCTGGGGGACGTGGAGAGGGGTTGGGGGACGTGGAGAGGGGTCTGGGGGACATGGAGAGGGGTCTGGGGACATGGAGAGGGGTCTGGAGGACGTGGAGAGGGGTCTGGGGACATGGAGAGGGGTTGGGGGACATGGAGAGGGGTTGGGGGACGTGAGAGGGGTCTGGAGAACTTCTGAGGAGCGGCTGAGGGACCTGGGGGGTTCAGCCTGGAGAAAAGGAGGCTGAGGGGAGACCTCATCCCCATTCCCATTGGGTGCTGGGACCAATGTCCCCATTCCCATTGGATACTGGGACCAATGTCCCCATTCCCATTGGGTACTGGGACCAATGTCCCCATTCCCATTGGATACTGGGACCGATGTCCCCATTCCCCATCCCTGGAGGGATCTGGGGGAGGTGGGGACGTGGTGCTGAGCAGTGGAGGAGTTGAGTTGGGTCAACGGTTGGGCGCCATCACCCAAAGGGTTTCTCCAACCCAATGACTCCATGTTTCCATGGATCCTGACCCCCACCCCGTGTCTCCCTGGCTCCATCCCGGGGTGCTGTCCCCCGGCGCTGGGCTCACCCCAGGTGGGGCCTTTTCCTGGTGGGTTTTTTCCCTCTCCTCACCCCTTCCCCCCCGTTGCAGAGTTTTGTCATGTTCAGGACGAGGAACGAGCGGTTCTGGATCGGGCTGACGGATGAGAACTCGGAAGGGGAATGGGAATGGATCGACGGCACCGATTACGCAACCGGCTTCACGTGAGTGACGCTGCGCCCCAAAACTCCCACCCCATCACCCAAAACATCGCTGGCGTTCCCAACCAAGGTGGTGGAGTCTCCATCACTGGAGGCATCTCCAACCCTTCGGGGCGTCTTCCAGTGGGATCCGCCCCGGGATCCCAACACGGGGTGGCACTGGAGGACCCCACCTTGTGATGGGTGACATCAAAGACCTAAACCCACGTGAAACCACAGGAATTTGGGGGTTCCCTCCACCACCACAGGTTCTGGAAGGAAGGAGAACCCAACAACAGCGGCAACAACGAGGACTGCGCCCACGTTTGGGTGTCGGGGAAGTGGAACGACGTCTACTGCACCTACGAGTGTTTCTACGTGTGCGAGAAAGCCCTGCCCCACTGAGCCCCCCACCACGAGGTGACACCCCCCACCCAACACCACCACCCCTTTGTCCTTAATTTATGCTGCCCCCGCGCCCCCCAACCCGCACGAAGAGCATGATGGGATGTCCATGGGAGCTCAGCCTAATAAAGGATGATTAGCGCTCCGGTTAACGAAGAGTTGGGTTTAATGATGAAGTTTTGGGGTGGGGGCATGGATTGGGGGGACAGGATTTGGTGGCCAGTGTGGGATGGGGACATCGCCAGTGGTGGCACTGGGTGGGATGGGTTGAGCCTCATCCCAAGGGATTTGGTGCCAGGGTCCCCTCGCTGTCACCCTCACTCGATGGCATTCCAGAGCTGGAGGTGACCTTGGGGTTTTTTTATAGAATTTTAATAAATTTCCCTCTTTTTTGGGTCATTTCAACGTGGGTTTCCCACGCCACGGCGATGGATTCTGAATTAAACTCGGTGGCGCTTCTGTCCCCAATGGGATGTGGGGTCCTGCAGGGATCTGTGTCCCCCCCCCCCCCCCAGCCTCCATCCTTCCACCAAAAAACGGGGATTTTGGGCAGAACGGGCAAAATACGGAGTTCCCAGCGCCTGTGCCCCTGTGCCACCTGCTGGTGGTGGCACCGGGGGGGGTGGTGGCACAAGGGGGTGGTGGTGGCACTCTGGTCTTGCCCAGCAGTGCTGGGTGTGCGCGTGTGGGTGTGCACACGCGTGTGCAAGACACGGGTGGGAGCCGCTCGGTACCGGGGGTGCCCGGTCGTGCCCACCCTCCCCCCCCACCACCACCCGAGGGCATCCCGGGATTGGGGGTGGGGGGGGAAGCACCCAGAGCACCCCCCACCCCCGGGACACCCACCCGGCTGCATCCCCCACGTCCTGCCCGGTCCCCGGGGCCGCCCCCGAGCTCCGGTCCCGGTTCCCGGTCCCCCCAGGCTCCCCCTGGTCCCCCCCGGGTCCCCTCCGGGTCCCCCCCGGGTCCCCTCCCGGGTCCCCCCACGTTCTCCCCCGGTCCCCCCACCCCCCGATTCCACCCCTGTCACCCTCAGCTTCTCCCCGGTCCCCCCGTTCCCCCCTGGTGTCCCCCCCCGTCCACCCCGGTGACCCCCCGGTCCCGTCCGGTCCCCCCGTCCCCCCCTCGGTCCCACCGGTTCCCTCCCGGTCCCCCCCCTGTCCCCCTCGGTCCCCTCCCGTCCCCACCAGTTCCCCCTCGGCTCCCCCCTGGTGTCCCCCCCCGTCCACCCCAGTCCCCCCCCGGTCCCGTCTGGTCCCCCCGTCCCCCCCCCGCTCCCCCCCGGTTCCCTCCCGGTCCCCCCCGTCCCCCTCGGTCCCCCCCGGTCCCCTCCAGCTCCCCCTCGGCTCCCCCTGGTGTCCCCCCTGTCCACCCCGGTGACCCCCCGGTCCTCTCCGGTTCCCCCGGGGCCCCCCCGGTTCCCCCCGGTCCCCCCCCGGTTCCCTCCCGGTTCTCCCCCGGTTCCCCTCTGGTGTCCCCCCTGTCCCACCCCCGGTCCCCCCTCGGTTCCCCGCGCGATGCCCGCGCTCACGGCCACCGACCGAGGGGACCCCCCGGTCCCCCACCGCCCCCCCGCGCTGGGACCATCCCGGGAACCGAGCGGGGGCCACAGCGGCCCCGACGACGGGAGGACGCACCTCCGCCCGCTCTGTCGGCGACACCACTGTCGCGACAGACCCCGGCGGCTCCGCGGTGAGTCCCCCCCCCCTCGCCCTCAAACCCCCCCGGAGCATCCCCCCCCCCCCCGTGCCCGCCACATCCCCTGTCGTGAGCAGCCCTCCCTCTGTCGCGACAGCCGCTCCCGGGAGCGCCGTCGGTATCACGTCTTGGCATCACCCCCCCACCCCCGGGGGGGGGGGAATCGGGACCCAGTTGAGGGGGGGGGTCCCCGCCTCGCTGCGCGCTCCCGGGGGAGGCGGAGGGGGGGGCGGGGGGGGCGCTCACGGGCGCGGACACGGGCGGGGGCTGCGGGCTCTGCCCCACGCAGTCGCTCCCCCCCACTCCGCTCCTCTCCCATCCCCTCCTCGCCGGTCCCGGTGCCGTTATCCCGGTCCCGCTCCCGGTGCCGTTATCCCGGTCCCGCTCCCGGTGCCGTTATCCCGGTAAGCGCCGCTGAACGGACGGGGCGGGGATGCGGTGCCGGTAACCGGGGGTGAAGCTCAGGGACCCGTCGGGTGGGACCGGGACGGGGCTGGGAGGGATGGGGGAGGAACCCCCCGGTGTGGGTTCCGGTGATGCCGCCGGTAAGCTCGGTTTGAACCCCGTGGGACCCGTGGGAACGGAGCCGGCGGACGCCGCCGCCGCCGGGATTTCGTTGCCGTTCGTTAACGGGGATGTGGGAAACGAGTGTGGGGGGGGGGAGGCACCGGACGGGGTGGGGGTGGGGGGGGTGTGACCGGTGCCGGTCCTTAACCCCCCCCTCCTCTGTCCCCCCCCCCCCCGCAGCCCCCGGGGCCATGAAGACGGAGGAGGCTCCGTCCTGCCTGCAGCGGGCAACGCCGGTCCTGGGCTTCGGTGAGTGCCGGGGGGACCGGGAGCGGTGTCACACAACGGGGACCCCCTCACCCCCCCACCCCCCCCCTCCGTCCCACCCCCCCCTTCCACCCCGGGCTTCTCAAGCAGCAGCACCCATGGCCGCCTTCATCATCCTCATCCTCCCCCCGGGGCAGGGGGGGGAACCCCACCGGGCCATCCCCGCTCCTCCTCCCGCTTGGGAAGGAGATTTGGGGGGGACTGGGATGGGGGGGAGCACCCACAAGCCCCCCCACACCCCCCCCTTTCCACTCACCCTGGGGTCGGAGTTTGCCAATTGAGGGGCAGCGTGGGAACCCAACCCCCCCGGCGGCTCCGTGGGATGGGGGGGGGGTCCCCAAAAGGGACAGGGACCCCCCCCCCCAAGCGCCTCCTCCCACCTCCTGGGTGAACCCCCCGGAGCCCATCCCGATTTTTGGGGGGGGCCCTCGACCCTCCCACCCACGGGGGACACCCCGTTTTAAATCACACCCCAAAATCTCCCCGTGGGACCCGCTGGGGTCTCCACATCCCGTGGGAATCCCTGGATGGGGGGGGGGGGGGAATTTTGGGGTAACACAAGGGGGGGGGGTTGCTGAGTCGTGTCCCTTCCTCCACGAGCTGCAGCGGGGGGGGGGGGGGGGGGCATCGCTCCTCGTTAATTCTTTGTGGGTCCAAACCCCGAATCTCCTTCACTTTCAGTTTGGGATTGAGGAAAAAAAGGGTGTTTTTTTCCCCCAGGATTTTTCACCCCCCCACACCCCCCCAAATTTCCCCCCCCCCCCCTCGTCTCCCGTTGTTTTTACGCCGCCACGCGTGGCCTGGGCTCAGGTGTGAGTCCTCACCGCGTTGTCACCCCCCCTCTGGGTCCTCCCCGTGCCCCCAGAGCTGGGATCCAGGCAGGATTCTGCCCCCCCCACCCCCCCACCCCAAATTCCTTGGGGTCCTCACTCAGGGAGGGGGGACACAGACACCCCTGGGCTGGACTCCCCCTTTTAACCTCAGCCCTTTTAACCTGAGCCCACATTCCCACAGCCCCCCCCCCACTGATTTAATTATCTGCACTAATTTACTCTTAGATTATTCCCTTTTTTCCCCCACCCCAAATTAAAGAGGAATTTGGGGGGGGGTTTTAATCCCAGACACCTCAAACCTGACGGAGTTTGGTGACCGTGGGTTAAAGGGTGACAATAATTGACTCTTCCCCTGCTGGACCCTGATGTGCAGGAGGGGTCTCGGGGGCTGGGCCCCTCTGGATGATGCTGTGCCCCCCCCCCACTAATTTCCCTAATGGTCCTTGGAGTCGTAGGATGGGGTTTGGGTGTGAGGGGACCTCACAGCTCATCCCACCCCACCCCTGGGACCCCTCCAGGGTGCTCCAAGCCCACCCAACCTTGACCCTCTCCAGGGATGGGGCCATCCATGACTTCCCTGGGCAACCTCTTCTTGTCTTTATCTCCTTGCCCTGGGCCAGGACCCCACGTTAGATCCCCCCTCACCCCTTTGTTCCCCCGAGGTGCAGCAGAAGACCTCTGCCTCTGCCTCTTAAAACCACCGTGAGCTTCACCCACGGGCTGCCATCACCCCCCTGAACCCTTTGAGGGGTCCTGGGGGGGTGTTACCCCAGGATGCAGCAGGTTAGGGGAGGGTAAAACACCTGGAGAAGGCTGGAGAGGAGAAAGGGAAGCGTTGGGGAGAGGGTGGAGGTTGGGGACACGGGGAGGGTGCCGCCGCCTGGCTCAGCCTGTAGCCCGGATCCAGATAGCGCCTTTATTACTCACTCCTTTACCTTGGAGTTAGGAGGAAGCCTTTGAAGAGCAGCCATAGATTTACATGTTGATAACACCGAGGAGGGAAGAAAAAAAAATAAATCCCAAATCTCTGGAGCCTTTAAAAGCAGCTTTCAGCATCAAATCTGGGGTGAAACTGGGTAAAATTCAGGGCCAGGTCCATAGGACCTGGGTCAAGGTTTGCAAGGTCAGCACTCACCATCTCCTGGTGAGACAGCTCTGGGGAGGTCACCCCTTGAATTTGGGGTTCAGTGTTGGGCCCCTCAGGTCAAGGAGGACATTGAGGGGCTGGAGCGTGGCTGGAGAAGGGCAGAGGAGCTGGGGAAGGATCTGGGGGACACAGAGAAGGGTCTGGGGGACATGGAGAAGGGTCAGAGGGACACTGAGAGGGGTCTGGAGGACATGGAGAAGGTCTGGAGGACACGGAGAGGGGTCAGAGGGACACTGAGAGGGGTCTGGAGGACATGGAGAAGGTCTGGAGGACATGGAGAGGGGTCAGGAGGACATGGAGAAGGTCTGGAGGACATGGTGAGGGGTCAGGAGGACACAGAGAAAGATCTGGAGAACTTCCAAGGAGCAGCTGCCCAGGGCAGTGGGGGAGTCCCCATCCCTGGGGGGGTTTCAGAGCCGTGGAGATGTGGTGCTGAGGGACAGGGGGACTGGGGAGGGCAGTGCTGGGTTACTGGTTGGACTGGGGGGGCTCAGAGGTCTCCTCCAACCAAGGCAATTCTAGGATTCTCTATATTTGCTTCCCAAAGGAGTGTTCTCCACATCCTCTGTGATTTACACAGTTCCATGGATTTGGGGTTCACCTCAGATTTGCCACCAGCAGAGAAACCCAGCACCCCCCCACTTTGGCAGAGCCAACTTTGACATCTCTTTCCAGGGATGTCACAACCAACTCCACACCTCCCCTCCCTCTCCCACACCACCACCGCGTGGCTTTAGAAGCCAAACCCAACAGTAGGCGACGGCGAGGAGCTACGCGAGGCCAAGCATCACCCCCACCCCACAAACGGACCCTACTGTAGGCCGTGACCCCCTCCCCAGCCAAGGAAAAGACCTCCTCACCTTCTCTTCCCTCCCCACCGCCCAGGTTCAGACTCCAAGATGCGGGAGGTGTGCGCTGGTTGCGACACCCCATCTCCGACCGCTTCCTCCTGCGGGTCAACGAGCGCTCGTGGCACGAAGGCTGCGTGAAATGCGTCGTGTGCCTCCAGCCTCTCTCCGGGACCTGCTACTGGCGCAACCGGCAGCTCTACTGCAAGCACGACTACGAGAAGTAAGTGCTCTCCATGGTTTTTTTCCCAGTTTTTCCATCCCTCTCGGCTCTGGTTGGACCGTGTCGGAGTCAGGGGTCAAGCCCAAGGTGGGGTTCTGGAAGGGTGAGTTGGGAAAGGGCGTCGTGGTGTTGGTGTCATGGAGGTTGGTGAGGACCAGGTGAGATGAGGAGGATGGAGGAGGTGTCCTGAAGTGTTCACTTTGGAGTCCGTTTGGAGGTGACGCCGCGTTGGGTGAGAGAGTTGATCTCCTTGAGGGTAGGAAGAGTCTACAGAGGGATGGGGACAGGCTGGACCGATAGGCCAAGGTCATTTGTGTGAGGTTCAACAAGGTCAAGCGTTGGGTCCTGCTCTTGGGTCGCAACAACCCCACGCAACGCTCCAGGCGTGGGGAGGAGCAGCTGGAGAAGGCCCTGGGGGTGTTGGTGGCCACCACAGTGGCCAAGGTGGCCACCAGCATCCTGGGCTGTGCCAGCCATGGTGTGGCCAGCAGGAGCAGGGAGGTGGGGATGGGTCTGGAGGGGATGGAGAAGGGTCTGGAGAACTTCTGAGGAGCGGCTGAGGGACCTGGGGGGGTTCAGCCTGGAGAAGAGGAAGATGAGGGGAGACCTCATGGCTCTGGTTGTGACCTCGGTGGCTGGGACTCCCAAGCTCACGTCTGGTTGTGCCCTCCTGTGGCTGGTGCTGCTGGGAAGAGCTGGTGACACACCAAACATCCATGGGAAGACGCTCCATCAGTTCCCTGAACTTTGGCAGCATCCCAGGGCTTACCCACGTCCCGGGGGTGGTTGGGAGAGGCAGGGATGAGGAGCTGGGGCACCACAGCCACGGCTGGAGGTGGCAAGGAAGGATGGCAGCACCCACAGCGCCCTGGTGAAGGGTTCTCAGGATGCTTTGGAGACCTTCACGAGGGCTTGGCGTTGGTTGCTGCGTAGGTAGACACGAACCAGGCTCCGGAGTGGGTTTGAACGCTGTGGTTAAGAGCAACCAGATAAAAAGTGGTCCATGAGGAGCATCATCATCTCTGGGGCTGTTTCGCCATCGGTTTTGGGGCAGAATAGCGTGACCACGCCATTTTCCCCTCGCCCTGTGCTGGGAAATCCCACTTCCACGCTCCAAAGTATCTCAGCTGCCTTCAACCCCCCCCTGAGGGTCTCCACCTCCTGAAAACCGGTGCTTTAAAGGCGTCTCCACTCAGCACCTTTGTGCCCCCAGCCTGGGAATTTCCAGGGAGGCAAAATCTCAGCTTCTCACATCTCCTCCCCCTGGCCTTGACATCCCAAAGTTCCCAATTTCTTGGCCGGGGATGAATCCCAGAGCGCAGAACCCGGCGTCACCCTTCGGGTTACGGCGTCGAGCGGGGTTTGCTCGCTGACCTGGCGGGGAAACCCATCTGGAAACTGGGCCGAGGGAAAGGCTGGAACTGGGAGATAAGGCAGCAGCTGCAGCTGAACCGCGGGGGAAGGACCGGGGCTGTCGATCTCCAGATGAAACGCTCGGCCCCAAGATGGATGTTGATGCGCCGGTCCCTGTCGTATAAAAACCCAAGGCTTTGGTGAAATTCTCCTCTTCTCCTTTTTTCCCCTCCTGGAGCGCAGCCAGCTCCCCCGTGCTCTGCTCAGGCACCTGCCCCGTAAACCCAGCGCGTGGAAACGCAGCGGAGGAGGAGGAGGAGGAGGAGGAGGAAGGGGGAGGAAGGAAAAACACTCCTGGACGATGATGGAGTGGCTGCAACGGTTGGGTCCCGGGCGCCTTTGTTTACTTTGAAGTTTGTTTGGCGGTGCGGGGGCTGCCGGGGAGCTGGCGGAGAGGGATCTGAACCGCGGCCTCGCGCTGGCAGCCTTCCTCCCTTCTCCTCCGCGCTCGCCTCTGGCCCATGTGGAGATGATTTGCTCCGTCCTCTGGTAGAGATACGGGGTGAACTCGGCTCGAACTTCACTTACGGCTCCTCCGTCGCCCAGCGGCTGCCGGCACGTGACCAGCGCAGCTGAGCGCACACCGGGGCCGCCGAACGCCCTCGGGGGAGGGAACGGTCACGGTTCCTCTGTAGGATCACAGCACAGCTGTGGGTGGGAGAGACCTCTGAGCCCCCCCCAGTCCAACCAGTAACCCACCAGTACCCCCTGTCCCTCAGCAGCACATCTGCACGGGTCTGAACCCCCCCCAAGGGATGGGGACTCCCCCACTGCCCTGGGCAGCTGCTCCTTGGAAGTTCTCCAGATCTTTCTTTGTGTCCTCCAACCCCTCTCCATGTCCCCCAGATCCTTCCCCAGCTCCTCTGCCCTTCTCCAGCCACACTCCAGCCCCTCAATGTCCTTCTTGGCCTGAGGGGGACCCCAAACTGAACCCCACATTCGAGGGGTGGCCTCCCCAGAGCCGAGCACAGGGGGACAATCCCCTCCCTGCTCCTGCTGGCCACACCATGGCTGGCACAGCCCAGGATGCTGGTGGCCACCTTGGCCACTTGGGCACACTGCTGGCTCATGTTCACCCGCTGTCCATCTGCTTGTAGAAGCAAGAGGGTTGAGGGTCCCACCCCATTCCACCCCATCCCATCCCATCCCACCCCATTCTATCCCATCTCATTCCATTCCATCCCATCCCACCCCATCCCATCCCACCCCATCCCACCCCATCCCATCCCATCCCACCCCATCCCACCCCATCCCATCCCATCCCATCCCATCCCATCCCATCCCATCCCATCCCATCCCACCCCACCCCATCCCATCCCATCCCATCCCATCCCACCCCACCTCCATCCCTTTTGGGGTCCTCTCTGAGCTATTCCCATCCCATCCCATCCATCCCGTCCCATCCCACCCCATCCCATCCCATCCCATCCCACCCCACCCCACCCCACCCCACCCCACCCCACCTCCATCCCTTTCGGGGTCCTCTCTGAGCTATCCCCACCCTCCCCAGCTGGGATGCTCACAACCCAACGCTTGCCCTCGACGTCGAGATGTTATTCTTAAGCCACGAGGGGTTGGAAAACCCTTGCAAGCGCTGCGTGAGCGGTGGCCGATGGCCAGGGAGGTCCTGACCCGAGGGCAGCCTTTGAAACCCACCACAGATAACCTCAGCCTGTGTCAACCAGGGATGTCCAGAGAGCAGAGATGGGAATTTTGGGCTTTGCAGTGGTGCCCTGAGAGCGGAGGAGTCGGTCAAAGCGCTATTTTGGTACCCTGGAGTGCCATCCAGCGTGGTCCTCCTGAGATTTTTGCCCGTTTTTGGCCAATTTTCTGGGCTGGGCAGGTCGGGAAGCGGCCGGTCGAGAGGGAAGCAGCGCGATACGAATGGATTTGGGTGAGACACGGGACGTAGAAGCTGATTTTTGGGGTAAAAAGGTTAAAGATAGGGGTTCTAGCGTTGGTTGGGATGGCAGAGGAGACCCAAAGCCAAGGAGTAACCATCACCTCTGCTCCCCCACGCTGTAGGGGCAGGGAGCGGGGCGGTGACCCCCGAATCTCAGCTCCAGCACCTTGGCAACTCTTCGGAGCAAGCTGGTTAATGTTTAAAGCCACGTGGGAGGGCTCCGCTCCCAGCAAACATCTCCCAGGGCTGGCCAAGAACGAGCTCAGGCTCTGTGTGCAAACCCCGCTGCATTCCAGGAGCACGAGTCAAGCCTGAAAAAAAAAAAAAACAACCCAAAAAACGATGAAATTGGTGTTAAAATGGAAAGATTTGGGGTTTTTTTGTGGGTTTAATTTGTGGTGGGATTTTATTTGTTTTTTGGGTTTTAGGTAGAAAAACTCCTTCCCCCTTCGCTGTGTCGGGGTTGTGGGCAGCTCAGAAATGATCAGGGGGATTTTTAGGCAGGAGGGGGTTCGAGAAATGGTGCTGGGGATGGGTTTATATCCTTAAAAAGAGAGATTGGAGGGGAAAACAGTGCTGAAAGGTGCTGGGTTGCAAGAGGGGGTGACAGCTCCTGCTCTTAAAGGGGCTCCTGGTTCTCCATCCAGCGTTGCCCAGTATAGCAATGGTTAGACTGGGCTGCAGGGAGTGTGGGCAGCAGGGGGAGGAAGGTTCTCCTCCTCCTCTCCTCTGCCCTGCTGAGGCCTCAGCTGGAATCTGGGGTCCAGTTTGGGGGCTCCCCAGTTCCAGAGGGCCATGGAGCTACTGGAGAGAGCCCAGCTCCTGTGGGATCTGCTCTGGGATCCTGCTCCAGCAGGGGGTGGCACTGGAGGAGCTCCAGCTCCCATCACCCCCCCCACTCTGTGCCTCTCCACAGCTCCCAGTTTGTACTGGGCATCCCCCCCCATTGCTCTGAAGGCTCCATCCCTCCTGCCCTACCCTCAGCTTCTCCATCTGCTGAGCCACGGGGTCCCCCCCAACCCCCAAGTCCTGTCTTCTCCTGTCCCCCCCTCTCCATGAGCTGGAGGAGGTAACGAGGAGTGGCAGCAGTAACGAGGAAATAAATGAGATAACGAGCACCCTGGAGAAGGCAGTGATGGATGGAGGCGGCGTGGCCGGCGGATGGACCCTGGGGGTTCCTCCAGGAGAACACTGGGGGGTGAGGGATGAAGGAGGGTGGGGAGGAGATGACCTGCAGCCCCTTCCAGGGTGAGGGATGAAGGAGGGTGGGGATGACCTGCAGCCCCTTCCAGCTCCTCAGGGTTGGGTGACGCCACCGAGCCCCCATCCCTTCGGTGGCACCCACCAAGTTGGGTTCCTCCTCCTCCGAGGAGCCACCACCGCGCGTCTCTCAAAGTTGGGTGAACCCTACAACCAACCCCTCCACTGGTTGGGGACTGGTGGCACCCCAGTAGCACAGGACCTCCCAACTGGGAGACTGGGAAGGAGCTTGGTGGAACACAACACCCTCCCCCAACGCCTCAACCACCAAAACCCAACGGTTTTTCACCCCCAGCCACCCTGGGGTGGGTGGTGGAGCCCGAGCTCCCACGGCGAGCGGAGCCCTTCTGATGATTAATGACCTTAATTACACCCCCCCCCTCCATCCCTCCCTCCCTCCCCGAGCTCTCCCCGTTCCCTGCGCCTCGGTTCGCTCGAAGGGCCCAGGAAATTAAACATCAACTTCCCCATCACGGCGAAACGAGAGGAGGGCGCAGATGCGCCTCGAGCGGGGCTCAGGACGCGGCCGCCACGTGCTGGGGAGTGGTTTGGTGATGGGGGGAGGAAGAATTTTGGGGTTTTTTTGGGGGAGAAGGAAGAATTTTTGGGGTTTTTTTAGGGGAAGGAAGAATTTTTGGGTTTTTTTTAGGGGAGGAAGAATTTTGGGGGGGTTTTTTGGGGGTAAGGAAGGATTTTGGGGGTTTTTTTTGAGGGTAAGGAAGAATTTTTGGGTTTTTTGGGGGGTAAGGAAGGATTTTGGGGGGGGTTTTGGGGGGTAAGGAAGAATTTTTGGGGGTTTTTTTGGGGGGTAGGAAAAGTTTTTGGAGTTTTTTTAGGGGAAGGAAAAATTTTTGGGGGTTTTTTTGGGGGGTAGGAAAAATTTTGGGGATTTTTTTAGGGGAAGGAAGGATTTTTGGGGTTTTTTTAGGGGGAGGAAGAATTTTGGGGGGGTTTTTTGGGGGTAAGGAAGGATTTTGGGGTGTTTTTTGGGGGGTAAGGAAGAATTTTTGGGGGGGAGGAAGAAATTTTTGGGCTTTTTTTAGGGGGGAGGAAGAATTTTTGGGGTTTTTTTTGGGGGGAAGGAAGGATTTTTGGGGGTTTTTTTTAGGGGGAGGAAGAATTTTTGGGTTTTTTTTAGGGGGGAGGAAGAATTTTTGGGTTTTTTTTTAGGGGGAGGAAGAATTTTTGGGGGTTTTTTGGGGGGAGAGGAAGAATTTTTGGGCTTTTTTTAGGGGGAGGAAGAATTTTTGGGGGTTTTTTGGGGGGGAAGGAAGGATTTGGGGGTTTTTTTTAGGGGGAGGAAGAATTTTTGGGGTTTTTTTAGGGGGAGAAAGAATTTTGGGGGTTTTTTTGGTTATTTTTTGTTTTTTTTCTGCACGTGGCACATTGTTTCTCTCATTTCATTAAATGTAATTTACTTTCCTAGATTCTCTTTCTCTTTTGGGTCGGGTTTAGGGGTTTTTTTTCCCCTTACCTTTCGTGTCCCGTGGCTTTGAGTCCCTCCTGGTCACCAACCCTTACAGTTCCTAGGCTGAGTTACTCCATCTCCAGCTCCTGGAGCTCCGTGCTCGGGGTCTGCTCACTGCCACCTGCCTGGAAAATAATAGGCTTTCATTTCTGGTGACAAAAAAAGGAAACTATGACCCCAAAAGGCTCAGATATCAAAGTAAATAACTCTGATTGAAGGCACGAGCTCCCCCCTGGGCAGAGGACACGGATCAAGCGGTTGCGATGGGTTTGGATGCTCAGAGCTCCCACTGGAAGAGGTTCCTGATCCCTTCCAAGGTGGAGGTGGCTTTGGGAGCACAGGGGGAGGCATCTGGCTTTGGGGACGTGGCCGTGGTCCAGCTGTCCCCGAGCAGCTCGGGGTTCACCTCCCTGCTCTTGGGGGCCGAGCTCGTTAAGGCGGCGCTGACGGACGCGCGACGGCTCGACCTGGCCCTGGGGAGCTCCCCGAGGGCTGGGGAAGGAAGGAGGGGATGGAGATGTGCTGAGGTCAGCAGGGGTTGGAAGGGTGAGGGACACGGTGACGGGCAGGGTTGTGACAGGGTGGCTGCTGGCATGTCCCCGAATTAATGGGGTTTAGACCCAGCGCAGCTCCAGTTGGGTCTGTGGGGTCCTGCCCAGTTCCAGAGGGCCATGGAGCTACTGGAGAGAGTCCAGGGAGATGCTGGAGGGGTTGGAGCATCTCCCCTGTGAGGAGAGGCTGAGGGAGCTGGGGCTGCTCAGATGGGGCCAGGCTCTGCTGGGTGGTGCCCAGTGAGAGGATAAGGGGGCACTGGGCACAAACTGGGCTTTGCTGGGAGGGGGAGTGAGCACTGGGATTACCCAGAGAGGTGGTGGAGTCTCCATTCCCAACCCCTCTGGAGGTGCCCCAGGCAGCAGAGCCACAGCTCCACGTGCCAGCT
Source organism: Podargus strigoides (assembly GCA_028020825.1). Lineage (NCBI taxonomy): Eukaryota > Metazoa > Chordata > Aves > Caprimulgiformes > Podargidae > Podargus > Podargus strigoides. The sequence continues at coordinate 72,098 of JAQJZH010000046.1, forward strand.
CCATCCTCACCCCATCACCTCCACCCCGGTGCAGGGAGCACCCCTCACCCCATACAATGTTGGGGGGGGGGACCTCAGGGTGCTCCCTGCACACACCGAGCACCCCAGCTCGTTGGCAGCGCCCCAGGGAAGGCTCCGACGCAGGGACCTGGGGATGGAGGTTGCACCACGCTCCTGGCCACAGCATCTCTCTTGGTCCCGACTCAGGGACCACCAGAGGGCAGCCGTGAAGGTGCCAGAAATGAACCGAATCCCAGCAGTGCCAGGGAAGAGCAGGGAGGGAGGGAGATGGGAGGGCAGGGGGTGCAGGAGCAGCAGAGGGGGGGTCTGCACTGGTAATGCTGGAAGAAAGTAGAGGTGTTTATTCATTGGGTCTCAGCAAAGTTTGGTGGATGTGGAGAGCCAACTGCACCCCGTGTCCCTCAGCATCACATCTCCACCTCCTCCAGAGCCCCCCCAGGGATGGGGACTCCCCCCCTGGCCTGGGGAACCCTTTGGGGGGAGGAATTCTCCCCAATATCCAATCTCACCCTGCCCTGGCACAGCTTGAGGCCGTTCTTCAGGAGAAGAACCCAACACCCAACTCTCTCCAAGCTCCTGCCAGGTCGTGGGGAGAGCGATGAGGTCTCCCCTCAGCCTCCTTTTCTCCAGGCTGAACCCCCCAGGTCCCTCAGCCGCTCCTCAGAAGTTCTCCAGACCTTCTCCATGTCCCCCAACCCCTCTCCATGTCCTCCAGACCCCTCTCCATGTCCCCCAACCCCTCTCCATGTCCCCCCACCCCTCTCCACATCCCCAGACCCCTCTCCACGTCCCCAGACCCCTCTTCACGTCCCCCAACCCCTCTCCACGTCCCCCAGACCCCTCTCCACGTCCTCCTGACCCCTCTCCACGTCCTCCTGACCCCTCTCCACGTCCCCCAGACCCCTCTCCATGTCCCCCAGACCCCTCTCCATGTCCCTCAGACCCCTCTCTGTGTCCTCCTGACCCCTCTCTGTGTCCCCCAGACCCTTCCCCAGCTCCTCTGCCCTTCTCCAGCCACGCTCCAGCCCCTCAATGTCCTTCTTGGCCTGAGGGGGGGCCCCAAACTGAACCCCAGATTTGAGGGGTGGCCTCCCCAGAGCTGAGCACAGGGGGACAATCCCCTCCCTGCTCCTGCTGGCCACACCATGGCTGGCACAGCCCAGGATGCTGGTGGCCACCTTGGCCCCCCTGCCCAGCCAGGCTCCCCGTTCCCGCTACGGAACCGTCCCCGTCCTCGTTAAAAACAGAGAGAAGAGGGGGGGGGGGAGAGAGCAGAGTTTAATTTAAATCACATCTCCCAAGCTTGTTCTTTTCTCAATCAATATTGCTTTTTACATCATATCTAATCTCTTTTTTTTTTTTCTTTTCTTTTCCTCTCCCCCCCCCCCAACCCCACCTTCCAAAGTAAAATTTAATTAAATAATTCTAATGAATGTTTAATGATGTTCTTTTGTCATTATTAAATCCGTAATAAAAGTGTCTGCAGCCCTTCTACCTCCCTCCCCCTCACCTCCCCGCCGCCGCCAGCACCTCCCTCTCCCCTGCACGCTGTCCCCCTGTCCCCCCCTTTTCTCCCCTGCCTGTCCCCCCCCCTTGCTCCCCGCGACAACTCCAAGCATTCAGACCTGCAAAACAGGAAATGAGAATGGGAGAAACAGGATATTGAGCTGGGATAGTATCTGGATGGGGAATATCACCCCTAGCTACGACGTGAAGGAGGCTTTGCTCCTGCCAGGCATACTAATGGAGACAATAAAAGGAGGACAAAATCAATATGAATTGATAACTCCCGGCTTGAAACCTGCAGACCTGGGGCAAACGTTTGGTTTGTGCCTTATTGAGAGGAGGGGAAATGAAGAGAGGGGAAGGAGGTGGTGGTTCCCACCTTGGGGACAGCAGAAAGGTGTTGCCACGGTTGTGGAGGACCAGGAATTTGGTCTTGTCCCCCCCCCCAAAAAAAAAGGTGGAAGGGATTGGAGCTTCCTACGAGGTCGGTGTGGGGTGAGAGCCAGCTTGGGGCTGAGAGCTTGCAGGAAGTTTGTAGGTGACACCAAGTTGATCTGCTGGAGGGTAGGGAGGGATGGGGACAGGCTGGATCCATGGAGGTTCAACCAGGTCAAGTGTTGGGTCCTGCCCTTGGGTCCCTCTGTGTCCCCCAACCCCACACAATGCTCCAGGAGTGGGGAATAGGACCTGGGGGTGTTGGTGGACACCACAGTGGCCAAGGTGGCCACCAGCATCCTGGGCTGTGCCAGCCATGGTGTGGCCAGCAGGAGCAGGGAGGGGATTGTCCCCCTGTGCTCAGCTCTGGGGAGGCCACCCCTCAAATCTGGGGTTCAGTTTGGGGCCCCCCTCAGGCCAAGAAGGACATTGAGGGGCTGGAGCGTGGCTGGAGAAGGGTCTGGGGGACAAGGAGAGGGGTCAGGAGGACATGGAGAAGGGTCAGGAGGACATGGAGAGGGGTCTGAAAGACATGGAGAGGGGTTGGGGGACACAGAGAGGGGTTGGGGGACATGGAGAGGAGTCTGGGGGACATGGAGAGGGGTCTGGAGGACATGGAGAGGGGTTGGGGGACATGGAGAGGGGTCTGGAGAACTTCTGAGGGACCTGGGGGGTTCAGCCTGGAGAAAAGGAGGCTGAGGGGAGACCTCATCGCTCTCCCCACGACCTGGCAGGAGCTTGGAGAGAGTTGGGTGTTGGGTTCTTCTCCTGAGGAACGATGGGAACGGCCTCCAGCTGTGCCTGGGGAGGTTCCCATTGGATACTGGGACCAATGTCCCCATTCCCATTGGGTACTGGGACCAATGTCCCCATTCCCCATCCCTGGAGGGATCTGGGGGAGGTGTGGACGTGGTGCTGAGGGCCACGGGGCAGCGGGGGGAGTTGAGTTGGGTCAACAGTTGGCCACCATGACCTTAAAACTCTTCTTTTTGGGTTATAAAACCCCACAACCCCCTTTTCCCACTGCACTTTCACCACTAGCACCACCCCCAAACCTCAGAGGCACCACCACACCACCCCTGGGTGACAAATTTGCGGGCTCAAGAAAAAAAAAACCCTCAAAAAACCCAATCCCCCCCCATTTTGTTGTTGTCGTTAGCGTGCAGGGGCGATACGACAGGCGCCCTACGAATTCTGGGAGATTTTAATAAAGAAGACAGGCCTGTGAAATTTAATAAAAGAGTTCATCAGATTATATGGTGATGGCTCAGTGCCACCGCGCTGGCAGCAATATCCTCGCAGCGGGGGGGGATGGGGTGGGGAGGGGGGGGTTAACCCCTTGAGGGGCAGCAGCCGAGTATTAAATCTTCGCGCGGCGTTTCGCTCGTGTCTCTTGAATATTTATGGATCTCAGGGGGTTTGGGGGACATCTTTTGGGGGTGTTTTGTTGGTGGTTTGAGGGGGTTTGGGAGTGGTAGAGGTTGGGTTGGTTGGGGGTTGGGGGTTTTTTTGGTCAGGATGAGTTTTTGTGGCTGATAGGAATGGAATTGGGGGTGGGGAGAGGAGGTTGTAGCATCTTGTACCTTCTGGGTGGGCACCAAGGGTCTGGTCAAGGTCCATATTTATAAAATGCTCCTTTTTTTGGGGTTATTTCATAGAATCACAGATTGGTTTGGGTGTGAAGGGACCTCAGAGCTCATCCCATCCCACCCCAGGACCTCTCCCACCAGCCCAGGGTGCTCCAACCCCACCCAAGTTGGAAGGGGGCACCCACAGCTTCTCTGGGCACCCTGGGCCAGGGTCTGCCCACCCTCCCAGCCAACAATTTCTCCTCACATCCCATCTCAATCGTAGAGGTCTTTTCCAGCCAAGGCTGTTCTATGATCTGAGGGTTCTATGGTGACCGCTGAAGACTTCTCTTCCACCCACTCTCCCGTTAAGGGGAGGTTTGAGCCCGTTGGAGTCTTGGCTGTTCCTACAAAAGCCACAATTCCATGAGTCCAGAGTTCCTTTCTGGGGGTAAATCTATTCCTTTGACCCATAAAGAGCTTTGGGGGGGAATGGGGAGCAAAGGGAATGGTTACCCCCAAACCACTCCCTCTCTCTCACACCCAACCATCACTGGAAGAACTCAAAAATGAAGCAGGAGAACATTTTTCCCCCCTCCTTTAGTCCCCCCATGTCGCTGAACTGGGGTAAAACGGCAGTGGGGAATGACAGAGCATCTTTGTGCTCCTTTTCCTCCTGCATCCCCTTCCCCTCCAACCCAAAACCTCTGGAAAGAGGCTTTAAGAGTTCCACTTCAATATTTCAGACAGCTACAATGGATTTTGCAGCTCAGTGTTAAGCAAACAGACCTTGCTTAAGCCTGGACTGCTTCATTTTGCCTAAACCCTAACTAAATAAGGCACTTTCACCAAGTGCAGCCCCCCCCCCCCAGCTTATTCCTTCCTTCATTAACACCTTTTAATCCCCTCCAGACAACCCTGTGCCCCCCAAATTACCCTTCCCAGGCTTGGCTCAGCATCTTCTCTGTGCCCTGGTAGGTCAGAGGGGTTCTTAAATAACTCACTGCTCGTCTCATCCCCGTCTGGAGAGGTGGGAGCTGAGCTGCTGCTTCTCCCCCAGAGCCAAGGGGTGCAACAAGGGGGGTCTGCAAGGAGAGTTGGGTCTTGGGGTGCTTCACCAGGGCTAAATAAGTCCGTGGAATGTCTGAAAATATCTCAGAGCTCCTCAGATGTGTTTAAAACCAACGTGATCGCCCTGGGGAGGCCACCCCTCGAAGCTGGGGTTCAGTGTTGGGTCCCCCAGGCCAAGGAGGACATTGAGGGGCTGGAGCGTGGCCGGAGAAGGGCACCCACAGCGTGGTCTCAGCAGGGCCACAGCATTTCTGGAAGGTTCTGCTCCAGTTACCTGTGTGTGCAAAAGCCAAGAAAGCAGAGAATGGTTATAGAAGGGTTTGGGTGTGAGGGGACCTCACAGCTCATCCCACCCCACCCCAGGGACCCCTCCAGGGTGCTCCAAGCCCACCCAACCTGGAACCCTTCCAGGGAGGGGGCAGCCACAGCTTCTCTGGGCACCCTGGGCCAGGGTCTGCCCACCCTCAGGGTGAAGAACTTCTTAGATCCAGTCTAAACCCACCCTCTGCCAGCTTCCACCCATCACCCCTCGGCCTCTCACCCCAGGCCCTTGCCCAAAGTCCCCCCCCAGCTCTCCTGTCCCCCCCAGGCACTGGAAGGGGCTCTGAGGTCTCCTTGGAGCCTTCTCTTCTCCAGGCTGAACCCCCCAACTCCCTCCTCCTGTCCTCCTGGGACGTGGGACCAGTACCTGCTGGATGGTGTCTGAACATTCCCAGGAGCAGAAGCTGAGAGCCTCACCACACCTCCCCTAAGGAAACCTTGGACAGAAATCAAACCCAACTGAGATCCTGAGGAAGCAAAGTGAGGACATGGGGACACTTGGTCAACGTAGAAGTGGTGGCATGTGGACTATGAGGCTTCTGTGGCACGAAGGTGCCACCAGGCACCTTAGAGGCACTTAGGAGCATCCCTGCTGCTGCCAAGGTTCTTCTCCAGGAGCACGTAGATAACCACAGAACACCCTTGGTTGGAAGAGACCTCTTAGATCACCAAGTCCAACATCTCCCCTCTTCCACTCCTGTTCCTAAACGTACTTTCCATGCTGAACCCGAGGACCTGCTTATTTTTCCAGCCTCCCTCCACGTAGTTTCTGTAGGCAGCTGCTTCCAGACGTGGCGTGGCCCCAGCACAGCCTCCCAAACCTCCTTGGAACCCACTGCCAGCCACCGAGATGTATTTTGTTCCTATGGTAACCCAAACAATATTACCTTGACTTAAACGGATTCAGGCAATATTAAAACCAGCCTCTTTAGGAATTCCTGGTGTCGGAAGGGGGCTGAGAATTTTAATTTCGCGTAATGCGAGCTGACACCGTGTTTATGAGCCTCCTTGCTGAATGTTTTCTTCAATTAGTACAAAGCAGAGTGGATTTGTTTTCAGGGCTTAGCTGGGAGATTGGAGGGTGCGACGCTGGAAGCGTTATTGAGTTACGCCGCGGTAACGTCGCTTCCCTCACCTGAGAGGTGCAAAAAAAATTTAAAAAAACCCCTTTTCATGGAAATCTGCCACATGACAGCATCGTTAAATGAGGTTTGCTAAGTGCCTCTTGGTGCCTGGTGGGTGAGGTGTCCTGTCCCAGCTCTGAACTGACCACAGTTAGGAGACATCATGCTCAAAGCTTTCCTCTAAGCAATATTCCAGATGTTTTCCTCAAGCAACTGGTGGTCTCACCAAGTCTGGAGATACAAAAAGGAGCCTGGGAATGCTCTGGTATCTGTATGGATAAAAATAATTAAGAAAACACAAGTGTGAAACAAGACAAGGAGTTCTCCATCAGTTCTATGCCGTTCCTTACTTGGAGTTGGGGTGGGATGTTGAGGTAATGAAGTTGGTCAGGTCTGCGTGTCTGGGGTTGGGTCTGGGGGCTGAGCCTGGGTGTGTTCCAGGAGTGAACCCCCTCTGAAAGACCTGGTCCGAGCAGATGGGAGCGTGTCTCAAAGACAAATTGGATTTGTGGCTGAGAGAAGACCTTCTGGCTCTCCCAACGACCTGGAAGGTCGGAGAGAGTTGGGTGTTGGGGTCTTAGAATCATGGAATAATTATGGTTGGAAGGGATCTCCAGGGTCATCAAATCCAAACTTTATCCAAACTAGACCAGGGTCTTCTGAGGAATGAGAGGGAACGGCCTCAAGTTGTGCCTGGGGCGGTTCCCATTGGATACTGGGACCAATGTCCCCATTCCCATTGGGTCCTGGGACCAATGTCCCCATTCCCATTGGATACTGGGACCAATGTCCCCATTCCCATTGGATACTGGGACCAATGTCCTCGTTCCCATTGGATACTGGGACAAATGTCCCCATTCCCATTGGGTACTGGGACCAGTGTCCCCATTCCCATTGGATACTGGGACCAATGTCCCCATTCCCATTGGGTACTGGGACCAATGTCCCCATTCCCATTGGATACTGGGATCAATGTCCCCATTCCCATTGGATACTGGGACCAATGTCCTCATTCCCATTGGGTACTGGGACCAGGGTCCCCATTCCCCATCCCTGGAGGGATCTGGGGGAGGTGTGGACGTGGTGCTGAGGGCCACGGGGCAGCGGGGGAGTTGAGTTGGGTCAACGGTTGGGCGCCATCGCCCCAAAGGGTTTCTCCAGCCCAAACCATTCGATGAACTGGCAGAACTAGATATAAGTGGTTCTCAGGAAGATGAAGATATGACAAAGTGCAGTTTCTGGGCATGGAATTATGTAAATTGGAAATGAGGAATGAGGAGCTAGTTGGCCTCTGGAACCTCGGGCAGATCCTCCTACGCTCGGAGCCCTCACACCACCACGTCTCGGCCTTCGCTGTGCATCCACCCCTGGTGAACAGGCTTGAGGTGGGAACCCCTGGGCGAGATTCTCCGGTTGCAACGAACACGGGGTCAGACTCCATGCCCAGAACCTTCCACCTGGGCTTACAATCCTGGAACATCAATCACTGACCGTTCAGTGTTACGTCGCGTGTCCCTCACTCATCCCAGACCACCGCCACCACGGACCAGTTGTCGTTGGGGCTTTTTTAAACCTTTTTTTTACTCTTTCACATCTGCTGTAACAGAAGGATGTTGGTGTTAGGGAAAGGTTTGGACTTCAGCCTGGGTTTGGACTGAGATTGTGCCTGGAACGCTCTCCCAGTTCGCTCCTTCGTGAAGACACTGAGAGGTGGTGGTGGTGAAAAGTCCCCCTTTTCCTCCCAGCTTTTTCAACTCAAAATTCAAGCATTATTTTTTTTCGAGTGCGACTTAAAGACAAAGAGGAAAGAGGGAGAGAAAGAGGAGACGGGGAGGGAGAGAGGAACGGGCACGCAAACACGCTCAGACAAAGGAGAGAGAAATCCCACACCGTTCCAGTTGGAATGTCCCAGGCACTCCAGCCCCCAAAGCCACCGCGCGGCGCAAATCCACGGTGGTATTTGGGAGGGATGAGCCCACCCCTGTAAAGCCTCTTCATCCTGCTCCGCGGAGTTTGCCAGGAGGATTAACCCAGTCTTGTTCTCAATCCCAGTTTATGAGTTCCCTGCTGGTGGGGAAGATCCTGTGTGTTTAAACAACAGCCTAATTAATCCCTGTTTTATTACTTTCTCTTGTCAAGTGGCTAAATAGAAGCTGTCAGCCGGCAGCCACCGCCACTCACGTTTGTTTAGATCCCAAATTACTTCATCAGAACCATCTGCTCCGTACGCGGGGCGCTCGGCGCTCGTTTATTTCTCTCCCTGGACGTTTTGTGGGGCACAAACAGCCTCTCCTGTGAGACCCCCTGCCTAAAGCCCCTCCAGACCCTGGGGGTGGTCCCCAAGGGGTCCGTAACGTCCTCTCAGTAGGAGCAACCCAACGAAGCCAAGCAGTGAATAGCCCTGGGGTGGAAGAGGGGACACAGCCCCCTGTCCTGTGGGGCCAGGCAAGTTCCTGGTCCTCCCTGAGGCTGTGGAAGGTCAGAGAGCCTCAAAGCCCAGTTGGGATGCTGGTTTATCGTTGGGATGTCCAAGCACAGCTCCAAACATCCACCCCTCCTTCTCCCCTTGCCTTCCCAAGCCCCAGCCCAGGGCTGACCTTCCCTTCCCAAGTGCCTTAACCCCCAGGACCTTCTCTGCAGGTTGTTCCAGACCAAGTGCAGCAGTTGCTTGAAGGCCATCGCCCCCTCCGAGCTCATCATGCGGGTGCTGGAGAACGTCTACCACGTCCACTGCTTCTACTGCTGCGAGTGCGAGCGGCGCCTGCAGCGAGGGGACGAGTTCGTGCTCAAGGAGGGGCAGCTGCTCTGCCGCAGTGACTACGAGAAGGAGAAGGAGATGCTGAGCGCCATCAGCCCCGCACCCACAGAGTCCGGTGAGGGTCCAAGGTTGGAGCTGTGATGAGGGTGGGGGACCTGGGTGATCCTTGGAGAGGGAAGGTCCTTAATTGACTACTGGGGAGGCTGCAGAGGGTAGGAGATGGAGGTTGGTGGAGGTTGTAGGATCTTTTCTCCATGGTGATAGGCAGCCAAGGGGGTTCCAGGCTGATGAGACCTTGGAGAGGTTTGGGTGGGCTGCTCTGAGACCTTGGAGAGGTTTGGGTGGGCTCCTCTGAGACCTTGGAGAGGTTTGGGTGGGCTGATCTGAGACCTTGGGGAGGTTTGGGTGGACTCCTCTGAGACCTTGGAGAGGTTTGGGTGGGCTCCTCTGAGACCTTGGAGAGGTTTGGGTGGGCTGATCTGAGACCCTGGAGAGGTTTGGGTGGGCTGATCTGAGACATTATGGGATGGATGCCACAGGGCTGGGGTGGCCCATCAGCTTTGAACCCGCAGAGCTTTGCGCCACAGCTCACTCCCCGAGCGTTGCTGGCTCCACTCCACGCTTCTGCTCTAAATCCCACCTCGGGAGGCGGCCCAGAAAGCCCACGGCATCACCGCTGCCCGTCTCCCGTTGCAGTGAAAAGCGAGGACGAAGACGGCAGCCACTCCCAAGGCAAAGGCAGCGAGGAAAGCAAAGACCACAAGCGCTCCAAGCGCCCGCGGACCATCCTCACCACCCAGCAGCGTCGGGCATTCAAAGCCTCCTTCGAGGTTTCCTCCAAACCTTGCAGAAAGGTACAAGGAGGTCACTCAACACAACGATCTCAGCTCTTTTTTTAAGTACAACTTAAGTTGTGACTCAGCTCTGGGGGTTTTGTGGACAGGTGAGAGAGACCCTGGCGGCCGAGACGGGTTTGACCGTGCGGGTGGTCCAGGTCTGGTTCCAGAACCAAAGAGCCAAGGTGAGTGAGGGTTCCCTGGGGGATATCACACGTGTTCCTTCAACTAAAAGGAATATCTTAGGAAGAATTAAAACCAGAAGGACAGAATGGACCATCCACAGGTCCACCTAACCCCACAAGGTGGATGTAGTAGCGGTGAAAGCTTCAAGAGGAACACAAATATTGATTAATTAGAGATGTTTATAGGGCTTAACATTTCTTTCTACTTGCTTTTCCCCCTCGTTGCTGGAGAAAGATGAGAAGGATTTCCCACTTCTTTCCTCTAGAAGCCGAAACATCTCTAATTTTGCAGAATTTAAAGGGTGAAAAGAGAAAATAGGTGGCTTGGAGAACCTCACTTGGCAGCAAAACAAAGTCCTTTGTGAATTCAACTGCAAAGGGCATCGCCCACAAAGATAACATCACCTTCTCCCTCAGCCCCAGTTCCCACACGGGGACGACTGCAGAGAACATTGACTGCAGAGGGGTCCCCAGGGACCCACCCTGGGTTAAACACAGCCCACTCCCCCCAGAACCTCAGCCAGGACCTGGGCTGAGGAGAACCTGGAGATGACCCAGGGCTGGAGCAGCTCTGCTCTGGGGACAGGCTGAGGGAGCTGGGGGGTTCAGCCTGGAGAAGAGAAGGCTCCAGGGAGACCTTAGAGCCCCTTCCAGTGCCTGGGGGGGACAGGAGAGCTGGGGGGGGACTTTGGCCAAGGGCCTGGGGTGAGAGGCCGAGGGGTGATGGGTGGAAGCTGGGAGAGGGTGGGTTTAGACTGGATCTAAGAAGTTCTTCACCCTGAGGGTGGGCAGACCCTGGCCCAGGGTGCCCAGAGAAGCTGTGGCTGCCCCCATCCCTGGAAGGGTTCCAGGTTGGGTGGGGTTGGAGCACCCTGGGCTGGTGGGAGGGGGTCCCAGGGGTGGGACAGGGTGAGCTGTGAGGTCCCCTCCAACCCAAACCCTTCCATGAATCCATGATAACCTCAAACTGGGGGTTTCCATCTCCTGGCAGATGAAGAAGATTGCTCGCAGGCAACAACAGCAGCAGCAACAACAACAGGAGCAAGACCAACTGGGCAACCCTCGCCTGGGGAACGGGAGAGGGACCGGGCGCAACAGCAGGCAGAGCAACGATGACAGCGAAGGTTGGGACAACTCCCTGGAAGGAGGGGGTAGCGAGGTGGGGTTGGCCTCTTCTCCCAGGTGACAGTGACAGGACGAGGGGTGATGGCCAGGGCAGGGTGAGATTGGATACTGGGGAGAATTCCTCCCCCCAAAGGGTTCCCAGCACTGGCACAGGGGCAGGGGGGGAGTCCCCATCCCTGGGGGGTCTCAGAGCCGTGGAGATGGGGTGCTGAGGGTTACTGGTTGGACTGGGGGGGTTTCAGAGCCGTGGAGATGTGGTGCTGAGGGTTACTGGTTGGACTGGGGGGTTTCAGAGCCGTGGAAATGTGGTGCTGAGGGTTACTGGTTGGACTGGGGGGGTTTCAGAGCTGTGGAGATGGGGTGCTGAGGGACACGGGGTACTGGTGCCCACCTCTTGCCCCAACCCATCCCACCCGTTGTGTCTGCAGACGGCGCGAGCGTTCACGGCCTGGATGGGCTCATGGTCCCCTACCCCCGGATCCCCCAGCAGCAGCTGCTGCCCCTGGATCAGAACGGCTACAGCACAGATTTGTACAGACAAGGGCTGACGCCGCCCCAGCTGCCCGGAGACCATCTGCACCCCTACGGTAAGAGAGGGGTGTGGAGGTTGTCCAAGTCTTTTGCATGTCCAAAGATGAGCAGTGAAGGTGGGGAAGGGTCTGGAGGACATGGAGAGGGGTCTGGAGGACACAGAGAGGGGTCTGGAGGACATGGAGAGGGGTCTGGAGGACATGGAGAGGGGTTGGGGGACATGGAGAGGGGTCTGGAGGACATGGAGAGGGGTCTGAGGACATAGAGAAGGATCTGGAGAACTTCTGAGGAGCGGCTGAGGGACCTGGGGGGTTCAGCCTGGAGAAAAGGAGGCTGAGGGGAGACCTCATCGCTCTCCCCACGACCTGGCAGGAGGTTGGAGAGAGTTGGGTGTTGGGTTCTTCTCCCGAGGAACGATGGGAACGGCCTCAAGCTGTGCCTGGGGAGGTTCCCATTGGGTACTGGGACCAATGTCCCCATTCCCATTGGATACTGGGACCAGTGTCCCCATTCCCCATCCCTGGAGGGATCTGGGGGAGGTGTGGACGTGGTGCTGAGGGCCACGGGGCAGTGGGGGAGTTGAGTTGGGTCAACGGTTGGGCGCCATCACCCCAAAGGTCGTTTCCAACCCAAAGGGTTCCATGATTCTCTGGTTCTAAGCCATGGAAAGCCAGCTCTGCTGTGAGTGCTGACGAAGCCAGCAGCAGTGAGTGCTCCACAGGGGTTGGACTTTGTGCTGAGCCTTTCTCAGGAGGCGTTTGGTGGGGTCAGAGCCTGGGACTGAGCTCTGGTAGGGGCTGGGGAGCGGGTTGGGGTCTTCCCTCCATCCAACATCGGGTGAGGGAGGAAAGAGTTGTGCCTAAAGCTGGTCCTGTGTGGGACTCCCCTCATTGCAGCCCTGTGGAGCATTGCTCCATGGCCCTACTGCCACCTCTTCTCCGTCCTGCAGCTCCCCACGAGACACACTCCCACCCCTTTCCTTCTCCTCCCTCTCCTAGACTCCGAAGGAGTTTTTCACGACATGGACAGTGACAGCATCAACCACCTGGGAGACTGCCTGCTCTCAACAGCCGAAGCCAACCTCCTCCAAGCCCGTGTGGGCAACCCCATCGACCGACTCTACTCCATGCAGAGCTCCTACTTCACATCCTGACCACAGAAAAACCTCCCAGCTCTTCACAACTCTCTCAGATGGATTTGCTGCTTCGAATTCAGAGCGAGGTTGAAGAAGGAGCACCAAGACCAAGACCTTCAGAGACATTCCTTGAGCACTGCACAACGGAGGAGGTCCACCACACACGTAAGCACTAATTCATGGAGACCTTTCACGCCCTGAAGGACTTTGGTCTCTCTCCTTGTTTTCTAGCCACGAGTAGGTCGATGGTATGATGTTGTTTAGCTGTAAGTTTAGCAGTTTGTCTGGTGTTTAAGCTTTTGTGTCCTGCAAGCAAAGACTGGCCAAGCTCACCAGAGCTGCCCTGAAAAACAGGAGGTGCCCTTCCCACAAGAACTCACTTTATTTAAACCTTGCTTGCAGCTGAGCTGCTCGCTGGGCTCTTTTGCCTCATTCCCCAGTCCAGAAATGGGACAAAGTTCATTTTCCACGGTAAAATCCAAGGTCCTGATGCCTTGGGACACCACTGCTGCTCCAGAGATCATCTACATGGTGGTCAACCAGTTGGACCAGGACAGCTAACGTTTGGCATTATGGAAACGCACGGAAGTTTGGCTGCTGGGATATCTGTGTCAAGGAACAACAGATTTATCCTCTGTCATGTTCAAGGATGCCCAGAGAAGTGTAACACCCCCCCAGTCTGTTCTCCACCACCTTTAGGTCTCTCTTTCTCCAACAGTTTTACTCCCTGTATGGCCAGAACCAAGGGTTCCTCTCACAAAACCACAGCTGCCAACCACCCAAAATTCCATTTATTTTTAAAAAAACAACAAAGTGAAATGCTTTAACTCTAAAAATATTCCTGCTAGAAAGCCCTTCCTCCATAGGTGTGTCCTCAGTGGGATTTCCCACCCTGACTGCGCTCCCTGAAGGCATCTGAGCACCTTGTGTCCCTCCAGCACCCCCCTGCCACGTCCCTTAACTCCAGGTTTGTGCTGCAAGGACAACCCAGAGGTGACATCAGGACCTGGCCAAGAGGAAAGCAAGTCTCTGCTGTGGCTAGAAAGGAATAAACTGCTTTCTCCACCCATCACACACCACGAGGAGGGATTTAGGAGGAGGAGGTGGGCGCTGATGTGTACCCACAAACAAGGGAGGGCAGAGAATGGGAACCTGAATTATTCCTGCAGGGAAATTGGTCGTTCTCCATCTGTAAACCTGGGATCTCTGGAGCTGGGAGTCTTGGGGTGCCAGCCAGAGAACCTGAGGCATGTCTCTGCGTGCTGGTTTGCTGCTACGGCCCCACAGGCTTGGCAGTGCTTGGAAAGGTGTGCAGTCAGGGAAAGAGGGGGGAAAGAGGGGGGAATAGAGGGGGGAATAGAGGGGGGAATAGAGGGGGGAATAGAGGGGGGAATAGAGGGGGCAAAGAGGGGGCAAAGAGGGGGCAAAGAGGGGGCAAAGAGGGGGGCAAGAAGGGGGCAAGAAGGGGGAAAGAAGGGGGAAAGAAGGGGGAAAGAAGGGGGAAAGAAGGGGGAAAGAAGGGGGAAAGAAGGGGCAATAGAGGGGGGAAAGAGGGGGGAATAGAGGGGGGAATAGAGGGGGGAAGAAAGAAGGGAAAGGGGAAAGGGGAAAGGGGAAAGGGGAAGGGGAAGGGGAAGGGGAAGGGGAAAAGCAAAAAGGAAAAAGGAAAAAGGAAAAAGGAAAAAGGAAAAAGGAAAAGGGAAAAGGGAAAAGGGAAAAGGGAAAAGGGAAAAGGGAAAGGGAAAAAGGAAAAAGGAAGACGGAAAGGGAAAGGGAAAGGGAAAGGGAAAGGGAAAGGGAAAGGGGAGAAGTTAATTTCTGTTGCCTGCTGCCGGGGAACCACAGCCCTCACAAAGACCACTGCCCCCCACTGCCCCCCACAGCCCCCCACTCCCCTCCCTGGCTCTGCAGCTGCATTTCCCTTCGCTCTCAGGACCAAACACCTCTCCCTGGAACGTGGGTGCACGCCACAGACTCTGCCACCTTTCTTTTTAGGAGGGGCAGGAAGAGCCTTGCCCAGAAATGGCCGTTTCTGACAGAGATTTTGCCCAGATACATTCCAGACCAAGCAGTTGGGTGACTTCCACCTTCGTTTGGTGGTCACCCCCCCCTAAGAAATGACACAGGAAAACTCTGTTCCTCTTAGAACCTCTTGCACTAGAGACAGTCTCCATGTAGATAAATTCTCACCGATGAACTGTGTGCAAAATTGATGTTTTTCTCCCAAATACCAGAGCCAGCTTCACCCACTGCATCCCCACCCTCTCCTTGTGATCTAGTGCCGTGACGTGCTGATGGTTTTTTGGGGTTTGAGGGGGGTTTTTTTGCATGTATATTTGAAAAATAAATTTTAAAAAAGCAAGTTGGAAGTGGAAATCGAACCAACTGAGGATGTGTGGGGGTGAAGGGGGTTCCCTGGAGGTACCAAGGTTCATCCCAAAGCACCTATGGGTGATGTCTCGTGGCTTTGGTGGGATGTGGGGAATGCATTCAGGTGAGGAAATACCAGCAGCAAGAGGCTGAGCTGGCTCTGCAGCAGAGCAAAGAACGGAATCCCACGCAGCCTTGGGCAGCACCCACAGGTTTTGGCTTTCCCTTTTTGCTCTGACAGGACAATTGTTCTCCTCGAGCACAGAGGTGGAGCTCTGTGGCTGCATCACTGCTGAGAAGGGTTTGGGAATGCCTGCTGAAATGGAATCCGGGAATCATGGAAGGGTTTGGGTGTGAAGGGACCTCACAGCTCAGCCCACCCCATCCCAGGGACCTCTCCCACCAGCCCAGGGTGCTCCAACCCCACCCAACCTGGAACCCTTCCAGGGAGGGGGCAGCCACAGCTTCTCTGGGCACCCTGGGCCAGGGTCTGCCCACCCTCCCAGCCAACAATTTCTGCCTCACATCCCATCTCAAGCCACCCTCTGCCACTTTAAACCCATCACCCCTCATCCTCTCACCCCAGGCCCTTGGCCAAAGTCCCCCCCCAGCTCTCCTGTCCCCCCCAGGCACTGGAAGGGGCTCTGAGGTCTCCCCAGAGCCTTCTCTTCTCCAGGCTGAACCCCCCAACTCCTCAGCCTGTCCCCAGAGCAGAGCTGCTCCATGCCCTCCTCTGACCCCACTCTGGTGCTGGGGACCCCAAAACTGGACACAGCACCCCAGGGGGGGTCTCACCAGAGCAGAGCAGAGGGGGAGCATCCCCTCCCTCCTCCTGCTGCCCACGCTGTGGGTGATGCAGCCCAGGGCATGGTTGACTTTGGGCTGTGAGCACACATTACCCAGATGTGTTTCCCCACCCTGCCTGCAAAGACAGGAGAATAAAGGTGAATAAAAGCAAACGGAGGCGACCAACTGAGCAGGAGAGGAGAAACACTCCCCTGTGCCCACACAATTTCCCTCCTGCTCACGAGTGGCTCTATAAACAACCTGGATGTTGGCCAAGCCAAGCAGACCTGTGTGTGTGTGTGTGTGAATGGAATGTGGCTCCATCCAGGGCTCTGCCCTCCACCGTCGCCCGTCCCAGCCCTGGGTTTGCCAACAGCACTAAATCTCTCCCCTGGGGACTCCAAACACCAAAGGCACACGTTGATTTATGGCTCCTTTAAGTGAGAGAAGCAGAGTGTAAAACGAGAGTATTTTTCTGGGTGACAAATTAAAGCAGGGTTTGCCTTAGTTCCTCATTCTGGGACCGTGTGTCATTCACCTCCAGAGTCCCACTTGAAAGGAAAAGTGACATCAAGGGGAGTGAAAGCAACAGCCTGAATGAAAAAAAAAGCCTTGCCACGCTCAGCTTCACATCCTGAGAGCCCTAAACCACCAAGAAATGGAGAGAAAACAAAGCAGAGAATTAACTAACCCAATGAGCCTTGGCTTGCTCTTCGTTAAGGACCTCAGAACTCCTCGCGTGCGTTAATTAATTACCCCTCGTTACTCCCCAGCCAAGGAGGTGTTGGTTCTTTCAGAGATGAGGAACCACGGGACGGGTTAGGGTTAGTCCCCAAGGCCACACAGGATGATGGTGGGTGAGTTAAAATGGAAGATAAACGGATAACCAGTTTGTTTAACAACCAGTCACAAGGCACAATGGGCCTGAAAACGGGGTTAAAGTGATGAAAAGTGGAGAAAACCCAACCTGGGAGATTCAAGCAAGCAGAGAATGGCACAGGCCATGGGGGGAGAGAAGAAAAGAGCTGCCACGTGAGGATGAAGGAGCCTTTACAGCTACTCAAGGATTTGGTTTCCCCCTTGTTTGTGCCCTAACTGTCCTGTGCTTCCACCATGATCCTCATGGAACTCAGGTGAGGACAGGAGCAATGTAGTGATGTCCTCATGGAACTCAGGTGAGGACAGGAGCAATGTAGTGATGTCCTCATGGAACTCAGGTGAGGACAGGAGCAATGTAGTGATGTCCTCATGGAACTCAGGTGAGGACAGGAGCAATGTAGTGATGTCCTCATGGAACCAAGATGAGGACAGGATCATGTGCTGATGTCCTCATGGAACCAAGATGAGGACAGGATCATGTGCTGATGTCCCCATGGAACTCAGGTGAGGACAGGATCATGTGCTGATGTCCCCATGGAACCCAGATGAGGACAGGATCATGTGCTGATGTCCTCATGGAACCAAGATGAGGACAGGATCATGTATTGATGTCCCCATGGAACTCAGGTGAGGACAGGATCATGTGCTGATGTCCTCATGGAACTCAGGTGAGGACAGGATCATGTATTGATGTCCTCATGGAACCCAGATGAGGACAGGATCATGTGCTGATGTCCTCATGGAACCAAGAGGTCCAAGGCAGCACCACAACCCTGTGGTAGGAGAAATGAAGACAACGCTTCGCGGGTTCCCAGCTGTAGCTGTAATCACCACTGGGATTTTCTTCCAGCAACCAGGAAGAGCAGGTAACCTCTGTGGTGAGAAAGCTGTGGAACTCCTGCTCCTCACTCCAAGAGGTCTTCAGCCCCTCTCTGCCCAAGTGAGGATGAAATGGATTAACCACACAGCACTGCAGTTACGGATTCCTCCAAGGCTAAGAGCAACGTGAGAGGAACCAGCCACATTTTCCAGTTAACCTGGAAACTTTTCCAAGGGACATGGCAGACTGAGGAAGGGAACAACCCCAGGCAGTGACCATCACCCCAGTACTTCCCTCCACCACTCTCTGCTACACCATTATTTCACATCAAAGATGCACGAGGACATTCTTTATTCCAAATTAAACCTCCAGCTGCCCAAGATTAACTCCACAAGCATTCCTCTCCTCGATTACACACATCAGTGGGATGAAGCAGCATCTGCCTCTCCCCAGGAGGAAGTTAAGTGAACCCTGGGAGAGTTTGGCTCACGGCTGACACCACCAAGCACCCGGCAGCTCAGTGGTTAACACATCAGAGTGAGTAATAAGAGAGTGGCTGAGGCTCCTGAGAAGGAGGAGGCGTAACTGGGCTTCAGTGGGGGCCCAGCACACCTTAAACATAATGAGAAATGGCTTTTCTGCTGGCAGGCTGACATTTCAATGCAGTCAACAACATGCAAAGCCCCTTCGCTCCTGTCCAACGGCCCCTTTAATAAAGCCATTCACCCAGAGATGTTAATGAGTGATGGGGTGCTGCCTGCTATCAATAAACCCCCCCAAAACCTCACTAAAAACAGCAGCAGCCAGCTCACAGAACTGCCTTGGTTGGGAAAGACCCCTAAGATCAGACCTCACCCTCCCTGAAAGGAGGGGGATTCCTTCCCCCAGAGGGGTCCCAGCACTGGCACAGGGGCAGGGGGGGAGTCCCCATCCCTGGGGGGGGTTCAGAGCCATGGGGATGTGGTGCTGAGGGACTTGATGATCAGAGAATCACAGCACAGTCGTGGTTGGAAGAGACCTCTGAGCCCCCCAGTCCAACCAGTAACCCACCAGTACCCCCTGTCCCTGAGCACCACATCTCCACAGCTCTGGAGAGTCCACCCAAAGGACTTCCCAAGGTTCAAACTCCTCCTGGGAGAAATTCTCCATCCCATCTAACATTAAACAGACCTCCAGTGATCTCCAGACGTGGCACAGCAGAGCAAACCCAAAGGTCCATCTATTGTTTCTTGTATTCATGGGTTTTTTTCCCACTATTTACACCCCAAAACCAACCTCTCCCCAGAGCTGGGTCCTTTGTTCCCCCACATGAGCACAGAGGTGGCCCCCTCTGTATCAGATCTCTGTTGTGGTGTCCACAGAGCACTCAGTGCTTTGAAATTCCCACTTTTTTCTGTGGTGGGAAGACTCCCTCTGCTGTTCTAAACCAGTAGAAGGCCCCAGGGCTACAACCCCCTCCAAACTGGGAATGTTTTCAAGTGGGTCAAGGTGGGAGGGCAGAGAAATGTCTCTGTAGTCGAGTCCAGCTTCCATCACCAGTGGGAAAAGCCAGAGCAGGCTTTGGATCTCAAAAAAAGAGTGGTTTTCATTGGGATGAAGGAAAACAGGGTGTTTAATTATCCCAGGAACTGCTGGAAAATTAGCTTTGGGTTCCTACCCAAGCACATCTGCAGTCTGCTGCTGCTTCAACACAGTCCTGTCATTTATTTCCTCCCAAAGTTCTCAGAGGAAAACCCGGCACACGAGTGCTGATGGATGAGGAGCGCTCCGACATCCCAGCCAGAGTCCAACTGTCTGCTGGAGACGTGAGAAGTGTGACCAGAACTGAGAGAACCCCATGAGAGGGTTAAAACCAACCCAAGCAAAGACCAGAAGGACACTCCGGAGATACAGACAGACTTTTCCTCCAGCCCTGGAGAAATGTTTTCATCCCAAGGCTCCCCTAGGGAAAAAAAAAGTACAAAGAAAAGAATCAAGTGGGCTCTGTGCGTGTGTAAACTGAAGGTGTGAGGTACAGTAGGTCATGGAGGAATGTTAAATTAAATAATGTGTTATTAAGCATAGAGAAATCACCAGAGTGTGGCACACTCCCATTATCTGAAGTGTTAATCACAGAATTACAGAGTCAGAGTGGGGTGGGAAGGGAGCTGTGGGGCTCCTCCAGTGCCACCCCCTGCTGGAGCAGGATCCCAGAGCAGATCCCACAGGAGCTGGGCTCTCTCCAGTAGCTCCATGGCCCTCTGGAACTGGGGAGCCCCCAAACTGGACCCCAGATTCCAGCTGAGGCCTCAGCAGGGCAGAGGAGAGGGGGAGGAGAACCTTCCTCCACCTGCTGCCCACACTCCTCCTCACACAGCCCAGGAGCCATCGGCCTTCTTGGCCACCAGGGCACGTTGGTGGCCCTTGGGTTGCCCTTGTCCTGGTGGCCCTTGGGTTGTCCTCGTCCTGGTGGCCCTTGGGGTTGCCCTCGTTCCTGTTGGCCGTTGGGTTGACCTCCTCTGTTGGCTCTTGGTTGCCCTCTCCTGTTGGCCCTTGGTTGACCTCTCCTGTTGGCTCTTGGGCTGCCCTCCTCCTGCTGTCCCATGGTTGCCCTCTCCTGCTGTCCCATGCTTACCCTGCTGTCCCCCAGGACTCCCAGGTCCTTTTCCCCAGAGCTTCTCTCCCCCAGCTCAGCCCCAGCCTGCACTGACCCACGGGGTTCTCCTTCCCCACACGCAGGACTCTCCACTCTCCCTTATTGAATCTCATTGATTTTCTCCCTGCCCAGCTCTCCAGCCTGCCCAGGTCCCACTGGATGACAGCACAGCCACTCCTCCCAGTCTGGCCCCATCACCAAACCCGCTGAGGATCCACTCTGTCCCCTCACCCAGCTCGTTATTATCCCACCCCAGCTCTTCCAGCGAGCAGCCCCCAAGCGGAGCAGCTGCCAGCAGGAGGGCTCCGGACCTTCAGGGAAACGACCTCACTCGGGACACTCACCTCACGCAGAGACCTTCACCCGGTCAGCACAGAGCACGAAGGCGTTGACGTGGTCGCTGCAGTTCACGACCGAGGCCTGGTTCTCCTTCAGGCACTGCTCGAAGGCGGCGAAGGGCTCCGCGCAATCCCGGCGGATCCGCTGCACGATCGGGCTGTGGGGGATAACACCGGGCCCTCAGCTCCCGGCACCCGCAAGGCCCAACCGGGCTGAGGCCCGGCCCTGCCCGGCCCGGCCTCACCCCCCCCGCACTCACTGAGCGGCGGCGCAGCGGGACATGCTGAGGCGGAGACGGTGACAGTCGCGCTGCCACGAGGCCGGGCTGGCGGCCACGCAGCGCCCGTACTGCTCCATTTCGTCCCGGCAGTAACGGGCCGTGATCTCCAGGGCCGCCTGCCTGCGGGGACACCGGAACGTGAGCGCGGAGGAGGCCGCGCGGCCCGGTCCCCCCCCACACCCCGCCGCCCTCTACTCACATCCCGCCGCCGCCGCCGCTCCCGCTGTGCGCATGCGCGGGCGCCGCTGTACGGCTGTGCGCATGCGCAGCGCTGGGAATGCCGCGCTCTGATTGGCTACAGCGCAGGCGCGGGCCGCCCCCGAAGCCGGAAGCGGAAGTTGGGGCGGTGCGGGCTCTTGGAAGATGGCGGCGGCCGGCCCGGCTTCGGGTCCTATAGACGAGCTGGTCTCGTCCGTGACGCTTTACCGCCGGCGGCCGCGGCTTCTGCACGGCACCGTGCTGCCCTTTGTGGCGGGGCTTTACCCGGCCTGGCTGTGGCTCTGGGGACCGCGCGTGTGGGCGGCATGGCGGGAGGAGGAGGAGGGCCCGACACCGGGCCCGGGCCCCGCGCCCCCGGAGGCCGCGTTGCTGGCGCTCGCCGCCATCGGTGTCGTTCATCTGCTGACGGCGCTCTCGGGGCTGTGGTCGGTGCACGCTCACTGCGCCCTCACCTGCGTGCGGGTGAGTGCCGGGGCTGCGGGGCGGGACACGCCGGAGAGGCCTCGGGGGTTGTCCCCGAGTAGCTCGGGGAGGCTCTTTCCGCTCCCCCCCCCGGGCTCTGCTGTCGTGTTGGGGGCGTTCGGTCTCCGGGGAGGGCTGTTTCTTGCGACGTGGGCCGCAGAGGGCAGCTTTGCTCTCCTTCCGTGGGTAGGGGGGCGGGGGAGATGCGTGCATTCGGCCCCAGAGGGGTGTTGGGGGGTCCAGCCACAGCCTGGGGTGAGCTGAGCGTTCAGAGCGGGGGCTGACTGCCTCTGCTGGTGTCCATCGCTCTGTGTTTGGGTGGTGGTTGCTGGTTTTGCGGTCGTTGTTGTCTCACTGGCAGCTGTGTGTGTCTGAACTGCAAGTGAAGCACTGAATGTACTTCCTGGGGGGGTAGGGTACTATTTTGGGGTAATCACAACGTCTTGGAGTCTCACAATGGCTCCACAAAAGCACCTGGCTGCAAAGAGCTGTTTTCTCCACGTGTCTTAATGCAACCCAGCAAGGATTCATGGCATCATTTTGCTTGGAAAAGACCTTTCAGATCCCTGAGTCCAGCTGTTGGCCAACCCTAACCCATGTCCCAACCACATCTACACATCCTTTAGATCCTCCCAGGGATGGGGGCTCCCCACCCTTGCCCTGGGCAGCCTGTGCCAGGGATGGGGAACCCTTTCAGGGAAGAAATTCATCCTAATATCCAACCTCACCCTCCCCTGGCACGACTTGAGGCTGTTTTCTCTTGACCTGTCCCTTGTAACCTGGGAGAAGAGAGCTGGGAGAGATCCCTCCTGACTCACTGCAGTTCAGGGTCTGTGCTCCTCTTGATGAAGCATTTCTCATTTGTGTTTCAGGAACCTTGTCCTAAGAAAGCCACATTGGCTAAAGTTGTGCCAACCCCCAACAACGGCTCGGTGGAACTAGTGCCACTCCACAGGGACCAGGTAAGGGTCTGGCTGTCAGGAGCAGAACTGGTGTTGGTCACCAGGTCAAAAAGCCTGCGGTTTATTAACCTTTAATTCAAGCAATTAGGGAAGAATCAGCTGCAGTGGGGATGTTTAAGGATTACCCAGTGTTTCCTGGGGTGTGCACCACCAGCAGAACCAGATCATAACTAAAAATGTAAAGAATTGGGGTCTCTTTTCACATGTCATCCAGCCTGAAGAAGGAGAGGAGCCTTTGGTGTGTGTCCAACTCGTTGTTTTCTTCCCCCCTCTCTGCAGGGTGAGGATGGGCAGGAGGCTCTTTCCTTTGAATTTCAGAAAATCAAATATTCCTGTGAAATAGATGGGAAGAAACAGTTCCTCCCTGTGGCTTTCCCTGTGGAACATCCCCTTTGTTACTACCAGAACGCCCGAGGTTACCAGGAGGACAAAGATATCCGAGCAGCTGAGAAGAAATATGGCACAAACAAGTGAGTTTTTTTTCCTTTGTGATGTGGGTGGAAAGGAATTGCAATGAACAAATTCACTGAAACAAAGGAACTGAAAAGAGGGAGATTGTGTGTGGATGTTCTGGTGGCTGCAGGTGGCTTTTTGGATTGGGTTTTTGCTGGGAATCTGAGATGTTGATAAGGAGGTGATGGTCCCACTCTGCTCTGGTGAGGCCCCCCCCTGGAGTGCTGTGTCCAGTTTTGGGGTCCCCAGCACCAGAGTGGGGCCAGAGGAGGGCATGGAGATGCTGCAGGGCTGGAGCAGCTCTGCTCTGGGGACAGGCTGAGGGAGTTGGGGGGTTCAGCCTGGAGAAGAGAAGGTTCCAGGGAGACCTCAGAGCCCCTTCCAGTGCTGGGGGGGACAGGAGAGCTGGGGGGGGACTTTGGCCAAGGGCCTGGGGTGAGAGGATGAGGGGTGATGGGTGGAAGCTGGCAGAGGGTGGGTTTAGACTGGATCTAAGGAAGTTCTTCACCCTGAGGGTGGGCAGACCCTGGCCCAGGGTGCCCAGAGAAGCTGTGGCTGCCCCCTCCCTGGAAGGGTTCCAGGTTGGGTGGGGTTGGAGCACCCTGGAGGGGTCCCAGGGGTGGGATGGGATGAGCTGTGAGGTCCCTTCACACCCAAACCATTCCATGATTCTTTCCCAGGGCTGAGATGGTGGTGCCAGAGTTCTTGGAACTCTTTAAAGAAAGAGCTACAGCTCCATTTTTCGTCTTTCAGGTAAAGTGAAGAAATAAAACCAGCTTTAAGTACTTCTCCATGCTCAAAACTGAGAGAATTCCTTACAGTCCTGGCTTGGGGCCGGGCTGCTTTCTAAAATGAGGAGTAGATGCTGTTTTTACACTTTAATATTAATTTCCCTGCTGGGAGTGACCCCATTTCTCCCTAATGAGTTACTGTGATGCTCCCATTTTTCCATCTTCATTTAATTAAATGTGTGCCAAGTTAGCTTAACAAAAATAATTAAATAATTCCTAAAATTCAAGGGGTTTTTGTTCTGAGGGAGATGAGACTGAATTTGGCATCATGTTCCCCCACAGGTGTTCTGTGTGGGTCTCTGGTGCCTGGATGAATATTGGTATTACAGCGTTTTCACCCTCTCCATGTTGGTTGCATTTGAAGCTTCTCTGGTCCAGCAGCAGATGAGGAACATGTCAGAGATTAGGAAAATGGGCAACAAGCCATACATGATCCAGGTAACCAGAACCAGAGAGGGGTGTGAGTGGAGTTTTGGGGGTTTTCAGCTGATTTGCTGAATCACAGAGTGGGGGGGGGGTGTGTATGAAGGGAGCTGTGGAGCTCCTCCAGTGCCACCCCCTGCTGGAGCAGGATCCCAGAGCGGATCCCACAGGAGCTGGGCTCTCTCCAGTAGCTCCATGGCCCTCTGGAACTGGGGAGCCCCCAAACTGGACCCCAGATTCCAGCTGGGGCCTCAGCAGGGCAGAGGAGAAGGGGAGGAGAACCTTCCTCCACCTGCTGCCCACATGTTGGTGGCTCTTGGTTGCCCTTGTCCTGTTGGCCCTTGGGTTGTCCTCTCCTGGTGGCCCTTGGTTGCCCTCTCCTGCTGTCCCATGCTTACCCTGCTGTCCCCCAGGGCTCCCAATTCCTTTTCCCCTCTTCCTCTCCCCCAGCTCAGCCCCAGCCTGCACTGACCCACGGGGTTCTCCTTCCCCACACCCAGGACTCTCCACTCACTCTCATTGGATCTCATGAGGTTTCTCCCTGCCCAGCTCTCCAGCCTGTCCAGGTCCCACTGCATGGCAGCACCCCTGGGGGACACCACTCATCACAGGCTTTTTTCCCCCCATTTTTTCCCCCTCTGATTCTTTTCCAGCTCCCCAAAGTGTTTTTGTTTTCCCTGCAGGTTTACCGCAGCCGCAAGTGGCGCCCCATTTCCAGCGACGAGATTATTCCAGGGGACATTGTTTCCATTGGTAATCACTCCCCTGCTGGTTGTAATTAAAAACTTCAATCAGATTCAGCTCTGTTAAGTTTTGGGGTGAATTGAGTTAGGTGTAAAAAACTGATGGGGTTGGGTGCATCTGAGGGCTTTGATGTGTGGGTGTCACAGCTCGAGGGTCCAAGGGGTTAATTTGGGTCTCTGAAGGTGAATATCTCAATACATCAGGCTCAGGTTCTTCAGTTTAGGATTGGGAAGATGAAGAGTTCCCTTCCTCCTGACAATACCTTCCTGGAATGGAAAGAGGAAAGGCAGAGCTCTCTCTCAACCCTTCTCTACATTGTTTTACCCCAGAATGTGGTGCCAGTCTTCACAGCCTGAACCCCAAGAAGAACTGAATGATTTGATTTTAAACCATCCTGGTCTGAATAGAGACCCCATAACCTTCAAACCCTTTTGGTTCTCAGCAGTGCTGAGTGGGGCCATGCTGTGCTAGACCTGCATCTAGTTTGAAGCTTTAGGAACCTCCTGTGTCGCAGCTGAAGTGAAGGAGAGCTCTGCCTTGCTGGAAAAACACCCAACCAGAGTCACTTCTGCTTCTCAGTTGTGATGTTTTCATTTCAGGCCGGTCTCCTCACGAAAACCTCGTGCCGTGCGACGTGCTGCTGCTCCGTGGAAGGTGCATTGTGGATGAAGCCATGCTGACGGGCGAGTCGGTGCCGCAGATGAAGGTCTGTGACGTGTTGATGGACAGCTGCCTCAACACGAGCCAGCAGGGTGGTCAAGGAGGCCAATGGAATCTTGGCTTGTAGAAGAAATAGCGTGGCCAGGAGGAGCCAGGGAGGTGATTGTCCCCCCTGTGCTCAGCTCTGGGGAGGCCACCCCTTGGATCCAGGGTTCAGTGTTGGGCCCCTCAGGCCAAGAAGGACATTGAGGGGCTGGAGCATGGCTGGAGAAGGGTCAGGGGGACATGGAGAAGGGTCAGGGGGACATGGAGAAGGGTCAGGGGGACATGGAGA
Organism: Podargus strigoides; assembly: GCA_028020825.1. NCBI lineage: Eukaryota > Metazoa > Chordata > Aves > Caprimulgiformes > Podargidae > Podargus > Podargus strigoides. Next base: position 97,871 of record JAQJZH010000046.1, read on the forward strand.
AGGGTCAGGGGGACATGGAGAAGGGTCAGGGGGACATGGAGAAGGGTCAGGAGAGCTTCTCTCAAGGGTCAGGAATGCTTCTCCCAAGGGGTCAGGAGAGCTTCCTCCCCAGGGGTCAGGAGAGCTTCCTCCCCAGGGGTCAGGAGAGCTTCTCCCCAGGGGTCAGGAGAGCTTCTCCCCAGGGGTCAGGAGAGCTCCTCCCAAGGGTCAGGAGAGCTTCCAAGGAGCAGCTGCCCAGCACAAGGGGACAGTCCCCATCCCTGGGGGGGTTCCAGAGCTGTGTTCACACAGCACTTATGGATAGGGTGTAGCTGAGGTCTGTCAGTGTTGGGTTGATGGTTGGACTCGCTGATCTTCAAGGTCTTTTCCAACCTGGATGATTCTGTGTCCCCTGTGCTGTCCCTTTATTGCAACCTGGAGAAGTGAAACCATGCAGACATTTCTTTGTCCCTCCACCCTCAGCCTGCTCTGCTCGCCCTCAGCTCCCTGTCAGTGATTGATGGGCTCTGGTGGATGGAATCCAGCCCTGTCTGTGCTGGCTGGCACTGCCTGCAGCCTTCGGGTCTGACCTGTGTCGGGTGGGCACGGCAGCGCCCTCCTACGCATTCCCCAGCCTGGATTCCTGCGGTTGGGTAGAGGTGGGAGGAGGAACAAGTGGAAAGCACTTCAAAAGCCCTGAATCCTCCTCCTTTTTGTGCCAGCAGGTGGCTTAAAAAATGAGAAAATCATGTTGGCAGAGCCTCCCTTGCTGAACTCGGGGGGCTGAGGGTGAATAAATCCCCCAAAACCAGTATTCCCACTGGTGCCAGGCTCTAAAACCAGGGAGATCAGGAGTGTTTTGGGGTCTAGATTCAGCTCAGGCCACCTCTGGCATCCCACATCTCCTGGGCTAAGAAGACTTATTTCCCTCTGTGATGCTGAGCTGGAATGCTGCCCCGCAGGAGCCTGTGGAGGATCTCAGCCCAGAGCACGTCCTGGATATGCAGACGGATTCCCGGCTGCACATCATCTTTGGAGGAACCAAAGTGGTGCAGCACATCCCACCTCAGAAAGCCAGCACGGGGCTGAAACGTACGTCCCGGACAGCCTCGTGTCTCACCCCCACAGGTTTATTTTAAGGGGCTTTGGGGGGATTTTTTGGGGGGGGTTTTCTTCGAGTCAACCCCCTTGGCCCTGTTGCTAACGGTTTAGTTAATAAATCACAGCGGTCTAATAATTAATTCAAGTTGATTAATGGGAGAGGAGGGTGTAGTTTCAAGTGTATTCTGGCTGTGATAAGCCTATAGAAGATTCATGCTCTGCTGATTGTCCTCATGAGCTGTTGGAGCGGGGCCAGAGGAGGGCATGGAGGTGACCCAGGGCTGGAGCAGCTCTGCTGTGGGGACAGGCTGAGGGAGTTGGGGGGTTCAGCCTGGAGAAGAGAAGGCTCCAGGGAGACCTCAGAGCCCCTTCCAGTGCCTGGGGGGGACAGGAGAGCTGGGGGGGGACTTTGGCCAAGGGCCTGGGGTGAGAGGCCGAGGGGTGATGGGTGGAAGCTGGGAGAGGGTGGGTTTAGACTGGATCTAAGAAGTTCTTCACCCTAAGGGTGGGCAGACCCTGGCCCAGGGTGCCCAGAGAAGCTGTGGCTGCCCCCTCCCTGGAAGGGTTCCAGGTTGGGTGGGCTTGGAGCACCCTGGGCTGGTGGGAGTGGTCCCAGGGGTGGGATGGGATGAGCTGTGAGGTCCTTTCACACCCAAACCCTCCTGTGAGGCCATGGTTTAATGGTCAGGAATATGATGGGATAAAGGTTGGACTTGATGACCCTGGAGGTCCCTTCCAACCATAATTATTCCATGATTGATTCTGTGATTCATCCCCACTCCAGCTGTGGATAATGGGTGTGTGGCCTACGCTCTGAGGACCGGCTTCAACACATCTCAGGTAAGGTGTGGCCACACCTTCTCACCTGCCCATGGTGGTGGTTGTGTTGCTGAGTGCTTCACTGTCAGGAAATCCTTATGAAAGAGAGCAGTGGGGAAAGAGAAATGAGGGCATCAAAATTCCTTGTTTGTTTGGAAGAGGGGGCTGGAACGAGATGATCTTTGAGGTCCCTTCCAACCCAACCCATTCTGTGAGTCTGTGAATAAGATTGGGTCAAAGAAATGATGTTTGATGTCAGGATTTAGGGTTCTTGGTGTGACTTGATGACCTTAAGTACAGATTTCAGCTCCTGTTTCTGTAATAATCGTTGGGAAAAGGGGACTGAGTGTGTGTGTGTAGAGACTGGAGGTGTCAACATGAGGTTTTCCACTCAAAAATTGAAGACCACTTCAAAGAAAGCATCAATTTAATGACATAGCAACGAGTTTGGGGGTTTTTAATGGATTCATTGTAGGTGATTTTAGGCTACTGCTGATTCAGATGACAGAAATGGGAATAATTTTGAGGCTCTGGCACCAAATCAGTTTTGCAAATCAGGTCTCCTAGCTCTTTTTAACAACCTGCTGCATGCTGCAGAGGTGGCTTCTTGCACTGAAGGCTCTTCTCCTCAGGGGAAACTGCTACGTACGATCCTCTTCGGGGTGAAGAGAGTGACAGCCAACAACTTAGAGACCTTCATCTTCATCCTCTTCCTCCTGGTCTTCGCCATCGCTGCGGCGGCGTACGTCTGGATCGAAGGTGAGGTTTCTCCTTGCCTCCTCCCAGGTCCTTCTCCACCAAAGCTTGTGAGGAGCTGAGGTGACTTCTGAGTTACAGGAGGTGGGTTGGGCTGTGCTGGTGGTGCAGTGTAGGGACCCACTGGAGGTTTCCCTTGCCCTCCCTCTGTAGGTGAGCTTGCTCTGTGGTCTGTGGGACACGTGGTGTGTGGGTGAGGAGGTCCACAGCTCTCCTGTGTGTTCCACAGGCACCAAGGATCCCAGTAGGAACCGGTACAAGCTCTTCCTGGAGTGTACTTTGATACTGACTTCAGTTGTTCCACCTGAACTTCCCATTGAGCTCTCTCTGGCTGTCAACACCTCCCTCATCGCCTTGGCCAAGCTCTGTAAGGACTGGACTTGAACTCAGCAACACAAAATGAAACTGGTTTCTTGGGTCTGGAACTGGGGGGGATGCTGGGGAGGGATTTAATGTGGGAAATGAGTGGAGTCTGCTCAGTTTTTACACAGTGTGGGGTTTGGAGCTGGTGCGTGAAGGGGTTTGAGACCTGGAGGACTTAGGTGTGGGCTTTGAAGTGGCTCCTAAATCAGGTGTAGGAGGGAGTGTGTTGATCTGAGCCTGAGCTCCACAGCAAGGCTGAGCAGGGAATGGGGATGTCAGTGACTTCTGGGTTGGATGATGTCACTGCTACAGCTGGGGGGGTCTGGTTTGGCTTCAAACACCATAAAAATCGAGGGTGGGGAGTTCAGGGTTCATTAAACATAGCTGAGAGTGGTGTTAGAGCTCCTGTCTTGTGATCAAAGCCATGGAGCATCCTCTTTGTTGTAGATAGAGGGGAAGTTTTGCCAAGGGCCAGGGGTGAGAGGATGAGGGGTGATGGCTTTAAAGTGGCAGAGGGTGGCTTGAGATGGGATGTGAGGCAGAAATTGTTGGCTGGGAGGGTGGGGGGACACTGGCCCAGGGTGCCCAGAGAAGCTGTGGCTGCCCCCTTCCAACTTGGGTGGGGTTAGAGCACCCTGGGCTGGTGGGAGGGGTCCTTGGGTGGGATGTGATGAGCTGTGAGGTCCCCTCACACCCAATCCCACCGTGACTCCCCGGTCTCTCACAGAATTCCCTCTCCTCTCTCCTAGATGTGTACTGCACGGAGCCCTTCCGCATCCCCTTTGCGGGCAAAGTTCAGGTTTGCTGCTTTGACAAGACTGGCACGTTGACCAGCGATCACCTGGTGGTGAGAGGAGTGGCTGGGCTCAGGTACAGCCAGGGGGGGGTGTTTCCAGGGCTGGGGGTGGTGTGGGAACCCCACAGGCACAAATGCAGTGGGGAAGAGGAGATAATGGGGGTTCAGAGAGGGAAAGGAGTGGGTTGAGCTGGGCAGAGAGGGTTGTTGGTCTCTTGCAGTTGGTTGGACTCGATGATCTTCAAGGTCTTTTCCAACCTTGGTGATTCTGTGGGTGAGGACTTGTGGATTTAATTGTCTTAGGGGTCTTCTTGTGTGTGACTGAGATTTGGCAGTGTCCATCCTTCTCCTTCCCCTGCCCTGATGAGCTCTGCTTGAAGGCTGGCTGTCACAGACCCTACAGCTCCTTAACCATGGTGGTTCAGGCCTCTCCTTTGAGCCTTCTGAGCTGAGCTTGCTTGGAAGGACTGGCAAAAATTCCAGGCTTTGTCTCCCTTTGCAGTGGAGACAGCACCAGATTTCCCTGGCTTCCATCTCACCCTGAGAAACCCCAGTGCTTCACGTGTTGGAGGGGGAATTTTTGCCTGGGGGAAAATTCCAGGGTTTTTCCAAATGGGGGGGAGTCTGTTAACAACAGGGAGTCTTTTTTATGCTGCAGGGATGGGAAGGAAGTGACCCCAGTGTCTGACATCCCTGTAGAAACGCACCGAGCCATCGCTACGTGCCACTCTCTTGTCCAGCTGGATGATGGGACGCTGGTGGGAGATCCCTTGGAGAAGGCAATGTTGATGGCCGTGGACTGGACCCTGACCAAAGGTAAAACCTCTTCCCACTCCACCCTCAGCCCTGTTTACACCTACTGGGGGTTGTGGGGTGGGTTTTTAGGGGGGGGGAGTGACAATGACAACACTGCTGTCAGTTCTGAGCATGGAATTAGAAATCTAGGGTGATTTCTTGTGCCTCAGGCCAGCTCCCTGCAGGGAGTGACTTCCATGGGGTCTCATCCCAGGAGCTGGGTTGGGGCAGTGGAAATCCTCACACTGAGGGGTGAGAAACAGCAGGAGTTTGTCCTCAGGGCTGCAGCTCCTGCGTCCTGCGGGTGGTGACCTCAGGTTGGGGTCTTCCAGCAGGCTCGGTGACGTGGGGGTGTGAGCGGTGCAGGTCACACCGCGGTGTGGGGGGGAGAGTGCTCTGCTGAAGCCTCTCTGGAGGTTTCTGCTCTGCTTGCTGAGGCTGTCTCTGGTGAGACCCCCCCTTGGAGTTCAGCTCTGGGGGTCCCCAACACCAGGAGGAGGTGGAGGTGTTGGAGTGGGGCCAGAGGAGGGCATGGGGGTGACCCAGGGCTGGAGCAGCTCTGCTCTGGGGACAGGCTGAGGGAGTTGGGGGGTTCAGCCTGGAGAAGAGAAGGTTCCAGGGAGACCTCAGAGCCCCTTCCAGTGCCTGGGGGGGACAGGAGAGCTGGGGGAGGACTTTGGCCAAGGGATGGGGTAAGAGGCCGAGGGGTGATGGGTGGAAGCTGGGAGAGGGTGGGTTTAGACTGGATCTAAGAAGTTCTTCACCCTGAGGGTGGGCAGACCCTGGCCCAGGGTGCCCAGAGAAGCTGTGGCTGCCCCCTTCCAACTTGGGTGGGCTTGGAGCACCCTGGGCTGGTGGGAGGGGACCCTGCCATGGCATGAGGTGATCTTTATGGTCTCCTCCAACCCAAAGCAGTCTCTATAATCTCTGTGCTTGCTTGGCACCCACCCACAGAGGTAACTAACACAGAAACCCCGTGTCTGTGCTCAGCCCCACGCTCTGGGGCTTTTTCCTTGTGGATTTTTTCCCTGCCATGATCACATATGCTCTCAGTGCCCCTTCAGATGGGCTCTGTCCCTCCCCTGGAGTGCCCCCCTCTAAGGAGAGGGAGTCGCTCCGATCTCGGCTTCCTTCGGGGTCCCGGAGGGAGGGATGTTGCTTTGAGAAAACCTTTCAGGATTTCCTGATCTCTTTGTTTCCAGATGAGAAAGTTTTCCCCCGAAGTATTAAAACTCAGGGACTGAAAATTCACCAGCGCTTTCATTTTGCCAGTGCCCTGAAAAGAATGTCTGTCCTGGCGTCCTACGAGAGGATCGGCTCCACCGAGCTCTCTTACATTGCGGCCGTGAAAGGGGCCCCGGAGACCCTGCACAAAATGGTGAGGAAGGGGTTGCTCTGAACACCTCATCCCCCCTGACACCTCACGTCCCCTTTCCACCTCTGCTGCTCCCTGCCAGGTCTCCCACTTGATTTTTGCAGGGTTTCACCCTAAAAACAAACTGGGGGGTCACGCTCTGAGCCCAGTCTGGGCTCTGTTGCCTTTGCTGACAGCAAAGGGTTAAATTTGGGGACCTCCTTTCCCTCCTTTCCCCCCTGTCTCCATATTTAATATGAAATACTGGCATGTGTTCCTCTGCAGCTCTGTTAATAGGATGTTTTTCCCCACACCTTCTCCAGCTGTCTCAGTGCCCGAGCAACTATCACGCCGTCCACACGGAAATTTCCCACGAAGGGGCGAGAGTGCTGGCCCTGGGCTACAAGGAACTGGGGCACCTCACTCACCAGCAGGTATGTCACTGGGGGAGACTGGAAAGGGCTCTGCTAAAGGAAACTGAGGTGGGGAGAGCAGGGAGGAGGGGTGGGATTCTTCTGGTTGACCAAAGGTGGTTTTACAACGTGGATCTTGGCCTCTGTGTTGTGCTCCTGGCTTGGGATCGTGTGTCATGGGTCAATAATCCTGTTTCCTTGTTCCTAAAGCAGGGTGAGCTCTTTTCTTGGAGGAATTATCAGTGAATCATAGGATTGTTTTGGTTGGAAGAGAGCTTTAAGATCACCCAGTCCAACCAGTAACCCAGTACTGCTGTCACCACTACCCCATGTCCCTCAGCACCACATCTCCACCTCCTCGAGAGCCCCCCCAGGGATGGGGACTCCCCCCCTGGCCTGGGGAACCCTTTGGGGGGAGGAATTCTCCCCAGTATCCAATCTCACCCTGCCCTGGCACAGCCTGAGGCCGTTCTTCAGGAGAAGAACCCAACACCCAACTCTCTCCAAGCTCCTGCCAGGTCGTGGGGAGAGCGATGAGGTCTCCCCTCAGCCTCCTTTTCTCCAGGCTGAACCCCCCAGGTCCCTCAGAAGTTCTCCAGACCCTTCTCCATGTCCCCCAGACCCTTCCCCAGCTCCTCTGCCCTTCTCCAGCCACATTCCAGCCCCTCAATGTCCTTCCTGGCCTGAGGGGCCCAACACTGAACCTCAGATTCAAGCCACGCACAGGGGGACAATCCCCTCCCTGCTCCTGCTGGCCACACCATGGCTGGCACAGCCCAGGATGCTGGTGGCCACCTTGGTCACTGTGGTGGCCACCAACCTCTCCTCCCTGAGCGTTGCGTGGGGTCGGTGTCACCCCAGGGCAGGACCCAGCCCTTGGCCTCGTTGAACCTCACACCGTTGACCTTGGTGTTTCCAGCCAGGCTTTGATCCCAACAAAGCAGCCACTGGGTGATGAGGTCCCCACAGGTCACTCTCTGTCTGCTTCTCTCCTCATGGCAGGTCAGAGAGATGAAGCGTGAAGCTTTGGAGTGTGACCTTCGGTTTGTTGGATTCATTGTGGTTTCCTGTCCTCTCAAAGCTGACTCCAAAGCCGTCATCAGGGAGATCCAGAACGCGTCGCACCACGTAAGCGTCGGCGATGGCCTCCCTGGTGGCCCACCACCATCATCTTCCCCTCCCTGGTGGCCCACCACCATCATCTTCCCCTCCCTGGTGGCCCACCACCATTCTTCCCCTCCCTGGTGGCCCACCACCATCATCTTCCCCTCCCTGGTGGCCCACCACCATCATCTTCCCCTCCCTGGTGGCCCACCACCGTCATCTTCCCCTCCCTGGTGGCCCACCACCGTCATCTTCCCCTCCCTGGTGGCCCACCACCACCATCCTGCCCTCCCTGGTGGCCCCAGTGTTTGGGCTCTGGAATTTCAGTACCAGGAGCCTTTATGGAATGAGGACAAAGCCTTTCCCCATGGTGCAGGCAAGGGAGAACTTGGGGATGTGATGTTCTTCTGGTGGTGGGGTTTGCCCTGGCCTGGAGACAGAGCCTTTCTGCAGGGTGCTGCATCCCCTGGGCAGTGGCAGCACCATCCAAGCTCAGCAGAAGACCCAGGACTGATTTCTGACCCCTCTGCCTTTCCCCTCAGGTAGTGATGATCACAGGGGACAATCCTCTCACTGCCTGCCACGTGGCCCGGGAGCTCCACTTCCTCCAGAGGGAGCACACCCTCATCCTGCAGCCTCCTGTGAGCAAAGGTAACCCAGCCCACGCAGGGGACAGCAGGGGACAACGACCAAAGCTCTGCCAGGGCGTTGGGTCCAAGTCAGCACCGTGGCTTGAGGCTGATACAGGAAACAGCTCCAGGATCCCAGATCATGGAAGGGTTTGGGTTGGTGAAGGGACCTCACAGCTCATCCCATCCCACCCCTGGGACCCCTCCAGGGTGCTCCAAGCCCACCCAACCTGGAACCCTTCCAGGGAGGGGGCAGCCACAGCTTCTCTGGGCACCCTGGGCCAGGGTCTGCCCACCCTCAGGGTGAAGAACTTCTTAGATCCAGTCTAAACCCACCCTCTCCCAGCTTCCACCCATCACCCCTCGGCCTCTCACCCCAGGCCCTTGCCCAAAGTCCCCCCCCAGCTCTCCTGTCCCCCCCAGGCACTGGAAGGGGCTCTGAGGTCCCCCCAGAGCCTTCTTTTCTCCAGGCTGAACCCCCCAACTCCCTCAGCCTGTCCCCAGGCTCACCTCGGTGGCCCTGAGCAGTGGGAGGACCTTTGTGTCCCTGATGCTGAGGGGTGCAGACACCGGGGTGCCCCCTCACTCGTGTCCCTCTCCCCAGGCTCGGGCTGGCAGTGGCAGTCCCTCGACGGTGCCGTCGTGCTCCCCAGCTCCCCCAGCTCCCCCCGGGAGCTGACGCAGCGCTACGACCTGTGTGTGACGGGGGAAGGGCTCGCTCACCTGCAGGCTCTCGATGCTCAGCAGCTCCTCCACCTCCTCCCACACATCCAGGTGTTTGCCAGGGTGGTGCCAAAGCAGAAGGTGAGTCCTCCAGTGCTGGTAAAGCCTGGTTTTAGCTGGGCAGAGCTCCTCTGCTGCCTGCAAGCCACGTAGGTCCTAGCTCATCATTAACACTGAAGCTGTTTGGCACAAAGTGGGACCTCTCCCAGCACCCCAGGCAGTGGGGTGCAAGAACCAGAGCTCAGGGTGTGCCTCTTCAACACCCTAAAGGCTCCTGAGCCTGCTGGCTCCTTCCAGCTCTGCGTTCCTGAAGCAGAGCCTGGGTGTGAGGCCAGTGGGTCCCAGCAGAGCAGAAGCACTGGTCCAAGTGGTGTAACCCAGGCTGCAGCCAGCTCTCACCAGGACTTTTCTCTTTCCCAGGAGTTTGTCATCACTGCTCTGAAGAGCCTGGGCTACGTCACGCTGATGTGTGGGGACGGCACCAACGACGTGGGAGCTCTGAAACACGCAGATGTGGGTGAGTCCCCCTGCAGGACTCTGTGCCACGGGCTGAGCTTGGGCAGTGTTCCTGAGCCCAGCCCCCTGCACCCAGCCCCCTGCACCCAGCTCCCTGCACCCACTCCACTTCCTGAACCCGCTCCGCTTCCCGCACCCCGCTCCGCTTCCCGCACCCCGCTCCGCTTCCCACCCCCCGCTCCGCTTCCCGCACCCCGCTCCGCTTCCCGCACCCCGCTCCGCTTCCCGCGCCCCGCTCCTAAACCCAGACCCAGTGTTTGTTTCTCTGGTGTTTTGAGGGTTGGGATCGTAGAACCATGGAAAGGTTTGGGTTGGTGAGGACCTCACAGCTCATCCCACCCCACCCCTGGAACCCCTCCCACCCCACCCCACCCCACCCCTGGAACCCCTCCCATCCCACCCCACCCCACCCCTGGAACCCCTCCCATCCCACCCCACCCCACCCCTGGAACCCCTCCCACCCCACCCCACCCCACCCCTGGAACCCCTCCCATCCCACCCCACCCCACCCCTGGGACCCCTCCCATCCCACCCCACCCCACCCCTGGGACCCCTCCCATCCCATCCCACCCCACCCCACCCCTGCGACCCCTCCCACCCCACCCCACCCTGGGACCCCTCCCACCAGCCCAGGGTGCTCCAACCCCACCCAACCTGGAACCCTTCCAGGGAGGGGGCACCCACAGCTCCTCTGGGCAAACTGGACCAGTTTCTCCCCCACCCTCGATGTGCCCAGCATCCTTTGGTGGCAGAGAAGTGACACAGAGCAGGAGGATCCCTGTGCTGGTGGAACACCCACGCTGTGCACACCAGTGGGGAGTGGGACAGGGTGCAGATATTCTGGAAGATTCTTTGCTGGCTCACACTGAGCATCTCCTCACCCAGCACCCCCAGTCCTTCTCAGGGGTGCTCTCCCTCCATAACCGACCTGGCCACCCCACTCTGGGTGTAACCACCACTTGGGGTCCCCTCTATGAGGGTGACAGCCCTTTGTGACCACTCTGACACCCTCCCAGGGGTGGCTTTGCTGGCAAACGCTCCCGAGAGACTTCCTGAGAGGAGGAAGAGACCTCGAGAGGGACCCGGGGACGGGCGGCCCACGGCGGTGGCGGCGATGGGCGGTGGCGGTGGCAGCGTGAAGCCCACGTCCCGTGGGGCCAAGCACAGGGTCCTGTCCCAAAGGGAGGAGCAGCTGGCCATGCAGAGGGTCAGTAATTGCATCTTTAATTGGCTTTGAGTCCTTGCTCTTTGTTCCCCCACTGGTTTCGTGCTGGTTTGTGAGGTGTGGGTGTAGGCAGGGTGTACTGGGAAAGGATTTGGCTTTTTTTTGGCTTTTTATGCTGAAATATCTGGGGGGATTTGGGCAGGGAAGGGGTTGCTTTTCCAGCCAGCCATGGAGTCAGTGCTGGAAATGTGTGCAGGCTCCTGGGCTTCACCTCGGGGCAGGGGGGTGGGAGGGGAAAGGGCGAGGTGCAGGTTGTGGCACTGGGTCAGAGTGGGGTGGGAAGGGAGCTGTGGGGCTCCTCCAGTGCCACCCCCTGCTGGAGCGGGATCCCAGAGCAGATCCCACAGGAGCTGGGCTCTCTCCAGTAGCTCCATGGCCCTCTGGAACTGGGGAGCCCCCAAACTGGACCCCAGATTCCAGCTGAGGCCTCAGCAGGGCAGAGGAGAGGGGGAGGAGAACCTCCCTCCCCCTGCTGCCCACACTCCATGCAGCCCAGTCTAACCATTGCTATACTGGGCAACGCTGGATGGAGAACCAGGAGCCCCTTTAAGAGCAGGAGCTGTCACCCCCTCTTGCAACCCAGCCCCTTTCAGCACTGTTTTCCCCTCCAATCTCTTTTTAAGGTTAAAAAGCACCATTTTTCGAACCCCCTCCTGCCTAAAAAATCTCCCTGATCATTTCTGAGCTGCCCACAACCCCGACACGAAGGGGAAGGAGGAGGAATTTTGCCCCCCTCCAGCTGAGCTCTGCCTCTCTCGCTCCGCAGGAGAGGATCAGTCAGGTCCTGAAGGACCTGGAGGAGGACCGCGTCCCCGTGGTGAAGCTGGGCGACGCCAGCATCGCAGCTCCCTTCACCTCCAAGCTCTCTTCCATCCAGTGCAGTAAGTTTGGGGCTCTGCACCCCCTTTTCCTCATCCCCTCCCCCCCTTGGGGAATCACTCTGGGATTTGAAGCCCACACAGAAGGGGTGGGGTGGGGGGAGGTGCCCCCAGGGCCCCCCCCCCCCGCAGTGGAGCATCCCTGGGGGGTTTCTTATGATAGAATCCTCAATGAGAGACCTCTGAGCTCCCCCAGTCCAACCAGTAACCCACCAGTCCCCCTGTCCCTCAGCACCACATCTCCACGGCTCTGAGACCCCCCCAGGGATGGAGATACCCCCCTGTCACCCTGGGCTGGGGACACAAACTGTGAGGAATCAGGGAATTAAGGGACAAAGCCCCCCAAACCTGTTGGATTTTGTTTCCAAACCCTCTTTTTTTTGGTCCCCAAACCCTCTGTTTTTTGGTCCCCAAACCCTCTTTTTTTTGGTCCCCAAACCCTCTTTTTTTGGTCTCCAAACCCTCTTTTTTTGGTCTCCAAACCCTCTGTTTTTTTGGCCCCCAAACCCTCTTGTTTTTTGGCCCCCAAACCCTCTTGTTTTTTGGCCCCCAAACCCTCTTGTTTTTTGGCCCCCAAACCCTCTTGTTTTTTGGTCCCCAAACCCTCTGGTTTTTTGGTCCCCAAACCCTCTTGTTTTTTGGCCCCCAAACCCTCTGTTTTTTGGCCCCCAAACCCTCTTTTTTTTGGCCCCCAAACCCTCTGGTTTTTGCCCCCCAACCCTCGCTTTTTGCCCCCCAACCCTCGCTTTTTGCCCCCCAACCCTCGCTTTTTGCCCCCCAACCCTCGCTTTTTGCCCCCCAACCCTCGCTTTTTGCCCCCCAACCCTCGCTTTTTGCCCCCCAACCCTCGCTTTTTGCCCCCAACCCCTCTTTTCTTTCCAACCCCTCTTGCCCTGCAGTCTGCCACGTGATCAAACAAGGCCGTTGCACGCTCGTCACCACGCTCCAGATGTTCAAAATCCTCGCCCTGAACGCCCTCATCCTCGCCTACAGCCAGAGCGTCCTCTACTTGGAAGGGGTGAAGTTCAGTGATTTCCAGGCAACTCTTCAAGGTCTGCTCTTGGCTGGCTGCTTCCTTTTCATCTCCAGGTCGAAGGTAGGGGCAGGGAGGCGTGCTGGGGGTGGCAGATGGGGCAGGGTTGCTGAAGGAGTGTGTCTCTCAATTAAAAAAAAGCCATTTGGAGAAGTTAATGATCTAAATTAGGGGTTGGGTGTTTGTGTCCCCCTGGATTTGGGAGGTTCCTGAGGTCACACAGGCAGCTTCACTCACAGAATCCAGTGCCACCCCCTTGTTGGAGCAGGATCCCAGAGCAGATCCCCCAGGAACACCCCCAGAGGGGTTGGGAATGGAGACTCCACCAGCTCTCTGGGCAGTCCCAGTGCTCACTCCCCCTCCCAGCAAAGCCCAGTTTGTGCCCAGTGCCCCCTTATCCTCTCACTGGGCACCACCCAGCAGAGCCTGGCCCCATTTTCCTGCCTCCCCTGTTGGATATTGATGAGTTCCCCCCCCTCAGCCTCCTCTTCTCCACGCTCAGGTCAGGTGACAGCAGTGGCTGGGAGAGGTGGAAGGGTGGTGGAGGGCAAGAGTTCACTTGAGACCAGTTCCTGCCCCACGCTCTGGGTCTCACATAGGCCTGAAATGGAATTTTCTTAAATCTTCTTAAAAACCCCCAAATATTGGTTGGATTCTGCTGGCAAACTGCCTCTTGATGCTCAAACCCATTCCAAACCCCAACCCTGGTTTGCTTTTTCCTCCCCCAGCCTTTGAAGACCCTTTCCAAGGAGCGCCCTCTGCCAAACATCTTCAACCTCTACACGGTGCTCACGGTGCTGCTCCAGTTCCTCGTGCACTTCCTCAGCCTCGTTTATCTCTACCGCGGCGCCCAAGCACGCAGTGACTCCAAGTGAGCAGCTCTGCCTCCACCAGGAGAGAGGACACCCTGAGGAGAAGGATTTGGGGGTGTTAGGGGGTGTGTGAGAAGCTCAAAGTGAGCCAGAAATGTGTGCTGGAAGCCCTGAGAGCCAACCACATCCTGGGCTGCATCACCACAGCGTGGGCAGCAGGGGGAGGGAGGGGATGCTCCCCCTCTGGTGAGACCCCCCCCCCCCATGGAGTGTTGTGACCAGTTTTGGGGTCCCCCAACAGCAGAGTGGGGTGCAGAGGAGATGCTGCAGGGCTGGAGCAGCTCTGCTCTGGGGGGGTTCAGCTTGGAGAAGGCTCTGGGGAGACCTCAGAGCAGCTTCCAGGTTGGGAGGAGCTGCAGTTCCAGTGTCTGCTCTCCCCGTGCAGAAGGGGAACAGGAAATAGAAATAACACCAATGAGGTGCAAAAAAACCCACAAACCCCCTCCTTTTTCCCTCTGTTTTGTGGAAAAGAAGGCAGTGATGAACTGTGCCTGCAGCAGCTGCAGCTCTGCTCTCCCCCCCCATGAGAAAATTTGGGAACAGAGCCTTGCTGCCCCATGAAAAGTGAAATAAATGAGGGTCAGGGGGGGTTCCTGGGGGTTCTCAGTGGGCTCTGGTGCTCTCCAGCTCTTGTTCTCTCGTAGACAGGAGGAGTTTGTGGACCTCTACAAGGAGTTTGAGCCCAGCCTGGTGAACAGCACCGTGTACATCATGTCCATGGCCATGCAGATGGCCACCTTCGCCATCAACTACAAGGTGAGGGAGGTGTCAGCCTCTCATCCCTGCCTGGAGTTTGTCAGTGCTCCCCATTTCCAGAGGGCCATGGAGCTACTGGATCCTGGGGGATCTGCTCTGGGATGGTGGCACTGGAGGAGCTCCAGAGCTCCCTTCCAACCCCACCACTCTGTGATGAGATGATTGTCCCAAATCCCTCCACATCCCCTGCTCTGAACGACTCCATGTGTCCCCTGCTCGCGGTTCCAGGGTCATCCCTTCATGGAAAGTCTCCAGGAGAACAAAGCTTTGCTGTGGAGCATCGTCCTCTCGGGCCTGGCCATCGTGGGGCTCCTCACGGGCTCCTCGCCGGAGTTCAACGAGCAGTTTGGCCTGGTGGAAATCCCCACCGAGGTGAGGGGGGCAGCGGGGGAACGGGGGCTCTGCAGGAGAAGAACATCAGGGGGGGATCAAGTCGGAGGCTGCCTGAAGAGATGGAAGTGAGAGGATGGAGAAGCTGGGTTGGGGGTGAAGGGATGGAGAGGAACCCTCAGGAGAAGGAGTTGGGATGCAGCTCTGCTGTGGGGACAGGCTGAGGGAGTTGGGGGGTTCAGCCTGGAGAAGAGAAGGCTCCAGGGAGACCTCAGAGCCCCTTCCAGTGCCTGGGGGGGACAGGAGAGCTGGGGGGGGACTTTGGCCAAGGGCCTGGGGTGAGAGGCCGAGGGGTGATGGGTGGAAGCTGGGAGAGGGTGGGTTTAGACTGGATCTAAGGGAGTTCTTCACCCTGAGGGTGGGCAGACCCTGGCCCAGGGTGCCCAGAGAAGCTGTGGCTGCCCCCTCCCTGGAAGGGTTCCAGGTTGGGTGGGGTTGGAGCAGCCTGGGTTGGTGGGAGGGGTCCCAGGGGTGGGGTGGGATGAGCTCTGAGGTCCCTTCTCACCCATTCTGCAGTTCTACGCTGGGACATTTTTTACCATTTAGCAGTTTTTACAGCCTAGAACCATTTTGGTTGGAGAAGACCTCTCAGATCACCACATCCATCCGTTGACCCAACCCTACCAACTCCCCCCATTGCCCCCAGTCCCTCACCACCACCTCCTGGAGATCCCCCCCATAAGGATGGGGACTCCCCCCAGTGCTGGGAACCCTTTGGGGGAAGGAATCCTCCCCAGTATCCACTGGGAACCTCCTTGGGGACCACGTGAGGGCCGTTCCCCTCATCCCAAAGCTGTGAGGACCTCAGCAGTGAGGACATCATTCCCCAGGGACAGAGGAACCAGAGGAGGGGACTCACTGGGGCTCTGTGTTCCCAGTTCAAGGTGGTGATCACAGAGGTGCTGCTGGCTGATTTCTTCCTCGCTTTGGTGGTGGATCGAATCCTTCAGTTCCTCCTGGGGAGCGCCAAACTCAAAGTGCCTTCGTGAAAAGGATCCTGGAGCTCCTCAACCCCCAGAGAGCATCATCCTCATCCTCACCACTGAGCCCCTTCAGAATCAGGTTGGGAGTTGGGGGGGGGGGGGGGCAGGGAAGTTTTTGGGTTTTTTCTTCCCAAATCACCATGGGGGAAAAAAAAAAATCCCCTTCTGGTGGAACCCCAGCGGACTTTGTAACGTTTCCAAGGACGTGTCTCGGCGCCGGCGGGAGTTTTGTACTGCCCTCACGTTTAAGGAAACCTGAATTTGGTAACTAAAAACCAAAAAAATAACCCAAGAATGGTTGTATTTTCAACTGGGTTTGGGAGGTTTTCTGGGGGGCTGAAAGGTTTCGTGGGGGTTTTTAGGAGGAGCAGTGGGGTAAAAATGGTGGCGAGGAGAAGGTGGGGAAGGAGTTGTAGAGTCAATCACCGTGGTTGGGAAGGATCTCCAGGGTCATCAGGTCCAACCTTTATCCCAGCATCTCCTTGGCCATCAGACCATGGCCTCAAGTGCTTCAGCCACTGGTGTGTGAACACCTCCATGGATGGTGGCTCCACCAGTGCCCAGCCACCTTCTCAGGGAAGAACTTCTTCCCAAAATCCAACCTAAACTTCTCCTGATGCGACCTGAGGGCCTAGCACGAGTGATTTGGGAGAGGAGATCAACACCAGCCTCACCACAACCTCCTGGGGGGGAGCTGTGGAGAGCAATGAGGTCTCCTCTTGGTCTCCTCTACTCCAGACTGACCAACCCCAGTTCCCTCAGCCGGTCTTCACAAAGCTCTAAAGAGGGAGACTGAGACCTCTGAGCACCCCCAGTCCAACCAGTGACCCAGCACTGCCCTCACCAGTCCCCCATGTCCCTCAGCACCACATCTCTGGAAGCCCTCCAAGGATGGGGACTCCCCCACTGCCCTGGGCAGCTGCTCCTTGGAAGTTCTCCAGATCTTTCTCTGTGTCCTCCAACCCTTCTCCATGTCCCCCTGACCCTTGTCCATGTCCTCCAACCCCTCTCCATGTCCCCCAGACCCTTCTCCAGCCACGCTCCAGCCCCTCAATGTCCTTCTTGGCCCGAGGGGGGGCCCCAAACTGAACCCCACATTTGAGGGGTGGCCCCCCCAGAGCTGAGCATGGGGGGACAATCCCCTCCCCTGCTCCTGCTGGCCACACCATGGCTGGCACAGCCCAGGATGCTGGTGGCCCACCTTGGCCACTGTGGTGTCAACCAACGCCCCAAGGGACCTTCTCCTCCTCCCCAAGGGACCTTCTCCTCCTCCCCAAGGGACCTTCTCCTCCTCCCCAAGGGACCTTCTCCACCCCCAAGGGACCTTCTCCTCCTCCCCCAAGGGACCTTCTCCTCCTCCCCAAGGGACCCTTCTCCACCCCAAGGACCTCCTCCACCCCAGGGCAGGGTCACCACAAGGAGCAGAGGAACCCTAGGAGAACGTTGCGTTCCAACCCCCACATTTCCAACCCACCCTGGAAATGTTTTGGTGGGAGAGGAGAAAAACACTTTTATTTTTCTCCTATAAAACCAGATTTTGTGTTTCTTCAGGTCCCCAAGATTTCATGGGGGGGTGGGGGGGGAACCATTGGTGGGTCCCCACTTTTGAGGCACCCCTGGGGTTAACAAACGCTGGGGGGGAGCCGGGCAGCCGCCGTCCTTTCGGTGACGAAAGCGTAATTGTACTAAAAAAGAAAGAAAAAACCCAAAAAACCCCAAAAAAAGTTTCTGGAATTGAGAGAAATTCAACATCTGCACCCCAAAAATGATGTGGGAGCAGAGGGGGGGGGTGCTTACCTCCTCCTCGATGTCGGCGAGGGATTTAACGGTGAGGGCGGTGAGGAGGAGGGGCTGGAAGGGAGGTTGTGAGTGAGGGGGGGTGGGACTGGGGGGACTGGGAGGGACTGGGGGGACTGGGAGGGACTCACATTGGTGCTGGAGCTGAGGCTGGTCTGGAATTTGGGGTGCAGGGTGAAAGGCACCCCATCCATGGCTGGGGGGAGAGAGGAGAGAGGGGTTGGGGGGGGGGACAGCAGTTTCTCAGGGACCTCCCCACCTCCCAGTTCAACCAGTAACCCACCAGTACCCCCACAGCCCAGCTCTGGGGACCCCCCCCCCCAAGGATGGGGAGCCCCCTCCCCAGTTCCCAGTTTGGCTTTGAAGCTCGTTACCGTGGACGGAGGAGGCGTAGAGGGGGTCCTGCTGCAGCCTGAGGGGGGACCTGGGGCAAAGCAAGGGTTAATTAACAGCTAATTAGCAGGTAATAAGCTGCAGAGCAAAGGGGAGGGAAAGCACAGGGGGTATTCCCAGTCCCAGACTGGTTGGGGGTAACTGGGGAGGAGGGGGGGGGGGTATTCCCAGTCCCAGACTGGTTGGGGTAACTGGGGAGGAGGGGGGGGGGGGTATTCCCCAGTCTGGGACTGGTTGGGGTGACTGGGGAGGGGCATTCCCAGTCCCGGACCAGTCAGGGTGACTGGGGAGGAGTGGGGTATTCCCAGTCCTGGACTGGTTGGGGGGGGGGGTAGTCCCAGACCAGTCGGGGTGACTGGGTCGGGGGGGGGGCATTCCCAGTCCCGGACTGGTTGGGGTGACTGGGGGGGTATTCCCAGTCTGGGACTGGTCGGGGGTGGCAGTTCCAGTCCCGGACTGGTTGGGGGGGGTAGTGCCAGTCCTAGACTGGTTGGGGGGGGGGCATTCCCAGTCTGGGACTGGTCAGGGTGACTGGGGAGGGGGGGGTGGAGGTGTGTATTCCCAGTCCCAGACTGGTTTAGGGGGGTATTCCCAGTCCTAGACTGGTTTACGGGGGTATTCCCAGTCCTAGACTGGTTGGGGGGGGCATTCCCAGTCCGGGGACTGGTCGGGGTGACTGGGGAGGGGGGGGGTGGGGGTGTGTATTCCCAGTCCCAGACTGGTTTAGGGGGGGTATTCCCAGTCCCGGGACTGACTGGGGGTGACCCGGGAGGGGGGGGGGGGGTGAGGTACCTGTGCTGGGCAGCGGGGGGGTGCAGGGTGAGGTCCTGCAGGGCGGCGCTGAGGGTGCGCGGGGGGGGGCACGGGGGGGCCCCAGCCTCCCCTTCTTACACCAGATGGCAAAGCCCCCCAGTTCCCTGGGGGGAATGGGACCGGAGGGTGGGGGGGGGCAGGGGGGGGCCCACTCCCCTTTATGTAGGACCCCCCCCCAACCCCATTTTACCCCCCCCCATCTTTTCAGTGTGTTTCCCCCCCCCCCCAAATTTAAGGCCTCCCTACCCTATTTCAGGGTCCCCTACCCCTATTTTTAAGTGCCCCCCCCTCTTTTTCAGGGCCCCCCCCCTATTTTCAGCCCCCTCCTATAACTCAGCCCCCCCCCCCCCCTCCTTTCATGCCCCCCTACCCTCTGTTCAGGGCTGCCCACACCCTATTTCAGCCCCCCCATATATTTTAAAGCCCCCTACCCCTCTTTCAAGCCCCCCCCCCAATATTTTAAGGCTCCCCCGCCTACATTTTAAGGTCCCCTACCCCTATTTAAGGGCCCCCCTCTATATTTCAAGACCACCCTCTATATTTTAAGGCCCCCTACCCCTATTTCAAGACCCCCCCTCTACATTTTAAGCCTGCCCCCCCCCCAATTTTTTAAGGCCCCCTACCCCTATTTTAAGCCCCCCCCCCCCCCTCCCTATTTCCAGCCCCCCTACCCCTATGTTAAGGGCCCACCCCCCATTCCCAGCCCCCCTACCCCTCTTCCCAGCCCCCCCCCCCCCTATTTCCAGCCCCCCTACCCCTATGTTAAGGGCCCACCCCCCATTCCCAGCCCCCCTACCCCTATTTCAGCCCCCCCACCATTCCCTGCCCCCCTACCCCTATTTTAAGGTGCCCCCCCCCCCCATTCCCAGCCCCCCTACCCCTCTTCCCAGCCCCCCCCCCCCCATTCCCAGCCCCTCTACCCCTATTCCCAGCTCCCCCCCCATTCCCAGCCCCCCTACCCCTATTCCCAGCCCCCCCCCAGTATCCCCAGCCCCCCACCCTATTTTCAGGTACTGGGGGAGGGCCCTGCCCCGGCCGCTCACGCGGAGGTCCCACACCGCCGTCTCGGCTCCGTCCCGGGGCTGCAGCTTCACGTAGAGCCGCTTCTTCCGGGAGCCCCCGGTACCTGCGGGGGGGGGAGGAGAACGGGGGGGGGAGGAGAACGGGTGGGGACACCGGGGACACCGGAGCCTCGGTGTGTGCCCCCCCGCCCCGGTGGTACTTACGGGGCTCCGGGAACTCGGGGACGCGGCTGTAACCGGCGGGCTGCGGGCTGCGGTCGCTCAGGAGCTGCAGGTCGGTCACCACCGAGCCCGAGGGCGTCTGCAGGGGACCGGACCTCGGTACCGGGATGGGTACAGACCGCCCGCGGCACCGGTCCCGGTCCCCGTCACATCCCCGGTCCCCACCGACCCCCTGCCGGTCCCGGTCCCCGTCGCATCCCCGGTCCCCACCGACCCCCTGCCAGCCCCGGTCCCCGTCACATCCCCGGTCCCCACCGACCCCCTGCCGGTCCCGGTCTCTGCCGCTCCCCCCCAACCCCGGTCCCGGTTCCCGCCGCTCCAGGTCCCGATCTCTGCCAGCCCCGGTCTGTCCCCTCTGTCCCCGTCCCTCCGCTCGGTCCCGGTACCTCCGTTCGGTCACGGTCCCCACCGCTCTCCATCTCTGCCAGCCCCGGTTCCGGTCTATCCCCTCGCTCCCGGTCCCTACCGACCCCCCCCCGCCAGCCCCAGTGCCGGTCCCGGTCTCCGCCGCTCCCCCGCCAGCCCCGCTCCCTCCGCACCCCCCAACCCCGGTCCCCGCCGCTCCCGGTCTCTGCCAGACCCGGTCCCGGTCCCTACCGACCCCCCCGCCAGCGCCGGTCTCGGTTCCTCCGTTCGGTCCCGGTCTCCGCCACACCCCCCCCAACCCCGGTCCCGGTCCCTCCGCTCGGTCCCGGTCCCTACCGACCCCCCACCAGTCCTGGTCCCGGTCCTTCCGTTCGGTCCCGGTCTCCGCCGCACCCTCCCAACCCCGGTCCCTCCGTTCGGTCCCGGTCCCGATCTCTGCCGGTCCCGGTCCCCGCCGCTCCCCCCCCCAGCCCCGGTGCCGGTTCCTCCGCTCGGTCCCGATCTCTGCCAGCCCCGGTGCCGGTCTCTCCCCTCGGTCCCGGTCCCCGCCGCTCCCCCCCCCCAGCCCCGGTGCCGGTCTCCCCCCTCGGTCCCGGTCCCGCACCTGGGCCCCGCCGGTGCTCACGCACAGGTACCCGCCCTTGTGCCCGAAGCCTTTGCCCAGGTTGGCCGCCGCGCCCTCCACGGTAACGGAGATCTACGGGCACGGGGGGGGGGGCGTCAGACCGCGACGGAACCGGGGGCCGGTGCCTCCGTGCCCGCCTCCCCCCGCGCGTACCACGGTCCAACCGGCGGGAGCCGCCTCGGGCGAAGCGGCCCAGGCCACACCGGTGAGCGGCGCCTCCTCCGCCGCCATGGCCGCCGCTTCCGCATTCACCAGCGAAGCCCCGCCCCCTCCCCTCATACTCCGCCCCCATTGGGCGGCGCGGGATAGGAGCGCAGCGATTGGCTGGAGCGCTGTGACTGACAGGCGCGGCGGCCACTAAGCGGCGAGCAACCCCGCGGGGCGCCTTTAAACGCGGAAGCGCGGAGCGAGCGGACACCGGGCGAGCACCGGGACGGCACCGCCTTTATTCCGGTAGCACCGGGGGCGCCCCGACCCCTCTCAACCCTCCGGCGGCAGCGTCCTCCGGAGCGGGGCAGCGATGAGCTTGCGCACGGGGGAGTTTTCCAGCTGCCGGAAGGTCCTGGTGGCTGCAGCCGGGGGAGGAGACACCCGTTAACCCCCGGTAAGGACCTGCCACGCCCCCCCCGGGGGGGATTCCCGCTCACCGAGCTGCCCCGAGAGGCGCTGGAGGTAGTGCTGGCTGTCCTCGCTGAAGGCCTGCAGGAGCTTCACTGCTTGGTGGAGTTCATCGAGCTGAAAAAGCAAAGCATCACCGTTATTTTTTTCCAGGAACGGAGTCTTTTTCCCTTAAAAAAAACCTGAGGAGGAGCTCACCACCAGCTCCATGCAGCTCCAAACCTCCCCCTGCTCAGCCAGGATCTGCTGGTAGTTGGGTTTGGTGCTGAGGACGTGGGCCTGAGAGGTGGGGAGTGAAGGGAGAGGCTCTTCCCCCTTTCCTCCTCCACCCCTGCGTCGCTCTTCCAGTGCCCTGTGCAAAATTCCACATGTGGGTTTAACCTCAAACCCCCCAAAAAGTGGGGAAATAAGAGGAGGAACAACCCCCACCTGGCCATTTCCTCAGCACTTTCCTGGTAGCGCCCCAAGAGCTGATCCCAGGAGGAACACTCGGCCGTGAACCTGGGGGGGAGAGGAGAGAGAGGGGGTCTGAGCCTCAAGGTCACCCTAAAAAGAGTGAAACACACCCAAAATTCCCTCCAGGGAAGGGCAGCTCCCACCTTGTGTTGGTGTGTGGGGGAGGTTGATCTCACCTGGTGATGTGCTCCTTAATTTGGGCCACTGCCTCATCTAAAGAGTCGTCCAGGGAAATCCTAAAGCAGGGAGAGGAGATCAGCGACGTACAGGGGAGTGTTTGTGTTCTACAAGGTGTCACAGAGGGCTCTGCGCAGCATAAATGCTTCAAAAGGAGGAACAGGGGAGAAAAAAGCCTCCCTAGGGAACTATAACCTGGGAGGAGGTTGGAAAGTTGGGTGAGGAACGGCCTCAAGCTGTCCCCGGGGAGGTTCCATCAGATATTGGGACAAATGTCCCCATTCCCCATCCCTGGAGGGATCCTGGGGATGTGGTGCTGAGGGACACGGGGCACTGAGGGAGGTGGCAGCGTTGGATGCAACCCCCAAAGGTCTTCTCCAACCCAAACCAATCCATAACTCCCCTCTGAGCACTCCCTGTGCTGCTGCTCTGGTGATTTCAGCCCCAAAAAACCCCACATGGGGAGGGAGCACAACCTTCTCACCCCAAAACCCACCGTGACTCGCTCCCACAGGGGACAATCCCAGCAAGTCCTCACCCTTTGGGGTCTTCCAGGCAGCTCCTGAGCGTCCCATCTCGTTTCAGCTTCTGCACGTAGCGCTGCAGCTCTGCCGACACCGAGTGCACTGGGGAGGAAGGGGAAATAAATGGGGGTGAAACCACCCTCATACCCAGGGAAACGAAGCTGTGGATGCTGCTCCAGTTTGTCAGGAGGTGTGTGAGTTAAGGTACAGCGTTCCTAAAGGAGTAACTCATCCCTAAACCTCTCAAAACTCACCACTGAAGTAAACCACCCGTGGTTTGCTTTCCTGTGTCCGTCTCTTTTCCCCCTCCCAGAAGCTGTGGTCAGGCACAGCAGCTTAAAAACCTCGTTTCCCTCTTTTGGGGGGAATATTCTAGAAGACAGCTGGTTTCAGTGGGAGAGGATGTGAGGGAATCACAGGGAGAGACCTCAGAGCCCCCCCCCAGTCCAACCAGTATCCCTCAGCACCACATCTCCATGGCTCTGAGACCCCCCCCAGGGATGGGGACTCCCCCCCTGACCTGGGGAACCCTTTGGGGGAGGCCAGGTGAACCCCTGAGCCCACCTCAGGCTGTGCCCCAGCCCCTCAATGTCCTTCTTGGCCTGAGGGGGGTGTCAGTATTTTTAATTCCAGGATATATCACACCTTACCATTGGCTTCAAAAGCCTCAGGGCTAAAACCATCAGTCTCCTTCAAGATGCATTCAAGCTTCTGGGCAGAAAACTAAGGGAGAAAAGAACACTTCAGGTTGCTTTCTGTGTGACAGAGCTTGGGGGATGATTTGTTACCGAGGGAGGAGGGAGTCCCTATTTCCCCAGCCCACGTTTCCTAACTCAGTTATACAGATCAAAGAAAGAAAAATCTTTTAAAAGAGAGAGGATCTCACCTGGAAACTGGACAACAACAGCAGAGAAAGTCGGTCTGTCTCTGGCAGATCCAGGCTAATCGATTTGCTTAATTCTGGAAAATCAGAACTTAGTTATTTAAGAACAATTAAACTCACACCAAGCTACAAACAGACAGAATGTTCCCAAAAGCTCTTGTACAGGAATGATTTGGAGGATATGAAAGGAGCAGAGGATGAAACACAGTTCCTAATAAGGAAAAATCATGCTTTAAAGCTCTGCCTTTGGAATTAAGGCAGCAGAGAGAGCAAAGCAATGGTCTGCAGAGCCCGTGGGTGCAGCATCTCCTCCTCCCCTCAACTACTTGGACCTCAGAGCCCACTGCCAACACAAACCTCAGTGCCTCCCAGTCAAGAATAACTCCATTAAGCTGTAATCACCCTAAAGATCACGCCATAAAATTAAATCCCAGCTTGCTGCCCTGGGAGTTTCCCAACGAGCCCGCCCGAGGAGCGCGTACCGGTGACATCCCGGTGAACGGGAGGCAGAGACCTTCGGTGTTTGGTTCCCTTCAGGCTGGAGCGACACCAAGAGCGTCGCTGGGCTCCAGGAGTGGTGAAGAGCTGGCTGGGGGAGAAGTGGAAAGAACTGGAGAGCTGCTCTTTCCTGGGGCTGCTTCTGGAGGGAGATGGGGTCTTGGGATTCAGTCCGAGGGTGTTTTTCCTGGGGCTGGGACTCGCGTGGGATCTTTTCCTCATAGTCCTGTAGGGGCTATCGTTCTTCTTGCTAACGGGAGTTACGTTATGTGGCTTTAGGAACTCCTCAGGATCCTTTTTTTCCTCTCCAGCGTCAGATTCTGAGGAAAAACACAGACATAATCAACACATCAGCAGTGTAAAACGAGAGGAAAACGTCTTTCCGATGGAAATCAAAAGGACTGATTGATTCTTTGTGCTTTTCTTGCCTCGGAACCACAGCAGCGCTGAGGTGCGATGGCGGAATCACGGCCTTACCGCCCCTCCAAGACTGCCGGTGCTCCGGAGGTCCCTCCCGGGCCCCGGGATGGCTCCACCACGGACAGCCACAACCAAAGGAGGTGATGCTCAGCACCTCCCCGCTCCCACACCCGCCTCCCCTCGCTGCCCGCCGCCGCCTTTACCTGACGCTCCACCTCGAGCCGCGGGGCGGCCTCCACCGCCGGAACGCTGAGGGAGGGGGGGGGGAAAAACCGATTACGAGGCTGACAGCGAGGCCTCCCCGCCGCCCCCTCAACCGAGCCGGGACGTTTCCAGCGCTCACCTTCTCCTCCGAGCCACCGGACGGCCGCGGCGGGGCTGCGGGGCCCATCCCGGTGCTCCCGGCCGCCTCCCGCCCCGCCATGGCGGCGCCGCGCGCGCGCGCAACGGCGGTTGGGCGCGGGGCATGACGGGAAGGCGGGGGGGCGCGCATGCGCAGAGGGGGGCGGGGGCAGGAGGGGGCGCATGGGCGGGGGGGTTGCGCGTGCGCAGAAGGGGCGCGGGCGGGGGGGTGCGCGGGGGTGCGGGGGTGCGCATGCGCAGAGGGCGCTTCCCGCCTTTTCCTGAGGGAAGGCGGCGCCCCCCCCATGGCTTCCCGCCCTTTCCTCACCCCCTCAGCGAGCGCCGCCGCCTCAGAGCCCCGGCTGAGGGGAAAAGTAACTTAAAAAAGGCCAAAAAAAAAAAAAAAAAAGGCTTTGGAAGTTTATTATCTTTGATAAAATCTCAACGGAAAGGGGCGGACTCTGTGTTAACAGCGGCGGAAACGCACAAACCCCCCCTTTTCTCCGTGAGGAAAGCCAAGGGGTTGTGGTGCTTATTGTGGTTTTTTTCACTAGATTAAATCAGAATTAGGTGGGATTGACACAGGATGGAAGGTCCTAACCCCGAGAGCAAAGTCCAGTGAGAGTTTTGGTAAAGCGACGTTCTGATTAATTAGCTCAGAATGAATTCTAGTTAAGAAAAGCTGCTTCCTCCCATACAAAATTACAATACAGAGAACGCGTACAATTACAATACAGGGGGGCTAACGGGTAGTAGCTATCGACTAGAACAGAAACTTCATAGTAAAAATAAAAAAAAACCAACAAAACTTCGTGGAAATTAAAATAAGTCAGTTTTCTTAAGCTGTAAAACTCGAACGCCAAAGTTCTAAAAGAGACACTTTCCCATCCTTACCGTAAAATCCATTATTTTTTTTAAAAAAAAAAAAATATGAATTTGGTCAGGAAAATGAAGCAAGTTCTTTGAAAACGGTTTCACATCCCAGTGGGCGGAAGGAAGAAAAGAACTCGACTGCGTGTGAGAGGTAGAGAGGTATCGTCATCACAATCTTCTATTGGTTCCAAGGGTTGGGTTTTTTTTGTGGTTTTTGTGGGTTTTTTTCTGAGGTAATTAGCTGTGTGTCGAGTTGGACGAACAATAGGATCGGCGAAAGAGCAAACGAATGGACAAATTACACTAATGACCTCTTCCCTCTCATCCATAGGTCCTAAAAACTTAATTAGACGCGTCTGAATTAACACTTCCAGGGTCTCCGGCGGGTGAAGTGATGGAGGAAGGGGTGGTGGCATCCTGCCAGCTGCCATTAGCCTGAAGGGAGAATAAATACATCATTAAATTACATTAAATCTTTTAAGAAACTCCTTGCAGACAACAAAAATCTGCCTTTAAACCTTTATGCCTCGCAAGCAACGAGTGCTTTGGGAAGGAAAGTATGGGTTTTGGTAACACACAGCCCAAAAAATATCCCATAAAACCTCTTCCCACCCCAAATTTTACGGTGTTATTCCCAGTGCCATCTCCTCATGGCAAGCATTAATTAATTTTCTGCTGAGCAAGGTTTTAAATCAAGTCTCAGTGAGGGAAAAGCTGGTACATCAAGCTACAACTTCCCCAGCTTTTTTCCTATCCCCACATCAGAGAGATATGGGGAATAAAAAAAAATAAAATATAATAAAAGAAAAGAACTGGTGGTTTTTAGTCACCAACCCCTGGGCATATCTTACATCGATGCGCTGCGTCGTGTACAAAGGATTCCCCACGATTGTGTCGTATCGTCCTGTCTGGTGGATGACGTGATGTAAGGAATCCATCTAGAAGAGTGAGGAGGAAAGGTTGGGTTAAAGAAATGCAGCAGTGCACAACACACAGGACCAAAAAATTCTTTTAAAAATCAGGTTTTCTCGCAGAAAGACAACTTTTCTTGGCAGTTCGTGCTATTGATTAAGCTATAGGTGGCTAGTTAGTTATCAAGAAGAATTAAAACCTAGTGTTGTGCCTATCACCTACAGCTTTTCTGACAGAGGAACGGATTTTAGGCAGTTCAGATGGATTTAGAAATGCAGCAGAACATTTAAGATGAGTTTAATAATACTGTTAACCACAAACCCTAAGGAAAATTGTACTTTTATGGAACAAGACTGACTTATAGAATGAGAAACCACGGATTCAACGTCATTTTGAAGGGACAGAAGAATAGCAGGAGGTTAATTAAGGTATTAATTAATTTTGTTTGAATATCTCCAAGCACGGAGACTCCACAACCTCCCTGGGCAACCTCAGGACAGAGAAATGAGATTTGAACATTTATCTCACTGCTCAAAATATGTTTTATTTGTTTATTCCTTACTGACCTGCGACTGCACATTGGCTCCCACCGGAGAGCTCTGGTAGGAAGTCAACGACTGCAAGTTTATAAAGGAATCTCCGGAATTTGTCATCTTAAAAGAGCCAGAGGAAGCTGCAAAAAAACATGAGAAGATGTTTTAATGAGAAATAAAACCCACCACAAATGGTTCTTCAATGAGTATTAGGTCAGTTTGAAATAAAGAGATGAGCAAAGAGTGTTTCAAAAGCCTGTGGTACTAATTGTCACAAGAAATAATGAGAGGATTTTAAAGCAGAAACTCACCTGAGTTTGGTGTCGACGGAGAATTTGCCTGGTTGCCTTGAGCCACCACGTTGGTTGCATCCACTGCCGTTTTCGCGGCGTAAATATTGGCTTCTTCTTGGAACTTCCCCATGTTTTTTTTGTATCGGATTCTTTTGTTACCAAACCAGTTGGAAACCTGGAGACAGAGATGGCTGTTAGCATTTGATTAAATTATGACATTTTGCACTCATTTTGGAAGTTACTGGCAAAGGAGATCATGGAATCATAGAAGAGCTGTGGTTGGAAGCGACCTCTGAGCTCCCCAGTCCAGCCAGTAACCCAGCACTGCCATCACCAGTACCCCACGTCCCTCAGCACCACATCTCCACGGCTCTGAAACCCCCCCAGGGATGGGGACTCCCCCACTGCTGCTCCTTGGAAGTTCTCCAGATCCTTCTCTGTGTCCTCCTGATCCTTCCCCAGCTCCTCTGCCCTTCTCCAGCCACGCTCCAGCCCCTCAATGTCCTTCTTGGCCTGAGGGGCCCAAACTGAACAGCAGATTTGAGGGGTGGCCTCCCCAGAGCTGAGCACAGGGGGACAATCCCCTCCCTGCTCCTGCTGGCCACACCATGGCTGGCACAGCCCAGGATGCTGGTGGCCACCTTGGCCACTCTGCTGTCCACCACCACCCCCAGGGCCTTCTCCTCCCCGAGCCCGCAGCGTTGCCAGCCCTTGGCCTCATTGAACCTCACACCATTGACCTTCACCCATGGATCCAGCCTGTCCAGACCCCTCTTTATTTTTTAAACTACAAGCAGAAAACACTCCAAAACCCTTCAGAATAACCAAAATCTGATTTAAAATACCAACAACTGAAGCCTGTTGCAAACTACGAGGATAAAAACCCCCATTCTTTAAGGAAAAAGAAGTAACTTAATTCCAGATAAACCACTTCATACCTGTGACACTGTGATGCCACCCTTCTTTGCTAGCTCTTCTTTGGCCTCTTCGCTGGGGTAAGGATTGCTCAGGTGCGAATAAAAATACTCATTCAGCACTTCTGTTGCCTGTTTGCTGAAATTACGCCGTTTACGCCTAAAAAACCACCAGTGATCCCCAGTTAAACGGTGAGTGGAGAGGACAGAGTGCACCCTTGGCTTGTCTTCCCCTCTCTAATCCCTTTGGTTTGATGGAGGATGTAGAAATGGAGTTAAATAGATGGTGATGCCAGAGCAGGCATTCACAGGTGGGAAATCCTTATTATTTAAACTAGATGGACACCGGGCGCGACCAACGTGAGGTCTTCATGCAACCACGGAACCACCCAAGTTGGAAAAGACCTTGAAGAACATCAAGCCCAACCCTTTCATCCACCCTAACCACCAGCATCAAGCAAGAAAAGAACCAGATTTAGCTGTCTCTCCTCATACCTGGCATCGAGGAAGCGGGAGCGCAGGATCATGACGGCCTCGCACGTGCTCTGCTTCAGCTGCATCTGGATGGTGCTGAACTTCCCGTGGATGATGTTCACCATGCGCTCGATTTCCTTGGGCGAGATGGGCCTCGTCCTGCTCTGTTCCCTCAGCAGGTTCATAACGTGGGTGGTGAACTCGCTGCAGGCCTGCAAACACCCACGTTGGTATCGACAAGGGAGAAAACACCCTCTGCTTCATCACCCCCACGAAAATATATCCCCCAAAAAAAAAGAACTTTTAGAGGAAATTCTACTTTTCAGCTTAAAAAAAACAGCGACGAGGATAAACGAGGCATTCACTATCTCTAGTTTGCTGTCCACTCCCTCTATCTTCACCTTCCTTCTGCAACACTGAGATAAAAGTTCTCAACTGAACCTGCTCTCCTCAATCCATCACACTCCTCCTGTTCTTAAAAAAACCGACACCAAAGGAAAAAAGGGTTATGTTTAATTGAGATGATAAAAACTCTTCCATGCAGAAAGATCACCTGTTCATATTTCTCTAGCTCAGAGTGGTATATCTGTCGGATCTGTGACAGCTTGGCCCTGTAGTCAGAGTGTTCAATGCTATTGTCATTTGGACAGCCACCTGATGTTGCTGCTACAGCCATCGGTCCTCCTCTTCCTCTTTTCTCGGGCCCGGAGACGCCCTCTGCCAGCAACATGTTATCTAGTCTCATTAGTTGAGCATCGGGGGGATCTTCTTCCTGAATACCACGAATACTCAACACTGGATAAACATAAAAA
The DNA here is from genome assembly GCA_028020825.1 of Podargus strigoides. Classification (NCBI taxonomy): domain Eukaryota; kingdom Metazoa; phylum Chordata; class Aves; order Caprimulgiformes; family Podargidae; genus Podargus; species Podargus strigoides. The sequence continues at coordinate 127,323 of JAQJZH010000046.1, forward strand.
AAAAAGGGGAATCCAAGGATTATTTCCAAAATGGGATTCAGAGTCTGCTTCAATCCTGGCAAAAGAATTTCAAGGTTTTAGCAGGTCTTGAGAGAGGGAAAGGGAGTGGTTAACGAAGCAAGGCGTCGGAAGAGGATGGTGTTGGTTCTGGGGAGACAGCAGGACACCAGGCAGGTTTTTGAACGCAGATAACGAGACCCCTCAGGGCTGTGTTAGCTTACACCATGCTGGAAAAGTACTGCAGCACTCTGTAAAAAGCAGGAGGTGGGTTTTAGGGAGCAGACACCCCCAGATTCCAAGCTAATTTACCTTAAAACCATCAATTCCCAAGTTTCCTACCAATTTATCATGAGCTCCTTTCTTTTACAAAGGGATCTCACAAGGTACTGAGCCAATACTAAAAACCCCAACAGCTTTTTGGCTTTTAATTGGATTTTAATTGCGAGACAACTGGAGCTGGATGAACAGTTGCTCTCAACTTTGCAAAGCTACCAAAATCCAGCAACCTTTCCCAAACTAATTGGCAGGTTAAGGGGATATTCTGTTCTCTACCACACATAAAAGATCTCATAATGCAGATTCTAGCAGGAAAACCATGTACAGACACTGAACATCAGCATTTATAACAACTGTCAGTGTTCTACAGGCAAAGGAACAGCTCATTTATCGGCTGCACCGGGGTTTTCTTAGACACACAAGCAGCCCAGACTTCTAATTGCGTTGCTGAACTTCATCTTTTGCAGGTTATCCAGAAACTGCTACACAATTCTGGTGAGAAGGGAGCTTTGGAGTGACCTTTCGCTCTGTCACAGCCATCCCAGACTTCTCCAGGACATCCCTCATCTTCATCGAAGTGGAAAAAGGTAAGGCAAGAGTGGCTTGTGCCAGCCATGGTGTGGCCAGCAGGAGCAGGGAGGGGATTGTCCCCCTGTGCTCAGCTCTGGGGAGGCCACCGCTCGAATCTGGGGTTCAGTTTGGGGCCCCCCCTCAGGCCAAGAAGGACATTGAGGGGCTGGAGCGTGGCCGGAGAAGGGTCAGGAGGACACAGAGAAAGATCTGGAGAACTTCCAAGGAGCAGCGGTGGGGGAGTCCCCATCCCTGGGGGGGTTTCAGAGCCATGGAGATGTGGTGCTGAGGGACAGGGGGGACTGGTGGGTTACTGGTTGGACTGGGGGGGCTCAGAGGTCTGTTCCAACCACAGCTACTCAGTCATTCTGTGATTCTCTAAGTGCTGAACTCAAGCTAAGACAACAACAAGGGGGAACTGTTGACTATTTAAGAGAACTAAAATTAATTTTACTGAGCACATGAAACCAAACCAACACAGAAAAAATAAGGTTTTTCTTCATTTGTTGGTGGCTTTTTGTTTCATAAACTGGCCAGTTCTCCTTGTTTCCAGGAGGCCCTGCAGAGAGTTCAGCCATTTGCTTTCAGGCTTTTTGAACTCAACCCACACTGAACTCCCTGGGCCAGCAGCGTAAATTTTGCCAGAATGGGTTATTTTGGCATCTCTTCTCTGACCGTGCTGCTGTGCACATTACCATGCGTGGCAGAGCACCTCGTGTTGGAGTCAAGCTCCCAGCTGCAGCTTAATTTTATGTCACTTGTCTCATTATGGTAATTAGGCATTAGTTATCAGCAATTACACATCAGCTCGTCTCGAGTCGACTGCTGAAAAGCGTGCAGAAAGCACCTTGGCAGGCGCGAGGGATGACTTGGGTTGGCTCCAGGAAGCCATGAGAAATGGGGGAAAAAAGAGTTAACTTTTAACTACAGAAAGGATTAACTACCCTCAACCTATCTCAAACTGCATTTCCAACCCAGCTAACCAACCCTCTCAGAGGTGAACAGATCCAAGAAGCGATGAGTCTGTCAGACCCGCCCCACTGGGCTGATTTTAAACTTCTGGCATCTCAAAACACGAGTTTAAAAATCATTGCCCAGGATATCAGATTTAAAATGTAAGCCATCATCTCCTGAAATGGTTTCAGAGCCATGGAGATGTGGTGCTGAGGGTTACTGGTTGGACTGGGGGGGTCTCAGAGCCGTGGAGATGGGGTGCTGAGGGTTACTGGTTGGACTGGGGGGGTTTCAGAGCCGTGGAGATGGGGTGCTGAGGGTTACTGGTTGGACTGGGGGGGTTTCAGAGCCGTGGAGATGGGGTGCTGAGGGTTACTGGTTGGACTGGGGGGGTTTCAGAGCCGTGGAGATGTGGTGCTGAGGGTTACTGGTTGGACTGGGGGGGTTTCAGAGCCATGGAGATGGGGTGCTGAGGGTTACTGGTTGGACTGGGGGGGTTTCAGAGCCATGGAGATGGGGTGCTGAGGGTTACTGGTTGGACTGGGGGGGTTTCAGAGCCATGGAGATGGGGTGCTGAGGGTTACTGGTTGGACTGGGGGGGTTTCAGAGCCGTGGAGATGTGGTGCTGAGGGTTACTGGTTGGACTGGGGGGTTTCAGAGCCGTGGAGATGTGGTGCTGAGGGTTACTGGTTGGACTGGGGGGGTCTCAGAGCCGTGGAGATGGGGTGCTGAGGGTTACTGGTTGGACTGGGGGGGTTTCAGAGCCGTGGAGATGTGGTGCTGAGGGTTACTGGTTGGACTGGGGGGGTCTCAGAGCCGTGGAGATGGGGTGCTGTGGGTTACTGGTTGGACTGGGGGGGTTTCAGAGCCGTGGAGATGTGGTGCTGAGGGTTACTGGTTGGACTGGGGGGTTTCAGAGCCATGGAGATGAAGCTTCACGCTGAAATCCTTCCCAATCCATCACTTTTAGGGAAGTTTAAGAAAAGCCCTGCCCTGGCTCACAGAGGAGTTCCCTGGTGCTCTCCATCTCCTGTCACCTCCCAGCTACTCCTCAAACATGGAAAATCACCATCCTCAGGCAAAATGAAAGCCCCATCATTCCTAATTCATCATTTAATTAAAATACACGGCAACCCAAGGTGCTGAAACCTCTCTCCATATGCAAATGCAATCACGGCGATATATTTACATCTCATTAATTAAAAGATTTGTAATGAACTGCACCAACAGCACGGGCACCAAAATAACGATACGCGCTCTGCTTCCACTTGATTTCCCTGCCAGGTTTTCCTTTGTGGAGCAAGGAATGCAGAACAGCACCAGGAATGTGAGGTTTGGGTAGAGAATACACAAAGTTAGAACCAAAACCTGCCGTATTTGGCCCAGAAATGAAGAGCCCACCTGTATGAGGTTTAAAATACCCACGGGGGGGAGGGGAAAGGAGTGCAGTTGGGACCCCAAACCTCTCCTCACCCACAGCTCAGGGGGTGACCCCATCCCTGCGTTACACAATACAAACATTCACCCTGTAATTCATGCTCAGTGCACACTCTGCCTGCTTTACACACACTGAAACTCCTCCTCGACTCAGGTGAGGAGGCAGGAGGGTGTTTTCACCAGCAGCTCCCCTAAAGCAACCACAAATTCCCCCTGAGCTACCTCAAGCCATGTCCTGGGCTGCATCCAGAGCAGCGTGGGCAGCAGGGTGAGGGAGGTGAGCCCCCCCTGGGGTGCTGTGTCCAGTTTTGGGGTCCCCCAACATCAGAGTGGGGCCAGAGGAGGGCATGGAGGTGACCCAGGGCTGGAGCAGCTCTGCTCTGGGGACAGGCTGAGGGAGCTGGGGGGTTCAGCCTGGAGAAGAGAAGGTTCCAGGGAGACCTTAGAGCCCCTTCCAGTGCCTGGGGGGGACAGGAGAGCTGGGGGGGGACTTTGGGCAAGGGCCTGGGGTGAGAGGCCAAGGGGTGATGGGTGGAAGCTGGGAGAGGGTGGGTTTAGACTGGATCTAAGGGAGTTCTTCACCCTGAGGGTGGGCAGACCCTGGCCCAGGGTGCCCAGAGAAGCTGTGGCTGCCCCCTCCCTGGAAGGGTTCCAGGCTGGGTGGGCTTGGAGCACCCTGGAGGGGTCCCAGGGGTGGGATGGGCTGAGCTGTGAGGTCCCCTCACACCCAAACCATTCCCCCCACATCAGACACCCCACTTTTCACTCAGCAGCTCCCCCCCCCACTGTGCCACCACCCTCCTCAGCACCCTGCTTCAGCCTGAAACCCACCACAAACCCCCCCTTTCCTCACCTGCTCTGCTCAGCCGAGAGGACAAACCCTGAAATTTAACATTCAGCACCAAAAGAAGGTGTCACTCCCACCGTGGGGCTTCAATTCTGACTTTCAGACACAACTGTGCCAGGGTTGAACCCACACCAGTAGAACCCAACCAGCACCAAACCCCATTTACTGCACAAATTAAACCCACTCCAAATTCTTTAATGAGTTCCCAAAAAACTAAGCCAGTTTTATCAGATTTGGTGCCTTTTCACACAGCTACACACACTCAGATGTGAAAATAAACCACCTATTTTTTCCCCAAAACTGCTTTAAAATTAAACTCAATTTGGGGGGTGGGGGGAACCCCATTAAAACCAGCCCAAATCTATTTAAAATCCCACATTTATGTCATGCATAATTTAAATTACAAAGAGTCACTGGTGATTTCTCTGGAATTAATAAGCACAACCAAGGGGGGGTGGAGGGGGGGAATTTTTTCAGCACCTTTGGGCTTGCGAAGGCGCCCGGCTGCTCCTCAGCTATTGTGAATCATCGGAGCGCTCCAACAAAGAGCAAAGGGAAGATGGAAGAGGGGGTGGGAAAGAAGGGGGGAGAAAAAAAAACATGTTGGAGACTCATTTCCAAGCTTAAAAAAAAAAAAAAAATGGGAGCTTGTGTGTCTGGGTGACAAAGGAAGCCCAGAACCTTGGGCTTAGGGTCAGGCTTTGTTTGCTCGCGGGCGTTAACATCTGCTCCCCGGGATTTCAATAGGGGAGAGACAGAGCATCAGACATTCCAGACCCAGTCCCCAGCAAGGAACTGGGAGAAGTGGCAGCTTCAGGGAATCACAGCGTGGCCGTGACTGGGAGAGACCTCTGAGCTCCCCCAGTCCAACCAGTAACCCACCAGCACGACATCTCCACGGGTCTGAGACACCCCCAGTCCAACCAGTAACCCACCAGCACCACATCTCCACGGCTCTGAAACCCCCCCAGTCCAACCAGTAACCCTCAGCACCACATCTCCACGGCTCTGAAACCCCCCCAGTCCAACCAGTAACCCTCAGCACCCCATCTCCACGGCTCTGAAACCCCCCCAGTCCAACCAGTAACCCTCAGCACCACATCTCCACGTCTCTGAAACCCCCCCAGTCCAACCAGTAACCCTCAGCACCACATCTCCACGGCTCTGAAACCCCCCCAGTCCAACCAGTAACCCTCAGCACCACATCTCCACGTCTCTGAAACCCCCCCAGTCCAACCAGTAACCCTCAGCACCACATCTCCACGGCTCTGAGACCCCCCAGGGATGGGGACTCCCCCCCTGTGCCAGTGCTGGGAACCCTTTGGGGGGAGGAATTCTCCCCAGTATCCAATCTCACCCTGCCCTGGCCATCACCCCTCGTCCTGTCACTGTCACCTGGGAAAAGGGACGAACCCATGGTCCCTCCTTAAAAACACCTAGCCCAGAAGGACAGACAGACAGCACAGCCCACCGAGACAGCGCACACACACTCATAGCATCAGATTCAGGAGCAGGGAGGGGATTGTCCCCCTGTGCCCAGCTCTGGGGAGGCCACCCCTCGAATCTGGGGTGCAGTTTGGGGCCCCTCAGGCCAAGAAGGACATTGAGGGGCTGGAGCGTGGCTGGAGAAGGGTCTGGGGGACACGGAGAGGGGTCAGGAGGACACAGAGAGGGGTTGGGGGACATGGAGAAGGGTCTGGAGAACTTCCAAGGAGCAGCTGCCCAGGGCAGTGGGGGAGTCCCCATCCCTGGGGGGTTCCAGAGCCGTGGAGATGTGGTGCTGTACTGGGGACTGCAGTGCTGGGTTACTGGTTGGACTGGGGGGGTTTCAGAGCCGTGGAGACGTGGTGCTATAGGGACAGGGGGGACTGGTGGGTTACTGGTTGGACTGGGGGGGCTCTGATGTCTCTTCCAACCCAGATTCAGGGAATATATTCCCTAAAAACCCATTAAAATTCCCAACAGTTTATAGAAACCAGATATTCAACCAGCAGTTCTCCACCCAGACATCAAAAAACAACCCCAATTTATCAATTCCTCACACACACAACCAAAACTGCCCCAAATACACAGGATTTTCTCCAAATCTACATACAAACACCATTATGAACAGCACATCAAAGCCATCCCCAGCTTCTGGAGGACTTTTAAACCCCTAAAAACCAGCCTTAAATTGTAGAACCCCCCAGGGGAAACAGGGCTGATGACAGGGGAGGATGGAAGGGTGATTTTTGCCGACCCCCCCGTACCTGTTTTCTCCTTGATCTCGCACAGCACGCTGAACAGAGCGGGCTTCATCCTGTGGCAGTTCAGGGCGTGTTTCCTGCAAGGGAAGGGGAGAAGGGGACAAGAAAATAGTTCTGGGGATGAATTTCAGTGCTGCTTCCCCCCCCCCTACTTCTGAACTGGGTCCAGTTCTGGGGTCCTCAACACCAGGACTTGGAGCTGGTCCAGAGGAGGCCCTGGAGGTGATGCAGGGCTGGAGCAGCTCTGCTCTGGGGACAGGCTGAGGGAGTTGGGGGGTTCAGCCTGGAGAAGAGAAGGTTCTGGGGAGACCTCAGAGCCCTTTCCAGTGCCTGGGGGGGACACAGGAGATCCATTTCATAATTCAGAACTAATATTAAAACCACTCTCACAGCTAGGTTTAGTTATGGGGTTTTTTTATCAGTCCAGGCTGGGGCTGAGCTGCTGGAGAGGAAAAGGACCTGGGAGTCCTGGGGGACAGCAGGGTGAGCATGGGACAGCAGGACAGGGCGAGCATGGGCCAAGAAGAGAGGGCAACCCAAGGGCCACCGGGACGAGGGCAACCCAAGGGCCACCGGGACGAGGGCAACCATGACCCAACAAAGCCCTGGTGGCCAAGAAGGCCGATGGCTCCTGGGCTGTGTGAGGAGGAGTGTGGGCAGCAGGTGGAGGAAGGTTCTCCTCCCCCTCTCCTCTGCTGTGCTGAGGTCTCAGCTGGAATCTGGGGTCCAGTTTGGGGCTCCCCAGTTCCAGAGGGCCATGGAGCTACTGGAGAGAGCCCAGCTCCTGTGGGATCTGCTCTGGGATCCTGCTCCAGCAGGGGGTGGCACTGGAGGACCGACCCCCACTCTGTGTGTGACACCCACCAGTGGAAGCACAGCTCCTCATCCTCCTCACACCCCCACGCTCACACGAGGTGAACCCCAAAACCCCCCAAAACCAGGGCTGGAGAACAAAGGCAGCGGAGGAGCCCATTGTCCTCACCCGAGGTGGGGGGAGGGAAAATGAATCCCTGGGGCTAAAAAGCAGCATTTAGGTCCAAGTCACAAGTCCTACCCCAGAGATAAACACCTAATTAACTGGGAGGAGAAGGCGGAGTTTAAGGCGTCCCATTAACAGATTAATTCCTTTTTTAACTCAACTTTCACCCAAGTTTTCAACTTCAAAATTAAAAACCTTCATTTTTGAACACCAAACCCCCCCACACCCATCCCCAGGAATTCAAAAAACACCCCCAAACCCACATCTTTTTCCGTTTTTAATATAAATTAACCCTCGAGGAGGAGTCACAGACCCCCTTTGCGCCACTCCTGTGATGAGTTTCACCCGGTCTCAGCTCCCCCGGCCTCAGAACTCAGCAAACCCACCCAACTTCTCACCCCAAAACCACCTTTTTTTAACTGGATAAACACAAAAATGGCTTTAAATTTGGGGAGTTTGCACGGTTTTTGCCAGGGAACGTGGAGATAATTTAATTTAAACGCTGCTTGGGCTGATTCCCTTTAACTCTTCATTAAAACTTCATTTCTCAACCGATTTATTCCGCTCAAACTCATCCGAAATAGGAAATTGGGAGAGAAAAGCACGGCTCCGATGCCACACGTCGGTAAATCCCTGCCTAAAAAAATCGATTTCTGAAGTGCAGCGCCCGGCAGAGGTGAAAAATAGACATTTTCGGGTCAGATTTAACCAAAACCATCCATTTTCAACCCAAACTGGGATCTTCTTATGGTTGCTCACCCAGTGGGGGGCGAGGAAGGTGGGATCCTCATTAACACCACCTCGTTAACTGCCCCAAACCCAGCGAAACTTTAGGTAAAGCCTAAAAAAAAGGCTAAAAAACCCCCTATTTTTGGTGATTTTTACACAAAACCACCTTCCCCCAAAGGCCTTTGGGGGGGGGGGGGGGGGGGGGGGCTGGGGGGCTCTGTCACTAATTATGCGTAATTACACGGCGCTAATTAAGCGAATTCCGTGTGATTATTTACATCCCGATGAAGTCACGTTCCTTACCGACGGCGGAGCCCCCCCCCGCCCCGTACCGGAGGTCGGTACCGATGCGTGTCCCATCCAACAGCCGGTAACACCGGGAACCGAGCGGGGAACCCCCCGCCTCCAGAGGGGGGGGGTTCCCCCTCCTCCTCCCCCCCTCCCCACACCCCCCGCTACCGGACACCCCCCCCCCCCCCGAGCTGAGTCACGGCACCCGGTACCGAGCAGCTCCGCCGCACCGAACCCACCCCCTGGCCCCGCCGGTACCTGGCCTGGGCCTCATCCAGGCTCTGGTCGGTGATAGCCATGATCTGCTGCAGGACATCGCCCGTGTCGTGGTGCGCCGGTGGCGGAGGGCCCGGTGGGGGCGCGGCGGCCGGATCCCCGGCAGCAGGCGGAGGGGGAGGAGGGATACCACCCGGTAAAGCCACCCCGGCACCGTGCGCCGCCGCCAGCAGCCGCGACGGGTCCTCCATAACGGGGGGCGGCGGCGGGGCCGGTCCGCGGCTACCGCACAACAGGGCCCAGCGCCCGCAGCCCCCCCCGCTCCGGGGCCGCCCCGCCCCGCACGCACGCACGCCGCGACGTGCCACGCCCCCTATAGGCCACGCCCACGTAAGGGGCGTGGCCACGCAGGGCGCCGCGCTGGGTTCTAGCACCGCCCACCCCGCGGCAGGCCACGCCCCCAAAACGTGAGGGGCGTGGCCACACTGCGCGCCGCGCTGGGTCCTAGCGCCGCCCGCCCGCCCGCCCGCCGCGCAGCGCCGCCGCTTCTCGCCCTCATCCCGGTTCCGCGGGCACAAGCGGAGGGTCCGTGCGCTCCGTTTGCCGGCCGAGGTTCCCCGGGAGCCGGCGGGATGAAATCCACGCTGTAACATCAGCGCCCTTCCGTAAAACTACGTGCAAATCAGCTTTGAGGCTCCCCACCTAATTGACCTCTAATTGGGCAGGCAATAAACAACCCGAGCATGCAAATGTGGATTTAAATGCGGTGCAAGGATTGCGTTCCTCACCCAACCGTCATCATTTTCACACCTACCTGATGTCAGGCCAAGCATCCTCCATACACGGAGCAGCGTCCCAATTCTCTGCTTTTTACACTCAAAAAGAGCTAAAATTCTTCTGGTCGATGTTCGTGGGGTTTCATTAGTACAAACACAAAGGGGAGAACGAGACCATAAACTTCTTTGTTACCGATACTGTTCACAGCTTTGAGTAACCTGGTTGTAGCAAGGGGGGGTGGTTGGCTTCTTCTCCCAGGTGACAGTGACAGGACAGCTGGAGTTAAAAAATAAATGATAAATTGGGAGCTGGGAGCAATGGGATGGAGAGGCACAGGGCAACGTCAGGGCATGGAGGTGACCCAGGGCTGGAGCAGCTCTGCTCTGGGGACAGGCTGAGGGAGTTGGGGGGTTCAGCCTGGAGAAGAGAAGGCTCCAGGGAGACCTCAGAGCCCCTTCCAGTGCCTGAGGGGGACAGGAGAGCTGGGGGGGGACTTTGGCCAAGGCCTGGGGTGAAAGGATGAGGGGTGATGGGTTTAAAGTGGCAGAGGGTGGCTTGAGATGGGATGTGAGGCAGAAATTGTTGGCTGGGAGGGTGGGCAGACCCTGGCCCAGGGTGCCCAGAGAGGTGGTGACTGCCTGGTGCTCAGGAAGGTTCCAGGCCAGGTTGGATGGAGCTTGGAGCAGCCTGGGCTGGTGGGAGGTGTCCCTGCCATGGCAGGGGTGGGATGGGATGAGCTGTGAGGTCCCTTCACACCCAAACCCTTCCATGATTCTTAGTGGAAGTGTTCTGCAGCATCCACCAATCTCACATTCATTCCAACATCACACCACAGATCTGGGACCTTGATTCAGGTCTGGCTTGAGCAGCTTGAAGCTCCCAGAGAGCCACTCCTCCCTCTTTGTGACACTGAGAACACATTTTCCAGGCTTTATTTCAAGCAGGTTCTTGCATAAGACACTGGGGCCAAACCCACTTCTGAGGAAGACCCTTGAAGACCCCTTTTCACACCCATTTTTCCCCATCACAGGGTGAGTGTTTCTGAACCCACAGCTCAGGGAACGCTGACTGATGAGACAGAAGCACTCTGTATTTCTCAGCCTTTTCCTAAGATGATTAATAAACCATCTTTCCTGGCTAGAGTGGGAAAAGAGAGCTGGATTAAAAGATGACAAGAAATTAAATTGTCTTGCAAAAGTTCTTGCTGATGCAGCCGAGGGAAGGGGGGGAGCTGTCTCCAGCTCTGATAAATCACCCCCTGCATTTCGATTGGAAATGGACTGGGATATAATTAGCAAGTGAATTCTCTCCTGTCAGCACAAAAAGGAGGGGTGGGGCGGGGGAAAGAGTTCATTTTAAAACTAAACCCAGGACTTCAGATGCCAACTGACAAGTTAGAAACTGAGCCTGAAGCCCCCAGAGCAGAAATCCACAGGGAGATAAACCCCTGCTGCAGCCTGAGCTTTATCTCTGGGCACTGCCAGAGCAAGAGCTACGGCTCAAAGAAGTGACTGGGTTGTGATGGGATTAAATGGGCTGCTAGACGTGTGGTCACTGCTTCTGTGAGCGGGGGCAGCAGCACACAAATGATCACAGAACCACAGCCTTGGTTGGGAGAGACCTCTGAGCTCCCCAGTCCAACCAGTAACCCACCAGTATCCCTCAGCACCACATCTCCACGGCTCTGAAACCCCCCCAGGGATGGGGACTCTCCCACTGCCCTGGGCAGCTGCTCCTTGGAAGTTCTCCAGATCTTTCTCTGTGTCCTCCAGACCTTCTCCATGTCCCCCAGACCCTCTCTGTGTCCCCCAGACCCTCTCTGTGTCCCCCAGACCCCTCTCCGTGTCCCCCAGACCCCTCTCCGTGTCCCCCAGACCCTTCCCCAGCTCCACTGCCCTTCTCCAGCCACGCTCCAGCCCCTCAATGTCCTCCTTGGCCTGAGGGGCCCAACACTGAACCCCAGATTTGAGGGGTGGCACTGGCTACACTTAAAGTCTAGCAGAAACTTTGGTTTTCATTTTCTGTGGGTCAGAGATGATGAACTGAACCTTAAAAACCAAAGTAAACCCCACCATCACCACCTTCCCTTATTCATTCCACTGCTCCCCCTTATTCTTTCCCCTTCCTGCAGGTTGAAGGTTTTTATGTTGGATTATTTCTTCAATAAAATAAACCTTGGGAGTCCCTCAGTCCCCACAGCATTAACTTCCAGCACTCCCCTCCCCCCAAAAAACCCACCCAAATCCATATTGCTTTTGGCAGCAGCTTGCTTCAGGAATTCCAACCAGCCAGCAAGGCATGACCTCTCATTCCTGGAACCACACGGCCCATCTTTGATCACGTTGTGTGTTCTCACTCACTTCTCCTGCATTTCATCCCTTGAAAAGACTTCCTAGGTATCTCATCCTTCCTCCCAAACACAGGGCAAGTCCAGAACAATCTCACATCCCTCCAAAAAGAAAAATACACAAAAAAACCTCCATGCACACACTAATTTCAGAGAGTTTTCCTCTTAAAAAAAAATAGATGGAACCAGTGGTGAACCTTTACAGGCAGTTTTAGACCATGATTTAAAAAATAGGCAGGGGAAAAAGAGGGATTTTACCACATTTAAGCCAGACACACAGCAGGTTGTGGACTGGGAATTTAAAACTAAGCTATCCCATAAACCCAGCAGCATCCAGCTCCACATGCAGGATAAAGTCAGACTTAAAGCCTTCTGAGCAGCTTTAAATGAAGGTGTGATGAGGTGCCACCACACCCTCTGCTGCAGCAGCTTCAGGATGTGAACAGCCAGGGGCAGACAGAGTGGGATGTGGTTCCTGTGGGTCCCTGTGCTCAGCAAGGCTGGGTGTTTGCAAATAAAACTGGAGAGCTGTGTCACAGGGAACACCAAGCAGCCCAAACCCCTCTCTTTTGTGATGCGTGGTGGGCACTGGGGTCTCCCCCTCTGCTTCCTCTGCTGGGAGGGCTGTTAAAACCCTCCTCCTCTCTCCCCTGCCTCATTGATTTACCATTTATTCACCATTGATATTTTCAAATCTCTCTGGAAAACAGCACTTGCCACGTTAGTTTCTGCGACTCCTAATTTCCTGCCCTCTCTTCCATCACCAGACAGAAATCCAAGGGGGTCCCCAGTCACTCAGGAAGAGGAACCCCACTGAAGAACTCCAAGCAACCCACCTCTGTTCTGAAGGGTGCAGCCATCACTCAGACCAGCTCCAGCACAGGTTTGGGACTGCTCTTCCTCCTCCTTACACTAATCCACCCGTTGTGGCAAGGGGTGATGGCCCAAGGAGGTTCCCATTGGATACTGGGGAGAATTCCTCCCCCCAAAGGGTTCCCAGCACTGGCACAGGGGCAGGGGGGGAGTCCCCATCCCTGGGGGGGTTCAGAGCCATGGAGATGTGGTGCTGAGGGACAGGGGGTACTGGTGGGTTACTGGTTGGACTGGGGGAGCTCAGAGGTCTCTCCCAACCACGGCTGTGCTGTGATTCCATGGCACTGCATTTGTACATCCAGTTACCATTATTCAGCATCCATTTTTATACAGAAAGTGCTGAAATCGGGGTACAAACCCTTCCTCTCCTTTCCCTGGGTGTTGCATACAACAGTCCCTTAGCATTTCGAGTGGTTTGGCAGTTAGGCTCGACTGAAATAAACCATTTAAAACACTGGGAACACACCCCTGGGAGATGATCCTCTCTGTATGCTGCCCATAAAGCATCCTGAGCCTGTTGCCAATGAGTAAGCTGTGGGTACTCACACAAGAAGCACTTGCTGGAGTGAGATCACACTGCTCAAACACAGCATGACAAGCAGCCAGGCAAAGGCTTGGGCCATGCATCCCTCAGGGATGGATGTGTACAGCTTATTTAAGGCCCAATTGGGCATAAAAGCCAATTGCAGTTCTTTCAGGGGCAGTCAGTCATCTCACCCACAGCAGAGATCCCTTCAACCCAGTCGATGCTTTGCACACACTCCAGTTAAATCATACTGGTACTAATCCCACACCTTGGCCCTGTGAGCTGCCATATCTCCTCCTTCCCCCCTTGTTATTAAAAACAAAGCAGAGCTTGGTGTGTATTCAGTCATACAATCAGCTTTGCATGAAGCAGGACTCTTGCTTCCCACGTTGGGGAAGAGGAAAAGATCCCAGTTTGTTCCCTCTCAGCTCCATCACTCCCAGTAACAGCTTTCCAGGTCTTCACTCTTGGTCTTCCTCCAGCTACAACTAATTACAGAGTCACAGAGTGGGGTGTGAAGGGAGCTCTGGAGCAGGATCCCAGAGCAGATCCCCCAGGAACACCTCCAGAGGGGTTGGGAATGGAGACTCCACCACCTCTCTGGGCAGTCCCAGTGCTCACTCCCCCTCCCAGCAAAGAATCCACCACCCACTTCCACTGCAGCACGTACCTGCACCCTCACAGCATCTTCCAGGGAAATCAAAATTAACCAGGAGTCTTTGGCAATAAAATTATGCCTTCTCTTACCCCTGTGCCCCCCAGTATGCTTTACTGGTGTGAAATTCCCCCAAACTGGCCAAGATCACCACACAGCAAGTTGTGATGGATGCAACCACAAAGGCCAGTGTCCTCCCTCCCAGTGCCAACTGGAGGATGGTGCTGTTCACAGGGCTCCAGAGAGGGGGCAGAACAGGGAGAAATTCCCACTCTTATTTTTCTAAAACCCAGGACAATATATTTATTCCAAAAAAAAAAAAAAAAAGCCTCTGGGAAGCATATTCCAAGGGTTTTAGTCAACCCTGGAGATTGTCACCTTAAACACTGTCACTTCCTGACCACGTTCTGCAAGAAGTCATCCATACACCCACATTTATTTCTGGCTCCTGGGCCATGAATTTTCTTCCTCCAGCAAAACCTCTGCCCTCCAGTCGTGGCCTCACAACCAGGAGTGAGTTTACACCACGTGTCAGCTGCAGCAAGTGAACTCACTCCAACAATTACACTAATTCCACGCATTAACAGGAATGAACACTGCTGCTTTCTTAGGGTGCTCTGCTGAGACAGCCCACAGTTTGAACACACTGTTAACACACGAAGTGCACGTTAAAACCCAAGGCAAAATACTGATTGCCTTGGAATCCAACCCAAACCTGTCCCAGAGGGTTTCCCAGGGAGCAGAATGATGGTTTAACGGGAAAGTGACTCACTCCACATTTAGGAATGGGCAATGAGCTCGTGCACAGCACGTGGTATCACTTAGAACACAACTGCAGTTACTACAGCACCGCTCTAGGAAAGAATCAGGTGCTCCTAAGACATCCTCCACCAACCCCAAACACTTTCAGGTTCAGTAACGTGCTTGGGAAAGCAGTGGGAAGGAACTCAAAGAGGGAAGAGGCCTTAGAAAGAACCCAGCTCCTGAAGGAGGTGGAACACAACCTGGGGAAGCAACACAAAGTGAAGAGCTTTGGCTCTTTGGAGTGTGCCTCCACTGCAAGGACTATTCCTGGTGGCAGCAACACTGAAGTACCAAGAAAACACTTGAGGGGGTCACAGGAGATTCTTGTTCTACCCAAGATGCTGCGAAACCAAATCAACTTTGTGTTAGAAACAGCAGTCTTTAATAAGAACACTACTCAAAGTACGTTTGCTGAAGTCACACACCATCCAGAGCAGTTCCTTAAAAGCCCCTTGTCCTTTATCCACGACAAGAACCCTACAGACATATTCATGCTGGAGCCCAGAAGATGTCCCTGCTGCTTTCCAAGCACATCCCTCTTCACCTGGGGAACGCCCTCACCTCGCCCAGCCAGCCCTAAATGGAGGAATCCACCGTGAAGTGCCCGTTCTGCGAAAGTGTCCTGCGGTCCGTGGTGTTCAGCTTCACCACCGTGGGGGTGTACTTGGAATTCCTGTAGCAGACGAAGCAGAGGATCCTCCGGAAGGTGCTACGCATCTCGTTGTCCCTGTAGGAGTAGACGATGGCGTTGATCAACGAGTTGATCTCGGCCAGCAGAAGGACGTATTTCTCCACCGCCAGGACGTTGCAGCTCTTGCAGCCCAGGCCATCCAGGAGGAGCACGACTTGTCCTGGAGTCCAGCAGATGACAAAGGCACCTGTGGAGAGAGAGGGGTCTGTCAGAGAAACCCAGGTTCTCGGTCCTGCCCAGCCACTGGTGTTTTATCTTGGGGGGGAAGAGAAACTCGTTTCACTCTGTGGTTTTGCTTTGGAGAAAGACCAAGGATTCAACCTTGGCATTGCCTCTTCCCCCACCCCTTTCACTCAGAACACCATGTCCAGGTACTTTCACTGACCTCCCCATCGCTGCATTCACAGAGAGAAGGTGAAGAGTATTCTCTGGGCACCCCCCCAGACCCAACCTGGGCACCCAGTCCAGTGGGAGGTGTCCCTGCCATGGCAGGGGGCTTGGGATGAGATGAGCTTTAAGGTCCCTTCCAACCCAAACCATTCTATGATTCTATGATAATCCCACTCTAGGTGAACCTGCTCCAGCATGGGGGTTGGACTGGATGATCTCCAGAGGTCCCTTCCACCCTCAACCACTCCATAATTTTGTGATTTCCTATTTACTCCCTCAGTTCCAGAGCTGTGGAGATGTGGTGCCGAGGGACATGGGTCACTGGTGAGGGCAGTGCTGGGCTACTGGTTGGACTGGAGGGGCTCAGAGGTCTCTCCCAACCACAGCTCTATGACTCTATGCTCTTGAACAAAACAATCTCCAATTTATGGAGGCTTTAGTTAACAGGAGGAGTTCAGAAGAGCCCTGGCCAACCCTTTGAGCTCACACAGCTACACACCGAGCAGCAAACAGCCAAGCCATGTGCTGGCCAACACCAGGCCTGCTCTGGCCAGGCTCCACCACCCATTGAGTGGGGCTCACACCACATTCCTGCCACCACCTGCAAAGCTCGTTAGCAAAAGGATAATTGCTGTTTTGCATGAGGGAGTGGGAGGTGCCCGCGGCTCCTAAACCCCTTGTTCACAGGCGAGGTTTTAAAGCTGACGTAAGTGGAGAACTCGCCCATGAGAGCTCCTGGAGGTCACACACAGAGAGCTGGAGCTCAACACACAGGAGCTGCTGGGAAAGGGTGGGAGAAAACACTCACAGCTACACCCTTAGTGAACAACATCCGAGAGGGAAGGATGGGAGCCAGAGGAGCTTGCACCAAAACCCAGCTGAATTTCACACTGAGGGATGCTGCAGTGGGGGGAAATCCAAAGGAAGACTTGGGGGATCCCCTGGCTTTGCTGGGAGGGATCCCCTGGCTCTCCCTGGGAGGGATCCCCTGGCTCTCCCTGGGAGGGATCCCTGCCAATTCCAGATCACACAACCCATTATATTGAAGCAAATGGTGTTTCCAGGGCAGCACAGCAGCCATCACATCAGGCCAGGCAGCTTCCCCACGCCTGCAGACATGACTTTGCCCCCTTTAAATTCCATTAACGATACAAAATACGTTGCTGGTGGTTATGGAGGAAGGTCCAACACTTCTGTCCTGGGAGAAGCCTGCAGGAAAGGGACCTCCTTCACACTCACAGAGTGGTGGGGGGTGAAGGGAGCTCTGGAGCTCCTCCAGTGCCACCATCCCAGAGCAGATCCCCCAGGAACACCTCCAGAGGGGTTGGGAATGGCTCTGACTCCATCACCTCTCTGGGCAGTGCCAGGGCTCAGTTACCCAAGTTACCTCCTGGTTTAGTGAGAGAATTTTTTTTTTTTTAGCCAGGTTTTCAGCATCCACAGGGGAAACCAGATGCTCTGGAGACTGCCTGCCAGCAGCAGGAAGTCAAGCCAGAGGAATCCTGGAATCACAGCACAGCCTTGGTTGGGAGAGACCTCTGAGCTCCCCCAGTCCAACCAGTAACCCTCAGCACCACATCTCCACGGCTCTGAAACCCCCCCAGTCCAACCAGTAACCCTCAGCACCCCATCTCCACGGCTCTGAAACCCCCCCAGTCCAACCAGTAACCCTCAGCACCCCATCTCCACAGCTCTGAAACCCCCCCAGTCCAACCAGTAACCCTCAGCACCCCATCTCCACAGCTCTGAAACCCCCCCAGTCCAACCAGTAACCCTCAGCACCCCATCTCCACAGCTCTGAAACCCCCCCAGTCCAACCAGTAACCCTCAGCACCACATCTCCATGGCTCTGAAACCCCCCCAGGGATGGGGACTGCCCTGAATATTAAAGAGGAGAGGGGAAAAAACCAAAGCTTTGGGCCTTTGCCTGCAAATCCAGCTGATTTCCTCACTCCTTCAAGGAAGCTCAAGCACTCAGAGAGAAGCCTGAACAATTTATAACCCAACACAGCGCGGTCACCAACGACTCTGCCCCGTGGTTCCATCACCATTACACCCCGTGTCGCTCAACTGGTCTGTGGGAACATTTACCACTCGTTTCCAGATGAACCTTGAGCTCTGGACTGGTTTCCAGGGCTGCTCCTGGACCGGTTCTCAGTGCCCAGGACCTGCAGGGTTACCCAGAGCCACCTCGCCCTGCGATGGGGCTGTGCACAGACAGCGCCTACACCCTCTGATGCATAAGGAGCAAAGTATTCCTCTCTGCAGAGTCCAAGTTTGCAGAAGGCTGAGGAAGGAGGGTGGAGGAGGAATTACACAGGGAGGGGAAAAAAAATAAACCAACAAACCCTCTGCAGGCTGCACCCCGAGCCCCAACAGAGAGGTGTTTTCCCCCACGTTGAGTAATTCCCTCTGGGCAAGGGACCTGTGCGGGACTGAGTGCTTCTCCAGGAGGAAGGGGGAAAACTCCCAGCTACAAGAGTCCCACAGGTCTCATAAACTCCTTTTCCCCCTCAGCTTTCCACATTTCCACTCCCAGTTCCCTGGGAAACCGCAGCAGCTCCTCAGAGCCTCCTCTCACCCCAAGTTTTTCCCTGCTCAAGGCAGGCAGGCTGAGCCAGGAGGGCAGAGACCACTGGCATCTCCCACAGCAAGGTGAGGCACCCAGCACCAACTGCTTCTTCTTCCTTCTTGGCCACCAGCCCCAGCCTGCCAACCCTCTTCCAGCTGAGGTCCCTCCACACCCCAAACCATCCTGGGGTTCTACGAAAGGGGGAACAAACCTTCTGTGTCAAACACCACGAAGTAAATCCTGCTCCCCCCCATCACCCAGGCAGCAGTGACCCCCTCAGCCACACGCAGGAGATGGAGAGATTGCAAGGCAGGGAAGGAGACATCACAGGCAAGGCAGGAACAGGCAGAAAACTCCCAGTTTCCACGCTCACAAGTTCCAACAGGAGCCAGCAGAGCAGCCAGCCAGCCCCCCCACGCTGCTCCCACCCTGCCCAGCCCTGCCAGCAGGACTCCACTGGGGAGTTGTCTTTGTTTGCAGCTCCAAGGTTTCCCTGACGGAGCAAATTCTGAGCTTATCAGGGGAGATTTGCGAGCTCGGGGTTGTGACCGTGAGCCCGGAGTGGAGCTGGGATGTGGAAGGTCTGAACACGTTGATTTATTTCCCTTTAAAAAAGGCTGGTAGAGCGTTAAAGCCTGAGACAAGGAGATTAAAGAAGCCATGAGGTGATGGGGTGTTGAAAGCACCAGCCTGTGGTGGGTGCACAGCACCAGGCAGAGCAGCAGATACCTGAATAAATCCCCTGGGCAGGCAGAGCCTCAGCACCAACCACCTCCAGCCACCACAGACCGATGGGCGCTGCTGGAGATCCCCAGTTCGTGGAGAGCAGCTCAAACTGGGAGCTGAGGGTTCCCAGGGAACAGACTGGGACCCAGCACAAAAACCACCCCCAAATTCAGAATTCAGTGCTTTGTTCCAGTGAACAACGAGGGATTCGGATGTCACTCCCTCATTCTGTCCCCATCACCTGGGATATCTGCCCTGAGCCTCTCCATGTCCTTTAAAAAAGGATGCACTGAGTGCTGCTCCTTGATTAAGTCCTGATTACAGCTCCCAGTTCCGTGCTGCCCTTTTGGAGGAAGCACCCTAGAGCAGAACACGTAAAAGAGCTCCTTCAGTGCCCAAAGCACCCACACTCACAGCAGCCAGATACAACCAGGTGACACCACAGAATCACAGCACAGCCATGGTGGGAAGAGACCTCTGAGCCCCCCAGTCCAACCAGTAACCCACCAGTACTCCGTGTCCCTCAGCACCACATCTCCACCGCTCTGAAACCCCCCCCCCAGGGATGGGGACTCCCCCACTGCCCTGAGCAGCTGCTCCTTGGAAGTTCTCCAGATCTTTCTCTGTGTCCTCCTGACCCCTCTCCATGTCCCCCTGACCCTTGTCCATGTCCTCCAACCCCTCTCCACGTCCTCCTGACCCTTCGCCAGCTCCGCTGCCCTTCTCCAGCCACGCTCCAGCCCCTCAATGTCCTCCTTGGCCTGAGGAGCCCAACACTGAACCCTGGATTCAAAGGGCAGCCTCCCCAGCCAGTAACAGGGACAGCCATGACAGAGGGGCAGACACTCAGGAGATTCTCTCTCCTTTCTCTGCCAGGTCTGTCCCACAGAACCCACGCAGAGTCCTCAAAGCATTGAGTTCCTCAGCAGTTCCACCAACCCACCGCCTCAGCAGCTTCAGAGCAGCAGAACATCACCTCCCAGTCCTCCCCACTGTCCCCAACACATTCACCTCTCCATCCTCACACAACCCAGCAGGGAGGATGAAAACACCATTTAGATTGACCAGAGCAACTGGACTTACTCAGGATGATAGTGACCGTCTTGACGAGGCTGATCATGGTCTCCTTGTAGCGGGGGTGGAAGCTCGTGTGCTTGGACATCCGTGTCATCTTCCTCTTGACATAGATGAAGATATGAGTGTACACAACCACCATGATCAGGAAGATGACCAGGTTGGAGATGGCCCAGAAGGTCAGGTAGCTCCTGCTGTAGAGCGGTGCCATGCTGGAACACTTCTCCAGGGCACAGAGGCAGTGCCAACCATAGGATGGGATGAGCCCCAGGAGCAGGGCCGTGACCCAGATACAGAAGATGAGGATCATCACGCGCTGGTTGGACATTTTGCTGTGTAACTGCATCGTGAAGACAGTCTGGTGCCTTTCAACTGCGATGGCCAGCAGGTTCACCACAGAGGCTGTCAAGCTGGTGTCCAGCAAGCTTTGACGGATGAACCAGGTCTTCAGGGAGAGCTCTGCTGTCCTGGGCCCCGTGTGGAACATGAGGAACATGTAGGCGATGCCAGCAAAGAGGTCAGCAGCAGCCAAGTTCCCCAGCAGGTAGTAGATGGGGTAGTGGAAGCGCCGGTTGATGATGATAGCGGTGATGACCAGCAGGTTGGTGAGGAGCACGATGACGCTCACTGTCAGGCCCAGGGCCACCACCAGCACATCCTTCGTCCTCCAGTAGGTGGTCAGCTCTTTGCGGCTGTTGTTGTAGAAGAACCCCACAGTCTCATTGTAAAAACAGTGCTTCATCGCTGCTGCCCTGGAGAGGGAGGAGAGCATCGTTAGCTTGTGCCCACGCACAACTCTTACGAGCTGGGACCATTACCATAATGCCTTTGACACAGATGGAGGTGGGGAGGAGCTTGAAACGCACACAAACCACCACACAAGCCACAGGAATCCTAGAATCACAGCACAGCCGTGGTTGGGAGAGACCTCTGAGCCCCCCCAGTCCAACCAGTAACCCACCAGTACCCCCTGTCTCTCAGCACCACATCTCCACAGCTCTGAAACCCCCCCAGGGATGGGGACTCCCCCACTGCTGCTCCTTGGAAGTTCTCCAGATCTTTCTCTGTGTCCTCCTGACCCTTCCCCAGCTCCGCTGCCCTTCTCCGGCCACGCTCCAGCCCCTCAATGTCCTTCTTGGCCTGAGGGGCCCAACACTGAACCCCAGATTCGAGCTGAGCACAGGGGGACAATCCCCTCCCTGCTCCTGCTGGCCACACCATGGCTGACACATGGATGCTGGTGGCCACCTTGGCCACTCTGCTGTCCACCAACACCCCCAAGGAAACCACTTCTGTGCTTGAGACAGAGCCCCCCCATCTCAGAGGCCAAGTCCTCATCTGTCCTCAAAGCCACGCCAAGGACTCAGCAGAACCTCCACCACTCATGGGAGGAGATGAGCTCTGCCAGATCTGATAACGGATGCTCCCCATCCGGCCCACGCAGCTTCGTGGGGACGACAGACTAAACTATTTCTGTTGTCCCAGCTGCCTCACTTCAAAAATGTGAAAACAAAGCAGCAGCAAAGGAGGTTTTTATCAGCCAGTCTCTAAACACCACCGACAAGGACTGTCCCCAGGACTGCTGCTTCTGCTTCCAGCACCCAAATCTCATCTTTCCTGGTTAAAGGGCTTCGCTGGTCCTTCCAACACAAGCACTTCCCAAACTTGGCCAAGGGACAAAGAGCACCAAAACTCCTCAGCCTTGGAAAGGTAAAGAGCAGCAAGAACTCAGCACCTACAGCCAGGAGGCTGGAAGAGCTGGCTCACCTGCAGCACCTCCAGGCTGCATCCCAGTGAGTCCCTACACAGCAGGGCAGCACCTCCCTTCTTCCCTCCCAGCTCTGGAACCAGCTCTGCCCTTCAAAACCCATTGAACTTGGTAGAACAACGTGATAGAAAAAAAGATATTTGAGGACTTTGCACATTTCTTGGATGCACTGGGCACTGCTGGGAGCAAGACCAGACAAGCCATTCACCTGGATCGTAATGCTAAGGATTAATTTTCAAAGCTCACACACCTCTTGATGAACTTCCCGTCCTGTGGAGAGCCAAGCATGAAGCAGCAGGTTACGTTAAAGGAGTCAGGATTTACACAGGGCACTGATTCTCTGCTACAGACCACAAGCAAGGGATGAGCAGCAGCCCAACCATCACACCCCAAAGTAGGTGCTCATGTTCCTTCCCTAACCAAGGGCTTGGAAATCTCAAGTCAGGGCTGGCTGAGATCCCTGCAGGGATGAGCAAACCCCCTTCGGAGCCTCCTTCCTCGAGGCACCGAGGTGCTGAGAAGTGACACAGTTTTTCCTGACCCTGCTGTGTTCTGCACATGAGGTCACCGCTTCTCCATCCTCTCATCAGCTCAACCATCACGGCAGAGACAACTCAGCACGCGGCGAGAGCGCCGTCGTCTTCGGATGGGGAGGAAACCAAAGGGCCTGACTCACAGCCCACATGAATCACCCCTCTGAAACCAAAGCACAGCTCAGGAACCCAAAGGCACTGCGTGTTCCTCCACTCTCCAGGCAGCAGAGTCTTGTGGGACACCTCAGGAGCTCTCACAGCAGCAGTGAGAGGGGAGATCCTTGGAGCTGGGTATCACCCACACCACACCCACCGCTGCCCACACCTCCCGAGCTGTGCAAACAAGGTGGGCTGAGCCAGGAAACCCCATTGTACCTGGAGCTGAACTTTGGATCTCCGCACCAGCCTGCCTGAGAGCAGCTCTGAGGAGGAGGATTTGGGGGTGTCAGGGGCTGACAAACTCAACGTGAGCCAGCAATGTGTGGTGGAGCCCAGAGAGCCCAACCATGTCCTGGGCTGCATCAGCGTGGGCAGCAGGGTGAGGGAGGAATGCTCCCCCTCTGGTCCACTCTGGTGAGACCCCCCTGGAGTGCTGTGTCCGGTTCTGGGGACCCCAATACCAGAATGGGTCCAGAGGAGGGCATGGAGATGACCCAGGGCTGGAGCAGCTCTGCTGTGGGGACAGGCTGAGGGAGTTGGGGGGTTCAGCCTGGAGAAGAGAAGGTTCCAGGGAGACCTCAGAGCCCCTTCCAGTGCCTGGGGGGGACAGGAGAGCTGGGGGGGGACTTTGGGCAAGGGCCTGGGGTGAGAGGCCGAGGGGTGATGGGTGGAAGCTGGGAGAGGGTGGGTTTAGACTGGATCTAAGAAGTTCTTCACCCTGAGGGTGGGCAGACCCTGGCCCAGGGTGCCCAGAGAAGCTGTGGCTGCCCCCTCCCTGGAAGGGTTCCAGGTTGGGTGGGGTTGGAGCACCCTGGGCTGGTGGGAGGGGTCCTTGGGTGGGATGGGATGAGCTGTGAGGTCCCCTCACACCCAAGCCATTCCATTCTATGCTTCCACTCATGGCTCTCTGTACAACGAGGCCAGAGCACCCCGCAATCGAACTGAACCCACCTCAAAATCTGAACAGGGGAACAGCCCCGTTACAAATATCACTGGGGGGAAGGAAAAGGCTGGAGAGGGGATGGAGTCTGGGCTGGGGCTCTGTCACAAGTCCATCTTTTCTCTGTCTCCAGGTCTCAGGGTGTTTGCACACCTCAGGTCCAAGCCCAGGGGGTGAGAGCAGCAGCACAGACTCTGCAGAGGTGACACGTGGGGACTTGGCAGGTAACTGGGGAGTGGCTTCGGTAACTGGAGTATTTGGGGGAAAAGTGATGGAAGAAGGAGGGAGGAGCACCAGGCTGAGCACACCCACAGGGTCTGCCCGAGGAGGCACCCAATCCAACTGCTTCCTCCAAACCATTTTTCAAAGCTGTCATCCCCAATCAAAAAGGAATTTGCTGCTGAGGTTTGATAAAGTCATCTCACCTGGGTAAGATCACCCAGGGGGATGCCCAGGGAAGAAAAGGGGGAAGGAGAGAGACTCTGTGGGGTTCAGAGCACCCCATATCCAACCCAGTTAAGTTTCCAACACCATTTAACCCCATTCATGTTCCTGCTGTGGAGCAGCCCGTGTCCACCCTCCCCATTGATAAAATCTATCTGATAATGAAGATCACAATGTGCAGTGTAGCACAAAGGCAGCCCACACTGGGCTTGAATTTAAGAGAAATAAGTGAAATAATGAAATCCACTTGATGGATCAAGGTCTTGGTCAGTAACTTTTGGCCTGGCACCATGACAAATTTAACCCAGGTAAACCCAGCCTTCAAATTGCCACAAAATTAGAGACCAATCTTATTTTGCTGCAAATATTAAAGGTCCCACAGCTATGCCAGGCCCCATAAACCTCCTCCTGGTGAACTGGGAACTTTTTCTAGGACTACTAGTTCCATGGTAAGTTTAGTGGGGAGGGGGCTAACCCCACAGAGGGGGTGTGCCACTCAGAGGAACAACCCCATAACTTTAACCCCAATAGGGAAGACCCAGTTTGAGCACTGGGAAAAGCCCTGGAGGTGCAAACCCCTCTGAAACCCTCGGTGAAACGGGGTGGGGTCTGGGAAGGAGTGACAGGTTAATGCTCCTGACTGGTCCCAGGAGCACTGCTGCCACTTGGCTGCTACCCTGCAATTAAACTGACCTTGGAGCTTGGCACCAAGGGCAGGCAACGCCACAAATCACATTTCGCAGGCGGTGCCGGGGAAGAGGAACACCCTGCCCACAGCAGCAGATAGAAACTCAGGCTGGTGCCATGATGCACAAAGGAGCTGGAGGAATCCATTGTTCAGTGTCCCAGCAACCCCCTTCCAAGGCCCTTCCACTCCTCAGCAGGATCTTACAAGATTTTTTTTTTCCTCCCCAGCATTGTTTGCTCGGTAAAACAAGTCTGGTTACGGCTCTGCAACGACTCCACAGCCCCTTCCCTCGAGCCACGGGCAAACACGGACTCTCCTCTCACCACACCACCTCCAACTCTTAAAAAAAAAGAAAAAAACGAGCACTTTGGGAGGAACCACCACCCCAAGCGAGCGCAGAACCCGCCAGCGTTATCCCTACGCATCCGCCATCTCCCTCCCGACTGCTCCAGGTTCACCCCGAGTTCAGAGTCCTTTTACACTGCTGGTAAAGGTCTAAGTGGCTTCTCCTCCTGCGTTTCCTCTTGCTTGCAAGAGTGGAAAATGCTCCTCAGCCCCTGGGAGAGCTGGGTCAAACCTTCAACCCTTGAGCAACCCCCCCCAGCCGGTGTAGTGGGGATGAATTCACGCTCCCAACAACCACAACCAGCA
Organism: Podargus strigoides; assembly: GCA_028020825.1. Lineage (NCBI taxonomy): Eukaryota > Metazoa > Chordata > Aves > Caprimulgiformes > Podargidae > Podargus > Podargus strigoides. Next base: position 152,486 of record JAQJZH010000046.1, read on the forward strand.
CTGATGGGGAACAATACATCTATAAAGGGACTCAAATCCAACCTGGTTTACCCACACGGCCAACGGAGAAGCCCTGAAGAGCAGAAGGTTTTCCTCCAAAAGGACTGTGCTTACCTGAGAGCACAACCACCGCATCCGAAGCCGATGCTCAGCGCTGGTCCCCCCACCGCAGGAAGGCAGGGCAGCTATCCAGCCAAGACATCCCCATCTCTGGAGGGGCACAGCTGCTTTCCAAGCAAGAAAAAAACAAAATAAAAGCCAACAGGCGAGTTTCAGAGTGGTGTTCCAGCCCCAGAGTCCATCCCAGACCGCTCCGAAGCGCTGGCTCCTGGGAGGTAAGTTTGCAAGAGCTCTGGATGAGCCCGTCCTTCCTTGGGTCCTCCCCTAGGCGGGTCCTTCCAAGACACCCAGGAGCTGTAACCCGAGTCCTTTTGCTGCCTTCACGGAGGCCAAAAAACCCTCTTTCCAACCACCTCCGGTTCTGACTGGAACGGGTAAACTGGGATCTGCCAGCATCACCCCCCTTGGACTGGTCCCACCGGTGAGGTGTTGCTCTGCAGGAACTGGTACCCTCTGGTCCCAACCCCACCGCTTTGTCCCACGGGGGAAGGCTTACTCCTGCCGCCCCAGCGCCTTCATCCCACCGCAGGGGAAGAGAGGAGCTTCGGAGTCCCCCCACGCGTGATCCTGTGATGGAGGAGCTGCCTTGGCACCTTCTCCTTGCCTACAGCTGCAGCACCCCACGTCTCGAGTGGGCTGGCAGGATCCGCTTCCCCAGTGCAACGCAGGAAACCCCAAAATGGGGAAGGAGCAGGGAGATGTGAGACACGGGGGAAACTGAGGCAGGTGCTGGTAAGCCTTTTTCCTGCTGTAACTCGGTAAAAAAAATCTGTGCCCCTGCTAGAAAAAGGGCTCACACTTCTGATGTGTCAGTCTAGCTCCTCCTTAGCACCTCTGAGATTATCTTACCTGCTAATTACTGCACAAACACCACCAGCACACTTAGCACCAGCTGTATAAATGACCAAGGGGGGAAAAAAACCCAACCCCAACATCCATTCATTTTGATTTATACCTCTTGCAAAGGCCCCAGCAGTTTCCATTCGACTCCAATTTCCCACTCTCCCACCCTCCTCCTCCCATCATCTGTTCCCCGAGGAACAATGTTATCACCAAACTCAACCCTAATCTGCTGCCATCGCTTGGCAGAGGCAGTAATGTTATGTAAAAGAGGCAGGAGATGGCCAAAGAGAGCTGAGCACAAAGGGGGAAGAGATAGGGGCAAAGACCCTGGGACACATTAACAGAGCCTGGGCAGCTCCTGAGTGGGAGCAGAGCTGGAGTGGCACTGGGAGAAGAATTGATGGATGAATAGGACAAGCTGAGACAGCAGAGGGTCAACTAGGGTCCTGCAAGGGCTGGAAGCTGCACCAGGCTCCCTAAATTCCACCCCTCCACCCTCCCAAGGTCAAAATCACACCAAGGGCTACCAAAAAAACCCCTCAGGAAGAGCCCAGCGTTGTCACTGCTGGTGAGTTCTGTCCCTTCAGAGCAGTGATGCCACCCAGGAGACAGCACCGGGCACAGGGACCTGTTTTTAGAAGGCAAACATTGCGTTCACAGGCTTTCAAGTGGCAGAGGGTGGGTTTAGACTGGATCTAAGGAAGTTCTTCACCCTGAGGGTGGGCAGACCCTGGCCCAGGGTGCCCAGAGAAGCTGTGGGTGCCCCCATCCCTGGAAGGGTTCCAGGTTGGGTGGGGTTGGAGCAGCCTGGGCTGGTGGGAGGGGTCCCAGGGATGGGATGGGTGGGATGGGATGAGCTGTGAGGTCCCTTCACACCCAACCCCATCCACACACCAGTCCCAGCCCAGCCTCACCCTTTCGGGGTGCACCCACACAAAAGTCATCACACCCCAAAGCCTCCCAGCAGCTTGTGCAAGCAGGTCGTGGTTTCTTACAGGCTGAGCTCAGAGATCTTCCACCAAGGATGCTCTGGGATCGAGTCCAGTGAAAACCAGTGACACCCAAGCCCAGCCCCTCTGCCTCCCCCATCCCCTCCAGTCCCCCCCATGAGTTTCCCCCTCTCCAGCAGCTCGGAAGGGGCTCAGGGGGTGCTGGGCAGCATTGCTCCCCCCCTCCAAGCAGAAAAAAGCTCCTCAGAGTCACCCAGTAACCTGATCTGATCACATTCTGGTGCCCAGCAGAGAACTGGTAGAGAAACATTTCCAAAGACAACAGATGTTTGCCTCCCCTTTATTACACTTCTGTTTTTCGAAGGGAAGTTAATTGTTTTAGTAGATTTTGCATTTTCTAACGAGCCTAAAGCCAATATTTTTCTTTAAGCCTCAGAGCTGGGTCTGTTCCCATGAATGACAACCTGAAGGGGATTTTTTTTTTACCAAGACCCCTCTCCTGGAATCCCAGGAATGTTAAAAACTCCTAAAAGGAGTCGAGTCATCACCTCCCCCCCCTCCACCCCCAGCAGATCTTTACCAGTTGCTCCAATTCACACTTCCCAAGTCCCAACTGGCCCAGAAGATTCCCACTCCCTGGAGTACAACAAAACACCACCACGCTTCCTACAGCTCCAGCCAGCAGCCTTCCATGGAAAGCAGGGTATCCAAGGCAGGAATTTCATAACACTCCCTGCTGAAGCGCGGCCAACTCCGAGGTGGAGCAGAGCCGAGTTGTTTGCAAGCCTAGGGCAAAGAAACACTTCTTCAACAAAGAGCTTGGGGAGGAAGAAATCCATCCGTGCCCGCTGCAGCCTTGCCCTACATCAGGAATTTTCTTTCCCCTCCAGCCAGGTAACGACCATTTTACAATCCAAAAATCACAAAGAAGGTGGAAAATCCCTTCCCAAGGTGTGCCCTGGCTCTGTTTGGATGCTGGGGATTGAGACATCTCCATGGGTAACACCTTAAATTGAAGCAGGGAATCGTGGAATCACCTTGGTGGGAAGAGACTTGGGAGATCATCCAGTCCAACCCAGCACTGCCATCCCCACCACCCCACATCTCCACGGCTCTGAACCCCACCAGGGTGGGGACACTGAAGCAAAACCACCTTGGACTTGGCCACGTTCGCCTCGTTGGACAAAGTGGAGAAAGCACTGACTGGGATATTCCCTCAGCCCCATCCAGGTCCTGGCAAAACCCTCTCACCTGCCCCAGGTATCTGTCCTGGGGATGGGTTTTAGGGGGGGCTGACATCCTCCTGCACACCCCCTGGGCACCCCAAGATGAGAAGAGGGCGAGGAGGAGGAGGAGAGGGTTATTCGCAGCGGTGTTTTCTTTGGAGTCAGGATGGTCTAGGGGCCCCTCTGCTGCTGCTGCTCCGAATTCCCACAGGAAGGAGGAGATTACCCTAGGCAGAGATGAAGGCAGAAGCAGTTCAGAGCAGGGAGAGCTTGCCCTCAGAGTGATGTCACAGCGTTAGAAGCGACAGCGAGGGGAGAGTCAAGCGGGGACGCTGTGTTTACGGAGCAGGAATCGCCTCATCTTCACCCAAAGATAATTCCAGCTGGCACTCGGGGCTGTTGTCAAGAAAAACACAACTGGGTGGAAGCTCCCTCTGCCCTCAGCCAGCACCCAGCACGACGAAGCCACCCCGTGGAGTCAGCCCTCGCTGGTAACTCAGGGATCCCCACAGCCACTCCAGCCCTGGTTTGCTTTTATAGGGATTATTTCTACAAAACCCACTTCCCCCCGTGCCTCCCAGTGGGTTTCATGGCAGATGCCTGCAGCTCATGGCCGGGGAGTCATAAAAAAGCATTTAAAATGCCTTTCTGCTTAAGTCTAGAAAGAAAAAAAAAACAAAAATCATTCAAGAAAAGCCTCCAGCTACGGAATAAACAGATGCAGCACGACTGCAGCTTCGTCTGGAAGGAGAGCACGGGGGACTGACAGTGCCCTGAGCAAGGGGAGGGAATATCTGGGGGGCTCCCTGCAGAGAGCTGACCTTGGGGCAGTCTTGGGCAAGTAAAATTCACAGCAAAGAGGCTTTATCCCAGTGCCTGGGGGGGACAGGAGAGCTGGGGGGGGACTTTGGCCAAGGGCCTGGGGTGAGAGGATGAGGGGTGATGGCTTTAAAGTGGCAGAGGGTGGCTTGAGATGGGATGTGAGGCAGAAATTGTTGGCTGGGAGGGTGGGCAGACCCTGGCCCGGGGTGCCCAGAGAAGCTGTGGCTGCCCCCTTCCAACTTGGGTGGGGTTGGAGCACCCTGGGCTGGTGGGAGGGGTCCCAAGGGTGGGATGGGCTGAGCTGTGAGGTCCCTTCACACCCAAACCCATTCTATGATTCAGCCCACATAACGTTCAAGGTTTCCATTCCTTTTGGTTGCTTAATTCCTGAATTTCTGGTGATGTTTTCCTAACTTCCTTAAAACCTTGAACTTTTAGGCATATTTCTAATAGAAGAAAGTTGCCTCCATGCCTTCTTGTGCTGCAAAGCAAGAAGAAAGCTCCTACTCCTTCTAAGGAAAATATTCCCCTAATTAAGTTATTCTTGTAAAGGACATGAGAAGTCTCTATGTCCATTTATTAAACATTTAGACTGAAAAACACAACTCCCCTGACACCAGCTCCCAAGATCCCTGCAGCCCTGACTGTCCCCAGGGCACGGGATGCCAAGGATCTGAAACTTGCTGCCTAAGCAGAGCTGGAATTACAGCCCTGTGCAGCTTTTTATAAAATAAATGATAGAGGAGGGGAGCCAGTGGCCCGGGAGGATTCCAGCCACAAGCTGTGGGCCTGCCTGGGTGGACACGTGCAGGGTCACAGAGCTGGGGGGGGAAGCTCCTCCAGTGCCACCATCCCAGAGCAGATCCCCCAGGAACACCTCCAGAGGGGCTGGGAATGGCTCCAGAGATGGAGACTCCACCACCTCTCTGGGCAGTGCCAGTGCTCACTCCCCCTCCCAGCAAAGCCCAGTTTGTGCCCAGTGCCCCCTTGTCCTCTCACTGGGCACCACCCAGCAGAGCCTGGCCCCATCTGAGCAGCCCCAGCTCCCTCAGCCTCTCCTCACAGGGGAGATGCTCCAGTCCCTCCAGCATCTCCCTGGGCTCTCTCCAGTAGCTCCATGGCCCTCTGGAACTGGGGAGCCCCCAACTGGACCCCAGATTCCATCTATGGCCTCAGCAGGGCAGAGGAGAGGGGGAGAAGAACCTCCTTCCACCTGCTGAAACCTCTTGTCCTCTCCAGGCTTCCCTTGGCACACCCTTGTCCCCAGCACCCCGAGGTGTCCCACACCTCCAGCCCTGCCTGCACTGGGACACAAAAGGACGGACACACAACTCAGCACCATCAGCAACACCTCCAAGCAAAGCGTTGCCTGCATCTCAGACACGGATCAGGAATTCTTCCACCTGGTTTCCTCCCAGCCCCACCATCCTTATGGCTACAGGTACCATTAGTCCCTACATCCCCAAAGCAGGAATATTACAAACCACACTGGAGCAGGGAGGAGAGAAGGAGGAAAAGAAAACAAAAGCTGGTTGTCTGCACCAGCGTGAGCTCCCAGGAAGACACACAGCAGATCTCACTTCTCCAATCAACTGCTGGGATTCAAAGTCAACTCCAACAAGAATGCAACAACACTGGGTTATTTGAGACACCCAACCATCCCTGAGGTGTTCATGTCCAAGCCAGGAACTGTGTTTGCAATGTCCACGGCCACTCCTGCTGCTGAGCCACCCACTGGGGTGAGGGACACCACCACAGCTCAGGAGGAGGAGGAGTAAAAGGGACTTTGGTACCTCCTGTTTGCTGCTGGAGGAGCCAGGCTGAACACTGCAGCCTAGGCTGGGATTTGGGGGTGACCCCTGGGACAAGGGGGGCTTTAAGTCTTTGTTCTTATGGAGTGGAGTCTCCTGCCCAAAGTCCAGCCCAAGCTGAGCTCAAGGTGGCCACGGGAAGAGCTGCTGCTGGTGCTGTCTTGACTCAGGGAAAAACCTTTTCTGCCTGCTCACATAAACCAACAGATTCTATCAGAAGAGCCACAGTGGGGAGAGACCTCTGAGCCCCCCAGTCCAACCAGTAACCCACCAGTACCCCATGTCCCTCAGCACCACATCTCAATGGCTCTGAGATCCCCCCCCCACGAATAGGAACTCCCCCCCTACCCTATGGAAGCCTTTGGGGGAGGCCAGGTCAACCCCTGAGCCCACCCCAGGCTGCTCCAGCCCCTTCCCCAGCCATCTCCTTGCAAACACTCACTCAGCATCATCTCAGGTCCTACCCACACCCTGCACAGAGCCCCCCAAAACCCAGCTTGGGAGCACCCACACCCCAACCCCTCCTGTAGGAGATGACCCACAAAGGGACCCCAGCTTCTTGTGACTCCCCCTACTCTTCACATTGATTTTAAGAAGCAGCAAAGACCCCACCAGGCTTTGAGCTCCACAACCTGGCAACCAAACCCTTCTTACCCTTAGAGGATGGGTCCTGCAGAGCAAAAAACCTGGTCCAGGGAAAGCAGCAACAAACCCACCAAGGGCCCATGTTCCTCCATCAGCAACTCAGGCTCTGAACACGCCACTCATCCCCATCTTTATATTCTGGGATGTTGGGGTGAAGCAGTGCTGATGGCTCCAAAGGAAACACGTGTGAATGAAGCTGATTTCCAGCTGATAAATGGCCTGAGCTGTGGAATTTTGGCAAAAAGCCTCCTTCTGGGGATTATTTAAAGAAATATCAGGTGTGCTTTAATCTCCACTGAGCTCCTCCAGTCACAGAGTGGGGGTGGGAAGGGAGCTCTGGAGCTCCTCCAGTGCAGGATCCCAGAGCAGATCCCCCAGGAACACCTCCAGAGGGGCTGGGAATGGAGACCCCACCACCTCTCAGGGCAGTCCCAGTGCTCACTCCCCCTCCCAGCAAAGCCCAGTTTGTGCCCAGTGCCCTTTATCCTGCACACACAGCCCAGCTGAGATCCTCATTTGTGAAGACCTGGGGCTTTTTTGTTTAATTAATGACATGAGGAGCCACTGGAGCTCGTTGATTTGTGCTCTGAATTCACTTTGGCTGATTCTTGCTTGAAGTGAGAAAGTGGTTTGTTGGTGGTTTGGCTGACAAAAGGTTTCTGGAGGGGGTTGTTATGGCTTTATGTGTCTGTTATACAGTGGCTGCTGCTGTTTTCTGTGGTGGGGCTCTGAGCTGGAGGTGCAGAGGGACCCCTGTGGAAGGTGCTGCTATGACAATAGGGTGTTATCCACAGCTTCCCTGCTCCCCCTTTGAACTGGGAATTAAGGTTGTTCCTTGCTGGTGCTTCCCAGGGCTGCTGTCTGTGCCCTGCTGTACATAAATACAGCTGAGGTTGTGCCTTTGGTATCGAATCATGGAATGGTTTGGGTGTGAGGGGACCTCAGAGCTCAGCCCATCCCACCCCTGGGACCCCTCCAGGGTGCTCCAACCCCACCCAACCTGGAACCCTTCCAGGGAGGGGGCAGCCACAGCTTCTCTGGGCACCCTGGGCCAGGGTCTGCCCACCCTCAGGGTGAAGAACTTCTTAGATCCAGTCTAAACCCACCCTCTGCCACTTTAAACCCATCACCCCTCGGCCTCTCACCCCAGGCCCTTGCCCAAAGATGTGAAGGTGAAACCTCAGGGAGGTGGGGAGGGACTGAGGAAACGCTGCTTCCCTCCCTGCCACATTCCTTAACCTCAACATCTTCTTTTCCAGCCTAGAAAATCCCCACCCCCAGCAGGAGGAGGGATGCTCCAGACCCCACAGCCCAGCTCTCCCCACCCCAGTGGCGCCTTGCAGCATTGCTTTGGCAGCTCCCACCCCCAAGAAACAACCGAGTGCGCAGAAAGCAGCGAGTGAGGAGGTAAGAGCGAGCATCTTTCCCCTAACAGCACTTTTGGACGTGTTTTGCTGCTGGGGGGAAGGCAGAGGGCAGTGGTGGATGGCAGTGGTTGCTCTGTGCAAGCCCCCAGTGCTTCACCTGCAGAGAATAAATAATATTTAAGCTTGCAGGAGGAAAAGAGGGGTTTTACCAGGGGTGTTATTGCAGCTCTGCTGCTTCCTCAAACTATAAATTCTTGTGGGCAAGCGTTGCTTTTGTTTTATGGAACCCTGAGTGCACTTGATGCCATTAATAATAGTCCAGTAAGTGTTTACTTAAGGCTTCCCTGGTCCCATTTAACAACCACAGGCTAAGCTCATAATAAACCCCCCAGTTATTTATTACACAAGTCAAAGATAATTTAACCTTCAGGAATTCAAAGCATTATATTAACAAATATACATGGCTGCAGAGATGCAAACTCTTTAGCCTGAGCTGTACAAATGCTAAAAAGAAATCCTCGGCGTTTCTTTTCCACCTTTATGCTTTTTGGTCTTGTTTCTTAACAGTTGATGAGTTTGTCAAGTAGATTGTTTGAGCTCTTGAGGTTTTGGGGATGTTTTCCCTTAGAGTTTGGCTCCAGCGTCTTCGTTCGTCTCCCGGTGCCATCGCAGGGATCCCTGAGCTCTGCCCAAGGGCAGAAGTTCTTCCAACGCTGTCTGAATTTCCTGCTGTATGCACAACCCACCACAGGGAATAAAACCAGTGAGGCTGCTCAGAATGCTGCGATGCTGTCCCCAGCGTAGGAAAACCCTCTTCCTCTTCCATACGTCACAAGATGGCACTGTAGGACAGAATCAGCCTTGTCCTCGCGTTAAAATTCAGTGGGGTGGCCCAAAAGCGAGTGAGATGGAGAGCCAGCAACCTCCACTTAGACCCAAGAAGTCTCTTCGTCTGCTGGGGGGTCAGGGCAGAAGCAGTTTCACGTGGAGGTGTTGCAGAAGCTCCAGGGGAAGTAGAATTAATCATGGAATCATCCAACGGCCTTGGGTGGAAGAGGTGTCTAAGATCATCAAGTGTTTTGGGGAAATGGGGGCCATCTCAGAGAGTGGCAGTGGCTCTTTTCCCTTTAGAGAATGGCTTTGTGCTGACTCAGGGAAGCAGAAGCATCCAGAGTATGTGAGCTTTGCCCAGGTACCCCGTTCTATTACACTCAAACCCACTGTGAAATAAAAAATGGCCCAAACCAGTGCTTGTTGCAGCTGCCAGAAAATGACCTTCTGGGGATGATTTCTGTCCCATGTTCTCCATCTCAGGTGCCTCCTTCCTGGCTGTGTTTCCTCTGCCTCATGCTAAGCACGGCACGGACCGCTGGGCTCCCTTCTTATCACCCACGTGGGTTTGAGGAATGAAAACCAAATCCTGTGTTAGCTGGAAGCCCACCAGGTGCTTCTTCTCCAACCTAAACAGAAGCAGGGTGTTGTTCTCACCCCCATCACTGCTCCTTCGTTCAGCAGGCGTTGGGGTGTCGCTCCTCTCCCCCTTTCCACTCCTATCACCCCCAGAGGGTTTCCTAGAGGTACGTCCCTGGGTTGAGCTCCTCCGTGTCCTCCATCGACCCCAGGCTCTCTGCAGATGTCTCAGGGGCCACAGAAGCCTCGTGGACTTGAAACATGGAGACAATCCTGGCCGTTTCCTGCGTGATCTCAAAATGTTTGAGCTGCTGCCTCCCTCCCAAGCGCGGCTTGAGCGGGCTCGTGTGGCTCGAGCTGCTCCTCGGGCTCCCCTCCAGGACATCCTCCATTGGAGGGCTGCTTTCCACACCGGGCTCCGTGGCCACGTTGGTCAGTGTGGTTGTCCTCAAGGGCAGGCTGGAAGATTTGGGGATGACTGGCTTGGTTTTGGCCTGACTTCGGATGTATTTGACGGGCTGGCGGCTGAAGTGGCTCCTGGGCTGGGCTCCTGCCACCGTGTCCCAGTCACTCTCTGCCTTTTCCTCCTCCTCCTCCAGGTCCTCCAGCTCTGAGCCAAGGCTTGCATTCATCTCTGGGAAAAAAATGAGACAGTTCTCTTAGAACAGCAAGGTGAGGTTCCTACAGGAAACTTTTTGGGCTGATAACTTCTTTTTTTTAATGGTAGAAAGGACATCAAACCTCCCCCTGCATAAACAGGCTTTAACACCCCCCTCTGACAGCTTCATCCATCAGGAGCAATCACAAGGTGTGTGCTTGGATGAGCTCTAAGACATCAATCAGGCTTAAATTCTTAAAGCTGTCCCCCATGCACATCCCCAGGGATGCTGGTGGGGGACCGTGGGCTCCAGAGCTGTGGCAGCAGGGGGGAAAAGCCCCTCCTGAGGACACACTCGTGCTTTCACGACACTGTGTGATGGGTTTTCCATGCAAAGACAGCCCAGCTGTGCTTTCTTTGCTGTGAGATGCAGAGGCAGGAGGTGGGAAAACCAGCAAAGGAGGTGTGAGACAACCCAGGGCATGCATCACACCCCCCCACTCCATTTACCTACGGTGTCCACGCTGTGGGCTCCCTCCAGAGGCAGCTCTTTGGTGGCTTCCCTGGAAGATGCGTGGTCAGGGGCACAGTCCGTGTTTGAACCCTGCTTGGAGGAGAAATTCTGTTGGGAAAAGCCATGCATGTTTATCCAGGGCTCTTATTTGATGACGTGAGGATGCTGCCAGCCCCCACCTTACCCCCAGATGGTGTTAGAGGAGGGAGCAGCTTGAGCTGAAAATGCCTTGGTTTGTCTTAGATCGTCTGTAATCACCTTGGGGGAACAAGGCAGGAGCTCATGGAAGGTCACAGGGCAGGGCCATGGGAGAAAATGATGCTCTGAGACCTGGCAACTCCTGCAGCTGCCACAAAACCCACCCTGAAAGCAGCCACGTGTGGACCCGAGGGCCTGGGGTGAGAGGCTGAGGGGTGATGGGTTTAAAGTGGCAGAGGGTGGCTTGAGATGGGATGTGAGGCAGAAATTGTTGGCTGGGAGGGTGGGGGGACACTGGCCCAGGGTGCCCAGAGAAGCTGTGGCTGCCCCCTTCCAACTTGGGTGGGGTTGGAGCACCCTGGGCTGGTGGGAGGGGTCCTTGGGTGGGATGGGCTGAGCTGTGAGGTCCCTCCCAACCCAAACCCTTCCATGATTCCTTCTAAAGGTCTGTGACCCCTTCGGGGGACTCAGATGTGCTGCAGAAGGAGGTAAAAAAGGCTTTGAAATGTCAGCAGTGATAGCTGTGTGTATCTCCAGGTGCTTTCTGTGAAGGTTCAGTAATCCCAGAGGGTTTCTGCAAGCAAGGAGTGAGTTTTCTCTACCCTGTTGATTTTATTTCAGCTATTATCAGAGCAGGAGGCAGAGAAGCCCCAAACCCAGATCCCACTCCCTTTGCATTAACATTAGGAAAGTCATTTCCTCTTCCTTACTCATCAACCAACCATGGAAAGGTAAAAAAAAACCCCACCATGCTGTGAAACAGATGTGAAGTATTGCAAGGAAAGAGCTGTGGAGCTTGGGCAGAACATTCCCAAGGTGGAGGTGGAGAAACCAAGGCCCATGGGCGCTGCCAAGGGGTGCAGCAGCACCCCATCGTGCTCGCCCCGGGGTCTCGGGTGCTCGTGGCTGCTGCCAGAGTTGTAGAGCTCTGTGTGGAGAAGCAGCAGCGTTGTCCTGAGCAATTGAGGATGGAGAACCCAACTGCTTTTCAGCATGCCTGGGGTCTAAAACATGGAGTGAAATAACTTCCCAGAGTGGCCTGAGGGGCTGCAGGGTGATTTGTAGCTTGGGGTTTTTACCCCCCCAGCTCCACGTGCAGCCAGCTCCTTCCTCGGGGAATAACCCTCCGATAGCAACTGGTTTTCTCTGTGAGGAGCTCTCTTTAATTGCCAATCCACCTTCCCATCACTACAACAGGGTGAGCAAACCCAGCTCGGCATCGGGGAGCTCTACCTCTGGAGTCACATCCTGGGCTGTTGCTGGGCTCTGAGGGCCCTCATCCTTTTCTGTCGGTGCTTCTCGAGAAGGATTCTCACATCCAAGGGACAGGGGCGAAGGGAGGTCATCCATCCCAAACACCCTTTCGTAGTTCTGAATGAGAAACTCCACAAGCTGGGCTTGATACCCAGAGTCAACGAGGCACGACATGGAGACGTCGCCCCCGGAGCCCGGCCGGATCAGAGTTGGCCCAAAGACTATGCCCAGGTTGTTTGGGGACATCTTGTTCTCTTCGTATTTCTCTGCCACCCTAGGGAAGGGAAACACGACCGTTAGGGCTTTCCCAGCTCCCCACGTGGATGGAATGCACCAAGACCCCCTGTTCCCTACTGGAGAGGGAAACCCCCATCTTCCACGGGGTCTGGAGCTCTGCTCCTGCAGGGAGGAAACATCTCAGGAGCTGCATGGATGGTGCAGCCCTCAGGAGAGCAGCTCTGTCCTGAGAGCTGGGAGAAAGGGTTGGACTCCTCTTACCCCTTCACAAAGTGTTATCAGTGAGGAGCTTCTGGTCCTTCTTGGTCGTTAAGACTTTCTTCTAATTGCTGTGAGATGGTCCTAAAGGGTGGGGGCAGGTGGAATCTGGGGTCCAGTTTGGGGCTCCCCAGTTCCAGAGGGCCATGGAGCTACTGGAGAGAGTCCAGGGAGATGCTGGAGGGACTGGAGCATCTCCCCTGTGAGGAGAGGCTGAGGGAGCTGGGGCTGCTCAGATGGGGCCAGGCTCTGCTGGGTGGTGCCCAGTGAGAGGACAAGGCGGCACTGGGCACAAACTGGGCTTTGCTGGGAGGGGGAGTGAGCCCTGGCACTGCCCAGAGAGGTGGTGGAGTCTCCATCTCTGGAGCCATTCCCAGCCCCTCTGGAGGTGTTCCTGGGGGATCTGCTCTGGGATGGTGGCACTGGAGGAGCTCCAGAGCTCCCTTCCCACCCCCCCACTCTGTGATTCTTTCCATGAATGAATTTTTTTACCCTCCTCAACTCCCTCCTTGGCTCTCCCAAGGCCAAGGACTCCCAGACACTCTTCTCATGCACCTCTGGTGCTGTGCTGGCTGCTCCTCTGGCTGCCAGGTCTCCCCTGGGATCTCCTGCGGTCGGACCCCGCGCGCTCCTCACCTGTACAGGTGTGCGATGAGGTGCCTCAGGGTGTTGTAGTTGCTTCCAGGCAGTTTGCTCAGCAAGTCCTTCATGCTCTGGATGGGATCAGAAGGGAAACCTGCGCAGTCCAGCTTCTCTTCCCCTGGTTTTTGCAAATCTTTGGCCAGCCCAATGAGGTCGTCGTAGAGTTGGGACTGCAGCACCGGTGCCGAAAGCTGCAGCGAGAGGGGAGGGAAACAGCAGGTTACTTCATCCTGCTGGTCTTGGCACCAAGGAAGGTGGTTGGCTGAGAGCTGGTACCCACTTCCTTCAGGAAGTGCTTCAGGACGCCGGTGATGTCGTGGGGGGAGTGCTCGGAGAGCTCCACCAGGCTCCGTCCGTTCTCAAACGCCTGGCACAGCTTTTCCACCCGGGCTTTGGATCCACTGATCCTGTAGATCCCCTGCGTGGTGCAGAGGAGGAGAGGTCAGGAGTTTGGGTACAGAGCAGAGAAGACCAAAGCAAGAACAAGCCACTTACTCACCTGCACCCCGAGGGCGCGAGCTTCAATCTCCGAGGTGCACTTCACCACTATGAAGGGAACTTCCTCTGGGAAATCTCGAGGGACCTGCGTGAAGTCGACGCCGAAAAGAGGAACTCGGTTGGGCAGCTTCTTGTGGCCGCAGGTGATGAGCAGGTTCTCCAGACACTTCTTGTGGCAGGCCAGGCAGCACTGAAACGGCAGAACCGCTCCCAGTTATGGGCTGCTTCTGGTCCAGCACTGCTGCAGTGGCTGAACTGGGAGGACTTCTGCTCCCTCAAAGTCCCACCAACCCCAAGAGGATCATTCCAGGCAAGTGGCTTTCATAGAATGACTGGAAAGGACCTCCAGGATCATCACGTCCAACCTTTATCCCATCATCTCCCTAACCACCAGACCATCAGACCATGGCCTCAAGTGCTTCATCCACTCGTTTTCTGAACACCTCCAGGGACAGGAACTCCACCACCTCCCTGGGCAGCCTGTTCCTCAAGCCCATTTTCTCAAGGATGGAAAACCACGTGGAGGAAGACAAAGCCCAGAACTTTGCAGAGGGGCCCCTCATCCCCACAGACCTTCAGCGAGGTGATGGTCACCACGTGGCACCTGCAGTGGCATCTGCCAGCCCTCACCTCCTCGCACTCGAAGCCGCTGACCATGAAGGTCTCACACTCCCTGCACTTGGAAGGTCCCCGCAGTTTCCGGAGCCGGTGGGTCTGCGCCGCGCTGGAGAGGAGGATGTTCTTAAACTGCTGCTGGGATGTCCCATTTTCTGCAGAAACAGAGTTAAAGAGTGAAAAGGAACCGGTACATAGCGTGGTTTCCACCTCGTGAGTCGAAGAAACGCGTGGCTCACCGTGGTCAAAGGTCTGTAAGGAATCTCTCTCTTCAAAATCATCCGAGGAGGACACGGTGCCGGTGGATGAAGCTTTCAACAACTTCCTGCTCGAGTTTCCTGGAGAAGAGAGAAAATACAAACAGCTTTTCTCATCCTCACGATGCACACAGTGGGTCAGCAGAGACTTAACTCCCGTTTTGGGGCAATATCAGGCAAGAATTCCCATAGTTCTCACCTGGGCTGGAATTGGGAGAGTCCAAGGACCGGGATTCACAGCTCCCACCCAGGCTTTCCATGTCACTGCAGAGGGGTTTGGTGGCACCTGTGGGAGGTGGATACGGTGACGGACCATCGCCAGCACGGCGTTGGTGTCCAAACCAAGCACCCAAGAAACTCCAGCAATACTTTCTCCCAGTTTGAGCAAAGCCTTAAGCGCTGCCCTCAGAATCTGAGAACCTCTCCCACCTCTTCAGCCACCAATTAAACCGACAGTGACTCGAGAGAAAACGGGGTCTTTATCAAATTCAACCTACTCTGTTCCCCGTTGGTGGAGAGCTGCTTTCGGGGTGCATCCTCTGGGGTGCTCGCCTCCTTGGCTGCGGAAAAGGGTCCGGTGTAATGCAACACCATCTTCTTTTTGCCACTGGGAAGGGATGTGAGAAGGGGTTGCAAACAATTTGCCAGCAGTGAAGAAGAGTGGACAGAATTGTGTTTGGTTTGGGCAGCTTAGAAGCGTGAGCTGAGTTCAGCAGGAACTTCACGTGAAGCTCAATAAGGGCAAGTGCAAGGTCCTGCACGTGGCTCAGGGCAATCCCAACCACACAGGGTGGGAGGAGAATGGATGGAGAGGAGCCCTGAGGAGAAGGACTTGGGGTGTTGGGGGGTGAGAAGCTCAACATGAGCCGGCAACGTGTGCTGGAGCCCAGAGAGCCAACCACATCCTGGGCTGCACCCAAAGCAAGGCGAGGAGGGGATGCTCCCCCTCTGCTCTGCTCTGGTGAGACCCCCCCTGGGGTGCTGTGTCCAGTTTTGGGGTCCCCAACCCCAGGAGGAGGTGGAGCTGTTGGAGTGGGGCCAGAGGAGGCCCTGGAGATGCTGCAGGGCTGGAGCAGCTCTGCTCTGGGGACAGGCTGAGGGAGTTGGGGGGTTCAGCCTGGAGAAGAGAAGGCTCCAGGGAGACCTCAGAGCCCCTTCCAGCGCTGGGGGGGACAGGAGAGCTGGGGGGGGACTTTGGCCAAGGGCCTGGGGTGAGAGGACACCTTGAAAACTCACAGAATGGGTTTCCCTTTTCTATCCTCAGGGATAATTTAGAGATGGGGCAGCAAAGCCCAACCCAAACCGTTGGCCAAGGGCAGGAATAACTGGTGGCGAGGACAGCCCCTGCTCCGTGCCCTGGGTGTTTCTGACCTTTCAGGGAGAGACTTTCCCATTATATATTTTTACCTCTGCCCTCCACCAGCGAAGGGCTCGAATTCAAACACTTCCACGTGGATGTCCTTCTTCTGCAGAGCCTGGATGAACTCCAGGTATTTCTCACCCGCTCTGTAGGGCTTGCAGACCTCGGACAGGTACTGGTATCCCGTGGGAACGTGTTCTGACTGGCTCTGCCGCTGCTTGAACATCCTTAGGGTCACCTTGCAGGGAAAGAAGAAGAAAAGAATCATTGCTAGTGAAAACCCAGGTGCTTTTTCCTCCCTTGGACCTCACAGTTGTTCACCAGTCTTGTTTTTCCATCACCCAAACCCAACAGTTCTACTTAACAGGTTGGATAACAAATTATTTATCCCCATTTCTTGTTCTAAGATTTTTTTTTCCCCTTTTTTTTTCTATGGGTGTTTGTAGTAGTAGTAATTATAAATGTGATTAGATATCTGAGATGTTTTGGTAGCAGGTTGCAATGTCCAGAGCACTCCCCTAACTTCATCTGCTTAAGAACAGTCGGGTTTTGGGTGGATTAACAACGAAATGGTGTAGAGCCTGGAGGTCTTATCCCTGAGATGGGGATTAGAGGAGGAATTATAAGACCGATTTACAGCAGCTGAAGATAAGCCAGCAGTGGCCAAGGTGGCCACCAGCATCCTGGGCTGTGTCAGCCATGGTGTGGCCAGCAGGAGCAGGGAGGGGATTGTCCCCCTGTGCTCAGCTCAAATCTGGGGTTCAGTGTTGGGCCCCTCAGGCCAAGAAGGACATTGAGGGGCTGGAGAGTGGCTGGAGAAGGGCAGATGAGCTGGAGAAGGGTCTGGAGGACACAGAGAGGGGTCAGGAGGACACAGAGAAAGATCTGGAGAACTTCCAAGGAGCAGCAGTGGGGGAGTCCCCACCCCTGGGGGGGTTTCAGATCCGTGGAGATGTGGTGCTGAGGGACAGGGGGTACTGGTGGGTTACTGGTTGGACTGGGGGGGCTCAGAGGTCTCTCCCAACCATGGCTGTGCTGTGACTCCATGAGGACACGTACCCAGGTCAGCACCTCATCCCCTTGGTAAATGAGCTTCCGGATGTGGGAGACGATCCGCGCTCGCACTTTCTCCAGCTCTTGTCGCCGAAAGTTGGCCTCGCTGATGCACGTCCTGTACGAAGCTTCACTCTCCTGAACCTGTGAGCCCCCAGAAACGGAGCAAAGGAGGAGAAAGTCACCAGGACTGGGTGGGGAGATGCCATGAGGTGGCGACTGGGAGTTCCAGCAGCCCAGTCTGGACTCATCACCTTGGCTTGTGCCTCTTCGCACGACCGGCGTCGCTTCTCCAGCTGCTTGTTGGCGCTGCCGGGGTTGGTGGTGGCCAAGGTCTGGTACTCATCCTCTGCCTTGGCACTCAGGTGCTTGGCTTTCTCCAGCTCCTCGCAGCGCTGGGTGTACTGCAGGCGGGACTTGCGCAGCGCTGACAGGGCTTCGTTCTTGGAGAGGCAAAGGAATGGGTTTAGGAAGGCCGGTGAGGCAGGGGGAGGAGCAATCTCAGCAGTGACTCTGGGAGGAAAGCGCTTGTCTCTTGGTTCAGAGGGATGTTGTGGACATCAATGTTCTCCCTCCCACTCCACACAAAGTTCAGGAGCTCTAAGGGAGCCCCTGGGTTTCATCCACAGCTGAGGAGCGACCCAGAGTCCTGGATCATGTTCTGCAAGGTGCCCATGAGCACCTTCCTCCCCAGCTGATGGTGAAGAGCGTCCTCACTCTGCAGCCTCTGCAGTCAGCAGGAGGGGGTAGGACTTTGGCCAAGGGCATGGGGCGAGAGGACGAGGGGTGATGGCCAGGGCAGGGTGAGATTGGATATTGGGGAGAATTCCTCCCCCCAAAGGGTTCCCAGCACTGGCACAGGGGCAGGGGGGGAGTCCCCATCCCTGGGGGGGTTTCAGAGCCGTGGAGATGTGGTGCTGAGGGTTACTGGTTGGACTGGGGGGGTTTCAGAGCCGTGGAGATGTGGTGCTGAGGGTTACTGGTTGGACTGGGGGGGTTTCAGAGCCGTGGAGATGGGGTGCTGAGGGTTACTGGTTGGACTGGGGGGGTTTCAGAGCCGTGGAGATGGGGTGCTGAGGGTTACTGGTTGGACTGGGAGGGTTTCAGAGCCGTGGAGATGGGGTGCTGAGGGTTACTGGTTGGACTGGGGGGGTTTCAGAGCCGTGGAGATGGGGTGCTGAGGGTTACTGGTTGGACTGGGGGGGTTTCAGAGCCGTGGAGATGGGGTGCTGAGGGTTACTGGTTGGACTGGGGGGGTCTCAGAGCCGTGGAGATGTGGTGCTGAGGGTTACTGGTTGGACTGGGGGGGTTTCAGAGCCGTGGAGATGGGGTGCTGAAGGTTACTGGTTGGACTGGGGGGGTTTCAGAGCCGTGGAGGTGTGGTGCTGAGGGTTACTGGTTGGACTGGGGGGGTTTCAGAGCCGTGGAGATGTGGTGCTGAGGGTTACTGGTTGGACTGGGGGGGTTTCAGAGCCGTGGAGATGTGGTGCTGAGGGTTACTGGTTGGACTGGGGGGGGTTCAGAGCCGTGGAGATGTGGTGCTGAGGGACAGGAGGTACTGGTGTGTTACTGGTTGGACTGGGGGAGCTCTAAGGTCTCTCCCAACCATGGCTGTTGTGTTATCCTATGATTTGTTTTCAGTGAGCCGTGACCAGCCTGAAGCTCACACCCAGTTATTGCCCTCTTACCATTCTCTTTTGCTCCTTTGTCCACTGATCTTTGAATTCTTTCCTCCATTTCTCAATTTCATTCTTCTTGGCTGACAGAGGCTGCAGGGGAATAAGAGTTAGGAACAACAACAGCTCCTTGGGAGTCAAGAAAAAGTTATCTGAGGGGTGAGGGCAAGCCTTGCAAGAATTTTTTTCCCTTAAACTTCCTGTGCATTTCCTCCTTCCATCCCTCCACCCCCATGGACCACAACAAATCCCTTGTTAGATCTCCATGATGCTCCCACCCAATCTTCCAGGGAATATGTGAGGCCCACGTGGAGTGAGGGTACCTGGTAGAACTCCTTCTGTTGGAGCAATCCTACGGTCTCCATAGCTGCATTTCCAACCTTGATGTCATGTTCCAGGACCATGGTGTAGAGCGCCCGAAGAGGCATCTGGTGCTGCAGAAACCAAAAGAGGAGGTGTGAAATGATGGGCCATCTCCTCAAGTGAAGAGTTTTTGGGAGCTATGATGAGAGGTGAGACCTCTGGTTAAATGAGGGGGGCGTATTTCGGACCCCACAGCAGGATACTGGGAGCAGAAGAGCTTTATACTGGGCAGTCTTGTGCTCACTCCTTGCCAGTTCATCCCTCTGTCTAATTTTCCAAGTGATTGCTCCCTATGTTATAAGCAAACAGGAGAAAAAACAGGAGCTGGTCCAATTCTGAGAGGTTTAGGAAGGTTTTTGGAGGTCATAAAACCATATTTAATGACACTGGTCCAGGGTGCCCAGAGAAGCTGTGGCTGCCCCCTCCCTGGAAGGGTTCAAGGTCAAGTTGGATGGAGCAACCCAATCTGGTGGGAGGTGTCCCTGCCATGGCAGGGGGCTGGAATGAGATGAGCTTTGAGGTCCCCTCCAACCCAAACCAGTCTGTTAGCTTATGATATGGGCTGTAGGATTGAACCTGGGCTCTCCAAGCAGTTTGTGTGTGCAGACAGCCTCGTGTTTGCTCCGTGAGGAACCCCTGTCCCCCTCCTCCGAAGGTGAGTGCCGCAGGGACCCCCGTACCTGTTGGGAGATGGCGTTTCGCCCCGACTCTGCGATCTTCACCATCCCTTTGGCAAACTCTGTCTCTGTAAAAGGGCAGAGCGGGTTAGACACCGGATCCACGGTGGGTTTCTCAAAGCCAGAGGTCACTCCAGTCAACCAGGGTCACTCAGGGAAGAAGAAATTCTGACTCTGAGGTGCTGGAGCGTGGCTGGAGAAGGGTCTGGAGCACAGAGGTGGGCTCATGGTTGACCTGGCCTCCCCCAAAGGGTTCCCCAGGCCAGTGGGGAAGGGGCTGGAGGACATGGAGAAAGATCTGGAGAACTTCCAAGGAGCAGCTGCCCAGGGCAGGGGGGAGTCCCCAACCTTGGAGGGGTCTCAGAGCCGTGGAGATGTGGTGCTGAGGGATACTGGTGGGTTACTGGTTGGACTGGGAGGGCTCTGAGGTCTCTCCCAACCACGGTTGCTCTGTGGTTCTACGAGGGTTGGTGTTTGCCCACTGAAACTCTGTGTCCTTGGCTGTGATTTAAAGGAAGGAGGGCTTGGGAAGCGTGAGGACTCACCGTAGCTCAGACGTTTGTCAATCCAGCTGAGCAGCTCTTTCACGTATTTACACCACATTTTGGCGTATTCCAGGGCTGCATCGATGCCACCTTCACATTTTATCAGCATTTCATCTGCCTCCTGGACTGCAACAGAATAAATCCGGGTTGGGAATGGCTCCTCCAGGACTGGGAATACCGGAGTCGCTGCAAAATACTCAGTACCAGCCATAAAAAAAGGTCTTTTTGCTGAACAGTGTCATGATGATCTACTTCAGGGTGACCCCACCCATGGAACCACGCGTGTTCCAGGTAATTTAGACACATATATTCCTCTACCCTCCGTTTTTAATTAAAAGATTTAGATTTATTTTGGTTTGAAACCCAAAAGTGAAGGAGCTGATGGGTTACTGGGGAGCTGCAGGGAGGATTCTTGTTCCTTAGTGGAACCCAATACAGATCCATCACACTGCAGTGAACAAATTAAGCACATTTCAAGCTGAATTCTGTGGAAAAAAAGCAGCTTAGATTACTTTTAGGTGATTTTTTTAATTCTTAGATGATTTTTTTAGATTATTTTTCCTTCACAGAGACTTTATATGAAAAAAATCCAATTTTATGTTGCATTTTATGATGCCAACGACAAGTATGGAGGTGTGAGAACCTTCCCAGTGAGTGACAAAGTGCTTGGGAGGATCTCAAGCTTCACTGGGTTGAGCTTTACTGTGCTTAAAACCAACAGACCTTTGGGAATTGATGTCTTGGTATTTAGAAGTCAAGACCTCTTGGCTTTTTGACTTGACCTCAAGACCTCTTGACTTGAGAGGCTCCTTAATGAGATGTTAATGGATAAAGAGGGGAGGACCTGCGTGCTGGAGGAATTAGTGGGACTACAGAGCTCAAAGAGGCATCTGCATCCTCACTGGGCATCAGCCCCACACCTTGTTTGTCATGGGTGCCATCAAAGAGCTGCCAGGACCCTTACCAGGTGATTACTCGTGTCACCTCTGTGAGTGTTAATTAGCAGTGTTACCTGTGATGTCTGCTTGCACTTCCCTCTCTGAACTGGTTTTGCTCTTGCAGAAACTTTCATTCAGCTGTAGGGAGAAAAAAAAAAGGAGGAAAATGGTGAAGGAAAATGAGTGCTCAGAAATGGAGGGGATTTGTCAGACATCAGGGCTGAAAAAGGGCTGCATGTGGGCAGCTCCTCTTTTACCATCGGTCACAAAATGTTTGATTTTAAGTTTAGCTGATGGGATAATAAGGTTAAATGAGAACAGTCGCTGGCAGAGGAAATTAAGTTCCCACCCCCTTTGTTTATACAGAAAAGCATCAATTCTGGGGGGCCACCCCTCAAATCTGGGGTTCAGTTTGGGGCCCCCCCTCAGGCCAAGAAGGACATTGAGGGGCTGGAGCGTGGCCGGAGAAGGGCAGCGGAGCTGGGGAAGGGTCTGAAGGACACAGAGAAAGATCTGGAGAACTTCCAAGGAGCAGCAGTGGGGGAGTCCCCATCCCTGGGGGGGTCTCAGAGCCGTGGTGCTGAGGGACAGGGGGGACTGGTGGGTTACTGGTTGGACTGGGGGGCTCAGAGGTCTCTTCCCACCACAGCTACTCTGTGATTCTATGAAATGAGGGTGATTATCCCCAGAAGTCCCATACTGCCTGTATCATCTGCTCTGCCACCACCTCCATCGCTCTTAGAACCACGTGTTGTGCAGTTCTTGTCTATATATTCAAGTAAGAGCTGTAACTATTATATTATTTTTTGGATGATCACCCAGAAAACCACGATAATTACATAGAAATTAATGACATAGAAAATAATAACATGAAATTTAATAACATGGAATTCAGTAACATAGAGTGGTGTGCTTGGGAATGGACAATGATCATTTCTTTAATTAATTAAATGGATCTCGTGCTTCGCCTACCAGAACGACGTCCCTTTCTGGGGCCAGGTCCGTGTCCTCAGTGCCGTCAACGTCACCCATGAACATATCAACAGCCCTGGGTAATTACAAACAAAAAGGCAATGGCATAAATTGGCCCAGGGTGCCCAGAGAAGCTGTGGCTGCCCCCACCCTGAAAGGGTTCCAGGTTGGGTGGGCTTGGAGCACCCTGGGCTGGTGGGAGGGATCCCAGGGGTGGGGTGGGATGAGCTGTGAGGTCTCTTCCAACCCAACCCAACCCATTCCATGGTTCTCTGGAGGTTGCAAAGACCCACGGAACAAACCCAGTCCCATTTCCCCACGTACGCGTTTCCCAGCGAGATTTCTATGGCATCCAAGCTCCGGAAGATCTCGCTGTAGCGCTTCCTGTTCTCAGGTGCCTTCTCTTGGTTGTCAAGACCTGGAGTTGGAGAAGAAACGATTTCACTGAAGAAGCCAAAGCTCCCTGAGGTGACAGGATGGTGCCTCGAGACGCAGGGGAACGTGGCTGGGCCCTGCTGTCCTGCACGGATTCACAGGGGAGCAACAAACGGTGACGTCCTGCAAAGCCCAGCGAGGTGAGGGTGACACTTTGGATGAGGGCAGGGAGTGACAAGACAAGGGGTGATGGCTTTAAACTGGCAGAGAGGTGGTGGAGTCTCCATCTCTGGAGCCATTCCCAGCCCCTCTGGAGGTGTTCCTGGGGGATCTGCTCTGGGGTGGTGGCACTGGAGGAGCTCCAGAGCTCCCTTCACCCCCATCTCTGTGACACACACAGACATGCCCGCAGTGTCCCTTATTACCACTATAAAAAAAGTCATTTTTGAGCTTTTGTGCCCCATTTTGGGTGGGAGATGACGAGGAACCCACTGCTCCTCACACAGGTGCCTGTAGCTGGGTCTTCCCCACGTGCTGGAAGTTTCCTGGCACCATCAACCTCTCCCAGAGGCTTTGGAGCTCTGGGGTCAGCAGCAGCACGATGCTCGTGGTTGGCTCCTGAGCAAAACCCGCTGTGAAAATGTGAATTTTTGAGGACTGAGACGGGAGCAGCTGTAATTAAACGAGACACAAACTGACTTTTCCACCACACATCATCTGAGCAACATTTGCAGGTCCTTGCTGCTCGCTGTCGCAAACTCAACTCTCGGTGAAGCAACTCTAGATTTAGGTCAACCACATCCTGTTTCCTGGAATGTCAAAAGGACAAAGAAGAGTGAAGTTTTCTTTTGTTTTTTTTTTTTTTTACCCATTGTGCCCAGTTTCGTGGTTGAAAACAATTCTCCTCTTGGTTTTGCAGCAGCAGCAGCTTTCACCCTGAGTCAGTTTTTAGTTTCAGCCCTCGGTGGCAAATGCTTGGCAGAGTGGAAAGTGAGATGAAAGGCATCACCCACGCCACGTCACACGCGTGTGCTCGCCCCCACCCCGCTGCACGTGCAGCCACGGGCAGAACACGCCTAGACCTCACTGAGACGTGTGGCAGGAGAGCATCACCCCTCCATCACAGGAGGGTTTGGGTGTGAAGGGACCTCAGAGCTCATCCCATCCCACCCAAGGACCCCTCCCACCAGCCCAGGGTGCTCCAACCCCACCCAACCTGGAACCCTTCCAGGGAGGGGGCAGCCACAGCTTCTCTGGGCACCCTGGGCCAGGGTCTGCCCACCCTCAGGGTGAAGAACTTCTTAGATCCAGTCTAAACCCACCCTCTCCCACTTTAAAGCCATCACCCCTCATCCTCTCACCCCATGCCCTTGCCCAAAGTCCCCCCCCAGGCACTGGAAGGGGCTCTGAGGTCTCCCTGGAGCCTTCTCTTCTCCAGGCTGAACCCCCCAACTCTCACTTTTCTGAATGCTTTACTCCAATGTGAAACAAGACACTGAAAATGTGTGAGGACACGCTTGTTTTTTTCCATAAACCCCTGAGGTCTGAAGGAACTGTGAGGAGCAGCTGGGACTGACCTGACCCACGTTGAAGACCTGGGGAAGGGGTTCAGAAGCACCAGTGATGCTAACAGAGAGCTACAAACAGCTTAATCGTGATAAACCAACACTTCCCACCCAATGGGTGACCCAAGACAGGCATTTTTTGCCACCCATCTCCTCCTGGTTCTCCTATAAGAGACACAAATTGTTCATAATCGAAGACATAGCCAACCCCAGCCCTGCTGATCGGATTTGAACACTAATTATCGTTACTTTGGGTGAGCAGCCAGCTTTAATTTCTCCTGTTTCCCCCTCGCGGAGGATTGTACAACAGGAAGGAGTGACTCAACTTGAGCGGCGCCGGGCGGAACCCAACGTTGGGCCTTTGAAAGCAGCTGTTGTGAAGTGCTGGAAGATGTGGAAGAACCTTGGGTTCTCACAAGGTTTTTGCTTCAATTAAGGGGGAGATGGGGAAGTGTGAGGGATTTTGTTCCACACATCTCCTTCTTTGGTGTCAAATGAAAGTGTTTTCTGAGAATGAGAGCTGAGGCAGAAATTGTTGGCTGGGAGGGTGGGGGGACACTGGCCCAGGGTGCCCAGAGAAGCTGTGGCTGCCCCCTTCCAACTTGGGTGGGGTTGGAGCACCCTGGGCTGGTGGGAGGGGTCCCTGGGGTGGGGTGGGATGAGCTGTGAGGTCCCCGCACACCCAAACCGCTCGGTGGTTCTGTGATCTGCAGGACACCTTTAAGACATCCCCTCCCATGCGCTCCTCATCCCCACTTGGGAATACACAAACATCTGGATCCAGTTCCCTGCACCAGGAGGACCGTGGAGCCCCTGGGCCTGGCAGAGACCCCCCTAAACACCCATCGACTCATTCACCCCTCAGACCCCATCAAAGCCCTTTGCCTCGACCAGTGAGGACCAGGGCAGCGGCGTTGGGACCACAGCCCTGGGAGAGACTCTGGCTCAGTCCTTTGCTCTCTATGACTCCACAGCCATTTTATGAATGGGTGCTTCCATTTAAAACCAGTTCCCTTAACTGGAAAGCTGATGCAGAAAGTGACTCTTGTGGAGATTAAGAACCATTTCTCTTTCTTGGAGGACAGAGTTAATGGAAGGGGCTGCCCCAGGCAGTGGGGGAGTCCCCATCCCTGGGGGGGTTTCAGAGCCGTGTTGATGTAGTGCTCAGGGATGTGGTGTAGCTGAGGTCTGTCAGTGTTGGGTTCATGGCTGGACTCGATGATCTTCAAGGTTTTCTCCAACCTGGATGACTCTGTGATTCCGTATCCTCATTCTTACCCTAGACAATCCCAGCAGAAACCTCCTCCAGTGCCAACACTAGACCTGCACCCTGAAGGAGAGCACCTCTTCACGGCCAACACCGGTGTGGAGCAGCCCAGCTCTCATGCACATCCCTGCCCCATCCTTGGATGGAGAAGACCATCATCTCCTCTTCATCCTCTCCCTTCTGGAAAGCTCACCCCACTTCTCCACCCTTGCTGCCGTTGCAGACAGAGCTCCCGAGCTCCCACAGCCACGGGTACTCAGAGCCTCGAGGGTGTTTTTAGCAGGAGAAGCTCTTGTTCTGCCCTTCAGCAGAAGCATCACTTCCCTTTCGGCCTCAGTCACCGTGAAATGAGGTCCACGTCCAAACCCCCTCACTCAGCACCGCAGCGTTGCCAAACCTCGGTGTCACGAGCCCGGAGCTGAGCTCGGTCCGAACGCCTTGCAACACCACAGCTGAGTTTTTCCACTGGGGCAAATCTCCCCATCGTTTCTGAGTCAAAGGACTCGTGCTGCTTCGCAGAACCCGGGTAAAACCCCCGCTGGCAAAGGCACAGCGCCGGCCACACCGAGTTAGGCCAAGTAGGTCTCACTCCTGCGTGAAATCATGGGATCATGGAAGGGTTTGGGTGTGAGGGGACCTCAGAGCTCATCCCATCCCACCCTGGGACCCCCTCCCAGCAGCCCAGGGTGCTCCAACCCCACCCAAGTTGGAAGGGGGCAGCCACAGCTTCTCTGGGCACCCTGGGCCAGGGTCTGCCCACCCTCAGGGTGAAGAACTTCTTAGATCCAGTCTAAACCCACCCTCTCCCAGCTTCCACCCATCACCCCTCAGCCTCTCACCCCAGGCCCTTGGCCAAAGTCCCCCCCCCAGCTCTCCTGTCCCCCCCAGGCACTGGAAGGGGCTCTAAGGTCTCCCTGGAGCCTTCTCTTCTCCAGGCTGAACCCCCCAACTCCCTCAGCCTGTCCCCAGAGCAGAGCTGCTCCAGCCCTGGGTCATCTCTGGGGCCTCCTCTGGCCCCACTCTGGTGTTGGGGACCCCAGAACTGGACACAGCACTCCAGGGGAAGGGGGTCTCCCTCTTTAACTCCCTCTTTAACTCAGATATCTCTCAGTGAGACCCGTTCTGGCGAAGGACTCTGCCCTGACTGCCTAGATCAGCTTCGCTGCCTGAGGAATAAGTTTTGGTCCAAAATAATCCCAGTTCCTTCTTATCACTCAGATTTCCCCTCTTCCCTTCGTGTCTCAGTGGAACGAAGACCCTCATGAAAGCTCTGTGTACAAATCATCTCATTTTTGAGATCGGAACCGCTACCAAAGAGCACCATCACCCACCACCAACAGGACCCCCCAGCAAGGTCAGACCTCTCCCCCAGCAGCACTTATTAACGAGGGGATTAATGAGACACATCAAGGAGGGAGGGGGGAAGGGAGAATTTCCTCTTCACGCTTCAACCCGTCACCAAAGGAGGTGAGCACGCCGCAAACGGCGCCGGGGCTGCCAAACACAGCGGGGGCCGTGGTTGGCTTCAGAGGAAAATATGAGTAAAAGAGGCTTGGTCTGGTGGGTGGCAGCCCCCTGCAGGACTTAATTACTTAATTAGCTTGGCTTTTTAAGTAGGAAAAGCGCAGCTACGTTAAACATCTGGCTGCTTGTTTCTCCAAGATTAAAAATCAGGTGATTTTAGGGGTGGTAAGAAGGATTTAGATGGGCAGTGAAGCATGGCAGATGCTTCCAGGGATGGAAAGCAGAAGGAGCTCCCAGTCAGCAACGGGAGGATGAATTTAAGACACTTCCTGGATGAAAAAATAAGACTGAACAAAGTAATTTGTATCAGTCATTGTGGTTTTGCAGCAGAGCTGTTAAATAAATCTCCTTAGCGGGTGAGATTCTGTGGATAAAAGGTGCTCTGTGGACACAGCACACCTGGGCTTCTCAGGGACGTTGGACCTTTAGAGTCGTGGCCTCTTCTAGGTGGGATTCTTGGTCACACGTTAAAACCTTTCACTGACAAACCTAAACATACATCTTTAACCAACACACCCAGCTGTTTCCAGAGGGGTCTCAGAAAGAGATTCCAGGAGTCCCCATCCCTGGGGGGGTCTCAGAGCCATGGAGATGTGGTGCTGAGGGACAGGGGGCAGTGCTGGGTTACTGGTTGGACTGGGGGGGCTCAGACATCCCTTCCAACCACGGCTGTGCTGTGATCCTATGGTTCTGTGGTCTCCTGGTGATGTCCTTGATGAGACCAAGGTTTGTTGGCCAACAAAAGAGGCAGTTAGTTCTCCCAGAGGCCTTAGGTGGCCTCAGAAATGGTTGGGCACTGCACAGTGGTTATCCTACAGCTGCAGGTACCCAGATTAGGGGCAGATATCAGGCTGGAAGAAGAGATGAACACAACAGGTAGTTGCCTAACGCGAGTGTCACACGCAGCCCTGAGGAAAGAGGAGCTCTGCAAGCTCAAAAGGGGAACCTGGAGCAGAGTGTGGTTCTGTTCATGCCTCTGCACCCAGGGCTGGGCGCTGAGCACGCTCTGCGAGCTCTGACACCGGGCTCTGAAGGTGCTGCTGAGGACACCAAAGAGCTCTGTAGGGCAAGGGCGGGCAGAAAACCCCTCTCATGGTGGAGTTTCCAAACAAGCTCAGCTCACTCAGGTCACCAAAGACATCCCTGGGTGTAATCATGAGCTGTAGAAACTCTGCTAATGGGGTTTTGGTTCTCATGACGTGACCCAGCTGCTGAAAGACCAACTGAAATAGAGGGTGGGGATGTGTTTGAACGCGTCAGCAGGGAAAGGACTGCTGTGCCCTCGACTGCAGACCCTGTGAGGTTGGTTTCCACCTCACTCCAAAGCACCAGGGCCTGACCCCTGCTGAAGACCAGGCTCTGGCAGGAGGGATTTGTGCTCTCAGGGGCTGCAGAGACCTCTAAGGTGCTCCATCAGCACCAATTCCAACTGATTACGTTCGTAATTAAGGTTATCACCTTCAAAAACAACCAAGTTTTCATCAGAGGGACCTGAGCTGATGACATCCAAGTGCCAGCATTAAGGACTTCCAAGCTCTCAAGGGTTTCCTGCACCTTCTGCCTCCCAAAAAAAAGGGGGTTGTGTCCTTTCCTCTTGCATAACCCCAGTACAAACGCATCGAATCATCTGTCAGAGCACCGGGATCTTCATGGAAACCCCAGTTAGAGGAACTTGCAGCTGGTTTCCAGCCCCCCCTGTTTCTGAGGTGGCTCAGATCTGCCTCTTAGGTCACCTCACACCCAAAAACATCCATTATCAAAGGTAGAAAAGGTTGTTTGAATCACATACCACTCGGTTCTGGGTCTCCCATGGCCAAATCTTCACCGTTTTGCTCAGAAAGCAGCCGAATCCCAAACGACCCAGCTTTGAATCACAGCAAAAACCCCCAAATTCCTGCTCAGACCAGAGGTGGAGAAGTCCTCTTTGGGCCCATGAGAGCTGCAGGTGGAGACGTCCCCGAAACACCGCGCGAGCCCCGGCGGCTGCCGCGGCCGAATCTGCTTCCTGCAGGCGACGCTTCCGCGTGCGGCCCGAGACGTGCAGAGCTCAGATGTGTCGTGGTGAGGAGCAAAGGAGGAACCGTTTCTCCTGGCTTTGGTGCTTGCAGCTACCAAGGCAGCTGCAGTTTTTCTACCCAGAGAGGGCTTTCTGCTCCCCAGGAAACACCGGTGCTCCCAATGACGCTGAACAAAGCGCGGCGGTGACGGGTTAAAAGAGGGGACAGAGGAAGGGGAAGGATGAGCACCTCAAGCAGGGACAGCAGTGACCCTTCACAGAATCATCCAGGTTGGGAAAGGGACACCCCACACCAGCCCAGGTTGCTCCAAGCCCCACCCAACCTGGAACCCTTCCAGGGAGGGGGCAGCCACAGCTTCTCTGGGCACCCTGGGCCAGGGTCTGCCCACCCTCAGGGTGAAGAACTTCTTAGATCCAGTCTAAACCCACCCTCTCTCAGCTTCCACCCATCACCCCTCGGCCTCTCACCCCAGGCCCTTGGCCAAAGTCCCCCCCCAGCTCTCCTGTCCCCCCCAGGCACTGGAAGGGGCTCTAAGGTCTCCCTGGAACCTTCTCTTCTCCAGGCTGAACCCCCCAACTCCCTCAGCCTGTCCCCAGAGCAGAGCTGCTCCAGCCCTGGGTCACCCCCATGCCCTGACGTTGCCCTGTGCCTCTCCATCCCATTGCTCCCAGCTCCCAATTTCTGATTTATTTTCTAATTCCAGCCGTACCAACCCCTGGACATCACCCGAGGACGATGACACATCCTTTCTTTACCACCCATCACCCACCACAGCTTCCTTCCTCCCACAGGTACCTCACCCCAAAGCACTCTGAGGTTTTATTTCTCCCTTTTCCGGCCATGTCTGTGCACCAAGAGCATCCCAAAGGAAATGCCCTTCTCCCATTTATTTTTCCCAGCCATTTATTTTTCCCTCCTCTACCTGTGGAACTCGCTGGGTGAAGCGAGGGAGGATTCCGTGAGAGAACAAGTTGAACAAGTCGGCCTTGCCCGGCCGCTCGCTCGCCCTGCCCTTCGCTTCCCAGGTCCTCCATGGAGCCACCAAAGCCTTTGGGAATCATTTTCCCAGTGGAGAATGGGATGGAAAGGAGCAAAGCAATGATCCCTCCCCACTTCTCCTCCTGGTTGGGGGAAGCGGTGGAGGAGCGCAGGAGGAGGAACTTCCCCAGGGGATCTTCCACTTGGGATGGGACTCAGCTTCCCATGGGATCGTTCCTGGGATGGGACTCAGCTTCCCATGGGATTGTTCCTGGGATAGGACTCAGATTCCCCAGGGGATCTTCCACTTGGGATGGGACTCGGCTTCCCCAGGGATCGTTCCTGGGATGGGACTCAGCTTCCCATGGGATTGTTCCTGGGATAGGACTCAGATTCCCCAGGGGATCTTTCATTTGGGATGGGACTCGGCTTCTCCAAGGGATTTTCCACCCAGGATGGGACTCAGCTTCCCAGAGGATTGCTGCTGGGATGGGACTCAGCTTCCCCAGGGGATCTTCCATTTGGGATGGGACTCAGATTCCCAAGGGATTTTCCACCTGGGATGAGACACAGCTTCCCAAGGGATTGCTGCTAGGATGGGACTCGGCTTCTCCAAGGGATTTTCCACCCAGGATGGGACTTGGCTTCCCAGGGAATCTTCCACCCAGGATGGGACTTGACTTCCCCAGGGAATCTTCCACCAGGGATGGGACCTGCCTCCCCAGGGCATCGCTGCCGCCCGCAGCAGCAGATGACAGTGGTGCTAAGTGGATAAAGAGGCTCCTGGCACGCGGAACGGCCGCTCACGGGGCGGCTGCTGCCTGTTCCATTCCACTCTCGGAACACCCTGCTCCTCAGCAGGACTTCTCCACGTAAATAAAAAGGGAAGGGAATTCAGTCGGGGTCGGAATATCCTTGTTTACGCTCGTTTATTTTCCAGGTAGGGACCTGAGGGATGTCCCCAACCAGGTCAGCCCACGCAGCCACCACCTCCCGAGCTCCTAAGGTGACCCTTCACCTTCTGCCACCCTTTCCTTGGTCTCTGCCTTCTTCTCCACTTTGTACTTGAGGCGGCGGATGGGGTCGGTGATGCTTCTCCAGGTCCAGTCCTCAAAATCCTCTGCCAGGAGAAAATTCCGGTCTATGAGCTCGGCAGCCTCTTGCCAGTTGGGGAAACAAGCGGGACCCAAGCTCTGGATCTCCTCCACGGCGTTCCCAACGATGACATCCCCGTTCGGCTTCAGCACCACCACCGCCGGCACCTCGGAGATGGAAAACCTCAGCTCCAGCTCCCTGCGAGGGGAAGAGGGGGATGAAACCTCACGTGGGGATGGGGGATGTGGTCCTCACCGCTCCTCACCCCCGAGGATCCCCATGGCTTAGCCAGGTGGACTCGTGGGATGGCTGGGCTGGTGGTGGATGGAGTGAAATCCCGGTGGGGGTGTCCCCAGTGGTGTCCCCAAGGGTCAGTGCTGGGGCTGCTCTGGTTCAGCGTCTTTATGGATGGGCTGGGGAGGGGATGGAGAGCACCCATGGTCACTTTGGGGGTGACACCACGCTGGGGTGTGGCTGAGGGGAGGAAGGCTCTGCAGGGGGTGGGGACACATCCATGGCCAAGGTCAACGGTGTGAGGTTCAATGAGGGGGCGTCCTGCCCTGGGGTCACACCGACCCCACACAACGCTCGGGGAGGAGAAGGCTCTGGGGGTGTTGGTGGCCACCACAGTGGCCAAGGTGGCCACCAGCATCCTGGGCTGTGCCAGCCATGGTGTGGCCAGCAGGAGCAGGGAGGGGATTGTCCCCCTGTGCTCAGCTCTGGGGAGGCCACCCCTCAAATCTGGGGTTCAGTTTGGGGCCCCCCTCAGGCCAAGGAGGACATTGAGGGGCTGGAGAAGGGCAGTGGAGCTGGGGAAGGGGCTGGAGCAGAGCCTGATGGGGAGCAGCTGGGGGAACTGGGGGGCTCAGGCTGGAGCAGAGGGGGTGAGGGGAGCCCTCATTGCCCTCTCCAGCCCCCTGAACGAGGGGGCAGCCAGGGGGGCTCGGTCTCTTCTCCCAGGTGACAGTGACAGGCCGAGGGGTGACGGCCTCAAGCACAAGTGGAAGCTGCTGGGACCCATTTCACACCATTAACCCCCCCCTTAATCTCCCAGTTTGCCTTTAAGAAGCGCTGGAAATAAACCTGGCTGTTAATCACCCCTCGTCCTGCCCCTAACGAGGTCAGGGTGAACACAGAGTGCCTCCCACCCCCCTCAACCCCCCCATGTCCCCCGCGATGGGGACAGCAGAGACCACTTCGAGGCTTCTCAATAAATCGGGGACGCAAAACGAAGGAGAACTAATTTTTTTCCCCCAATTTTCTCATTTTTTTTTTCTTTCCAGGAGGAAGGTGGGAATGAAGTGGGGGACGTGGGGAGCGCGGTACCTGCCGAGGGGGTCCCCGAAGGGCACGGCCAGCCAGCGGCGCGGCATGCGGCGCAGGAAAGCCTCGTGCTGCTCCTCGCTCCCGTCCCGGGCCACGTAAACCACGGCCACCTGAGCCGCCCGGTCCACGTAGAACTCGTCCGTTAAACGGAGGTGGAAATCCCGGAGGAGGGCGGAGAAGCGGCGGCAGCGCGGGCAGAGCCCGGAGCCGAAGTAAAGGAGGAGGATTCGGTTTTCCAGCGCCCGCCAGTGCTCCCGGTCCGTTTCCACCTCGTCCCGGGTCCGGTTGGTCAGCAGGACCTTGCCGGTGAAGAGGGAGGCCATGGGGCTGACCCCCGGTAAAGCCCCCCCCCCCCGTTAATGGTCCCAGTCCGGTAAGCGGATTAAATGGGGAGGGCGGTGCTCGGGAGGGGGGGGGGATGTCAGGGGTAGGGGGGGGCTGTGGGAATGTGGGGAGTGCTGGGGGGGGTGCCCGGTGATGCTGGTCCTGGGGGGGGGGGGGCTGTGGGGTCCCCCGGTGATGGTGGTGTTGGGGAGGGGGCCGTGGGGTGCCCGGTGATGCCGGTCCTGGGGCCGTGGGGACCCCGGTGGTGCCAGTCCCATGTGTGGGGGGGCGTGGGGACCCCGGTGATGCCGGTCCCGGGTGTGCGGGGTCCCCGGTGGTGCCGGTCCTGGGGGGGGCGGGGCCGTGGGGTCCCCGGTGATGCCAGTCCCATGTGTGGGGGGGCGTGGGGACCCCGGTGATGCCGGTCCCGGGTGTGCGGGGTCCCCGGTGGTGCCGGTCCTGGGGGGGGCGGGGCCGTGGGGTCCCCGGTGGTGCCAGTCCCATGTGTGGCGGGGCGTGGGGACCCCGGTGATGCCGGTCCCGGGTGTGCGGGGGCCGTGGGGACCCCAGTGATGGTGGTCCTGTGGAGGGGGCCGTGGGGTCCCCGTGGTGCCGGTCCCATGTGTGGGGGGGCGTGGGGACCCCGGTGATGCCGGTCCCGGGTGGGGGGGAGGCTGTGGGTTCCCTGGTGGTGCCGGTCCCGGTGCCGTGGGGTCCCCGGCGATGCCGGTCCCGGTGTGCGGGGTCCCGGTGTCCGCACTCCGCTCTCCCAGAACCAGTTCTCCCAGTCCCGGGCCGGGACCATCCCGGCCACCCCCGGCCCTTGGGGGGGGGGAAGGGGGCGGGACAGACCCAAGCCCCGCCCCTCCGCGCCGACGTCGCGGCGCCTCATGGGCGTTCCCCACGCCGCTCCCCCTCACCCAATCAGAAGCCGGCAGCCGCGCGCTCTCGACCAATAGAAACCCGCATTTCCCTTGTCCCCGCCCCTCGGGGGGCGGGGCCGAGCGAGCGCGAAGGCGGGGCCGAGCGAGCGCGAAGGCGGGGCCGAGCGAGCGCGAAGGCGGGGCCGAGCGAGCGCGAAGGCGGGGCCGAGCGAGCGCGAAGGCGGGGCCGAGCGAGCGCGAAGGCGGGGCCAAGCGAGCGCGAGGCGGGGCCGAGCGAGCGCGAGGCGGCGGCGGCTGAGGCTGAGGCGGGAGCGGCGCTGAGGGAACGGGGCCGGTGAGGGGAAGCCCCGGCCCGGCCCCCGGCAGCCCCGAGGCCGCTGCCCCGTTCCAGCATGCACCCGGCGGGGGTCTGCGCCGCCTCCCTGGGCTCCCTGGGGCTCCTGCGCTTCCTCGGCGCTCCCTGGCCCTGGAGCTTGGCCGCCGGCCTGGGCGTGTGCCTGGGCAGCGGCGGATGGCGGCTGCTGCGGTTGATTTACCGGACGGCTCCGAGGGACCTTTTGTGAGTAGGGAGCCCCGGCGGCCCGCACGCGTGGTGGGTGTGAGGCGCAGGCAGCGCTCGGTGGGGTGAGGGGCTTCCAGAGTGGGAATTCCTCCCCCAGTGGGTCCCCAGCACTGGGATGGGGGGGAGTCCCCATCTCTGGGGGGGGGGACTGGGGGTACTGGTGGGTTACTGGTTGGACTGGGAGGCTCTGAGCTCTCTGTTCTGTGATTCTCAATGGCAGCAAGTGAAGGGATCAGAGTGGGGGGGGTGAAGCTCCTCCAGTGTCACCATCCCAGAGCAGATCCCCCAGGAACACCTCCAGAGGGGTTGGGAATGGCTCCAGAGATGGAGACTCCACCACCTCTCTGGGCAGTGCCAGTGCTCACTCCCCCTCCCAGCAAAGCCCAGTTTGTGCCCAGTGCCCCCTTGTCCTCTCACTGGGCACCACCCAGCAGAGCCTGGCCCCCTCTGAGCAGCCCCAGCTCCCTCAGCCTCTCCTCACAGGGGAGATGCTCCAGTCCCTCCAGCATCTCCCTGGACTCTCTCCAGTAGCTCCATGGCCCTCTGGAACTGGGGAGCCCCCAACTGAACCCCAGATTCCACCTGCCCCCACCCTTTAGGACCATCTCACAGCAATTAGAAGAAAGTCTTAACGACCAAGAAGGACCAGAAGCTCCTCACTCATAACACTTTGTGAAGGGGTAAGAGGAGTCCAACCCTTTCACCCAGCTCTCAGGGCAGAGCCACTCTCCTGGGGGCTGCACCATCCATGCAGCTCCTGAGATGTTTCCTCCCTGCAGGAGCAGAGCTCCAGACCCCGTGGAAGATGGGGGTTTCCCTCTCCAGTAGGGAACAGGGGGTCTTGTTCTCGTGGGATGCTGAGGGACCCCAGGGCTGTGCTCACAGTGTCCCCAACAGCCCCAAGTGGGACCTGGCAGTGTGAGGAACAGCGAGTCCCCAGCACCGTCCCCATCTCCTGGGAGCCCACAGCCACCATCCCCTTTCATTCCACGCTTTTTAGGCCCCTGTGAGGATGTGCCTTTTTCTTCCCAAGGATCTGGGGCTGCGGCGTTGCCAGCTTGGCCGTGGCTGTCGCTCTGCTTTTGAAGAGCTGTTTCCTCCCCATTGCCTGGCAAGCTGGGAGGAATGGCAGAAAAATCAACGGGGCAGAATAAAGCCCCTGTAAGGAGCTGGGGAGCGCGGCTCAGCTCTGAAAAGGCTCCTCTGTTTGGGATTTGGCACGGCGTGGTGGAAGGTCACCGGGAGAACCCACGGCTCGGCCAAGCTGCTGCCAGCAGCTCCCTCCTGCAGCTCTCCCTGCCCCCTTCCCCGGGCTCTGCGGAGGCTCCAGGTTCAGCCTGGGAGGGGTTGAGTTTCTGGAGGTTCTCCCAAGCTTTTTTTTTTGCTCAATAATTTCAGAGAATCGTGGAATGGGTTTGGGTGTGAAGGGACCTCACAGCTCAGCCCATCCCACCCCTGGGATGTCTCCCACCAGCCCAGGGTGCTCCAACCCCACCCAAGTTGGAAGGGGGCAGCCACAGCTTCTCTGGGCACCCTGGGCCAGTGTCCCCCCACCCTCCCAGCCAACAATTTCTGCCTCACATCCCATCTCAAGCCACCCTCTGCCACTTTAAACCCATCACCCCTCAGCCTCTCACCCCATACCCAAACTCCCACAAACTTTTCCTATTTTAATGATGGAAAAATACCCCCATCCTCCTCCCTCCGTGAAGGAAACAGGATCAGTTTCACCCACCCACGCCCACTGCCCTCGCTTCTCATGGCAGAGCACTTTAATACATTTATTTTCGTACCTAAGTTCTAACTGAGAGCCAGAGGAAGAGAGCCAACGTGCTCCTAAAATAAATTGCCTTGGGGACAACGTGAGACAAGTGGAAGTTCAGACAACAACTTTCCCTGCCAGCCAGGGAACCCGTGCTGGGGTGAGGTTTAACTCACAGCTACAGCCTGGGAGCTTGGCAAGAATGATGTGAATTATGGAAGATTAAACCAAAAAAAAGCCCCCTTAGAGCGGTCTGGGTTGTTCTTGTATTGAGCAGTTGGTCTTTGGGGTATGAAATATGCAGAGAGGCAGGAAGGTGCCACAGGTGGGACCTCACTTATGAGGCTTTATAGGAGCTTGGCATCCAATAATTATTGTTATTTATTAATTCTTATTCAAATCTCTGGCTTTTCCCCCAGTAATATGGAGATGATCTCACTTCCCATTGTCCCGGGACTGACTCAGGATAATCCCCTGGAGGGTGAAAGGGGAAACCTTTGGCTTTGTTCTCTCAGAGCTGAGGTCTTGTGTAGTCATCACAGGCTTGGGTTAGGTTTTCTTTGTCACTGAGGGGTTCAACCCTGTGGAGCACAAAGGGGTTGTGAAATATCCATGGAGAAAAACCCTTCCCATGGGCTTGGTGTCAACCTGAGGGCGGATTCCCTGGGTTTCATAGCCTGAAAGGACCAGAACAGCTCCCAAATTCTCTTTATTTACCTTAATATTAAGATAGGTGTCACTTCCTATAGAGCAGCAGTGATTAAAAGTCCCACTTTGGGGGCACTGTCCGAGGGGTGGTGGCAGCTCGTGTGGAGCTGGGAGTCCCAGGGGTGACCTCGAGCCACCAACGTGCCCTGGTGGCCAAGAAGGCTCCTGGGCTGTGTGAGGAGGAGTGTGGGCAGCAGGTGGAGGAAGGTTCTCCTCCCCCTCTCCTCTGCCCTGCTGAGGCCTCAGCTGGAATCTGGGGTCCAGTTTGGGGGTTCCCCAGTTCCAGAGGGCCATGGAGCTACTGGAGAGAGTCCAGGGAGATGCTGGAGGGACTGGAGCATCTCCCCTGTGAGGAGAGGCTGAGGGAGCTGGGGCTGCTCAGATGGGGCCAGGCTCTGCTGGGTGGTGCCCAGTGAGAGGACAAGGGGGCACTGGGCACAAACTGGGACACTGCTTTGCTGGGAGGGGGAGTGAGCACTGGGATTACCCAGAGAGGTGGTGGAGTCTCCATTCCCAACCCCTCTGGAGGTGTTCCTGGGGGATCTGCTCTGGGATGGTGGCACTGGAGGAGCTCCAGCTCCCTTCACCCCCAGCTCAGTGACTGGATCTCCTGCCCATGTCCCTTCTCATTCAATTCTTGTGCTGCAAATGGAGTTGTCACCACTTTTCCTTCCCCCACAGCGGCCTCTCCGTGCTCTTACGAGTCAAGTACAAGCTCCGACGGCACCAAAAAGCCCAGAGCACCGTCCCCAAGATGTTCCAAGCCGTCGTCCGCCGGCACCCCGACAAAGTGGCCCTGATTTACGAAGCCACCGGCGAGCTCTGGACCTTCAGGAGGTTGGATGAATATTCCAACGCCGTGGCCAACTACTTCTACCAGGGAGGCTTCCGTTTGGGGGACGTCATCGCCATCTTCATGGAGAGCCGCCCCGAGTTCGTCGGCCTCTGGTTGGGGATGGCGAAAATCGGCGTCGAGGCGGCGCTCATCAACTTCAACCTGCGGCTGGATTCGCTCGTTTACTGCGTGACGGCGTCGGGCGCCAAAGCCGTGATCTTCGGAGGGGAACTGGCCTCGGGTGAGTCCCTTGGGTGGTCCTTCACCTGCTGGGTGACTCAGGAGACCCCCCCCAGTCCAACCAGTAACCCAGCACTGCTGTCCCCAGTAACCCCATGTCCCTCAGCACCACATCTCCACAGCTCTGATAGCTCCCCAGGGATGGGGAATCCCCCCTGGCGTGGGCAGCTGCTCCTTGGAAGTTCTCAAGACCCTTCTCCATGTGCCCCCAGACCCTTCTCCATGTGCCCCCAGACCTTCTCCATGTGCCCCCAGACCCTTCTCCATGTGCCCCCAGACCCTTCTCCCTGTGCCCCCAGACCCTTCTCCATGTGCCCCCAGACCCCTCTCCCTGTGCCCCAGACCCCTGTCCCCCAGACCCCACTCCATGTCCCCCAGCCCCTTCCCCAGCTCCTCTGCCCTTCTCCAGCCACGCTCCAGCCCCTCAATGTCCTTCTTGCCCTGAAGGGCCCAACACTGAACACAGTATTTAAAGTTTCTTCAATTTCTTCCATTCCAGTAACATTTTGGGGCAGAACAGGTCATTTTACAGACTCTTCTTGCCACTGCAGTGTGTCTGACTTGCTTTCTGTCGCAGCAATCTCCGAAGTGAACGGGATGTTGGGGAAGAACATGGCAAAGTTCTGCTCTGGTGACTACGACCCGGGCGTCGTTCCAGCGGAGACCAAACATCTGGATCCTCTGCTGAGCGCCGCGTCGAAATCGCCCCCGGCTCAGATTCCTCTCAAGGGTTTAGATGGTAATTTTATTGGTTGTTTTTAATGTGAGCAGGTGATGGCAAAGTGAGAAAGCTGAGCGAGATGGAAGGATTAAATCAGCCCAGTTTGGGCTCATAAATAGAAGAAAGGAGGAAATAAAGGAGGATAATCAATAAAGTCGTGGTTCCTGGGTGCTCTGGGTTCAGTTTCTTGTTGTTGAAGGCTATGGAGCTTTAGGAAATGAAGGTATTTAGTAGATGGAGGGAGGTTGGTGCCTTCCCAACTCTTCCCTTGCAGGAGGAGAGGAATATGTGTGGGATGGAGCCAGGACTGCCCCCCACCAAGTCCTGTGAGCCCATGGATCCACAGCCCTGGTGCCACCAAACCCCTCGTGGCCACGGGGAGGACGCGGCTCAGGCGGGCTGGGGACTTGGGGAGGGCAAAAGGCAGATGTGAAAGCCATGAGCAAACCCTGAGCCACCAACCAAACCCCCAAATTTCTTCAGAGGAATCTCCCCAAAGCTTTTTCTTTCCATTCCAGATCGACTCTTCTATATCTACACCTCGGGAACGACGGGGATGCCCAAGGCTGCCATCGTGGTGCACAGCAGGTGAGGGCTGGGGGGAGGAGCTTCACTCTGGAACCCCCACTGGGTTTGTCACCCCCAAAGCATCACCCCTTGCTCTCCCCCAGGTATTACCGCATCGCTGCCTTCGGGTACTACGCCTACAAGATGCACCCAGACGACGTCCTCTACAACTGCCTCCCTCTCTACCACTCCGCCGGTGAGCGCTCCTCACCACCACCATCCCACCTCTGCCTTCTCCATCCACCCAAGTGAGCAAACAGCCCTAGGGGGGGGATCAGAGAGAGCCCCACCATCCCCTTTTTTTTTCCCCAGGGAACATCATGGGAGTTGGCCAATGTCTCATCCACGGCCTCACCGTGGTGATCAGGAAGAAATTCTCAGCCAGTCGCTTCTGGGACGACTGTGTGAAGTACAGATGCACGGTGAGGGCATCTCCAGGTCCTTCCCCATCCCTTAGTGGGTGCCTGGGGATCATCAGTGCCACTTCAGGCATGCAGGGCTTCACCAAAAGTCCTTTATTTGTCCCCTTCTGCTTTGGACCAGACCAGCTTTCCAAACACGAGTGTCTGTCCCAGGATTTAAGGGTGCTGATGGTCTCCAGGGAGGAATTCTGGTGGTTCCCAGCCATCAAACATGGATTTGTGTTTGTGTCATCATCTAATTGAAGCAGCTCTTTCTCCTCCTTGGTGTTTCTCTCACCCTTCCCCCAGCTGGGATGTTCAGGGCTGGATCTCTGCTCCACTGTGGTTTTGTTGGGTGAAGCTTTCTGGGCTCGACTGCTCATCCCCCTCATTTTTTTAGAGCTGTTGCAGTCACCTCTTAAAGCACAAGGAGGTTTTCTTTATGTGATTATCCCCACTCACACTGCAGGATCCCTCCTGGGCCCTTTCTGGTGGGTTCTGCAAGGCCCCAGTTTACCTTTCCTTGGGCTTTTTAGGGCAGGAAATCCCAACTTGAACCTGCCAAAACCCCCCCATGTATTCAAACCCCCAACATTCCATTCCCACGTGGTACCCCAACACCCTCATGGGTTTTTTAGGACAAGAAACCCCAACTTGAACCTGCCAAAACCCCTCCCAATTCATTCAACCCCCCAACATTCCATTCCCATGTGGTACCCCAACCATGGTTGGGTTTTTCCAGGGTGTTTCCAGGATTTTTCCAGGGGTGTTCCAAAGGCTCACCCCCAAACCTGAGCTGTGTTTTTGTGTTTACTGCTTCAGATTATTCAGTATATCGGGGAAATCTGCAGGTACCTCCTGAGCCAGCCCGTGCGAGACTCCGAAAGCCAACACCGCGTCCGGCTGGCGGTGGGGAACGGGTTGAGACCCACAGTGTGGGAGG
This sequence comes from Podargus strigoides, assembly GCA_028020825.1. Lineage (NCBI taxonomy): Eukaryota > Metazoa > Chordata > Aves > Caprimulgiformes > Podargidae > Podargus > Podargus strigoides. The sequence continues at coordinate 192,430 of JAQJZH010000046.1, forward strand.
AGTTCACAAAACGCTTCCAAATTAAGCAAATTGGGGAATTCTACGGAGCCACGGAGTGTAACTGCAGCATTGCCAACCTGGATGGCACGGTGAGGAGGAGGAGGATGGTGCCACCATTGCACCTGGGAGGGAGGAAGCTCTGGTACCTTCTCCAATCCCTCTTCCCCTCCCCAAGAGCTGCTTTGGTGCCCAAAAAACCTGGGAGAATGGTACAATTTGGGGTGGTTTGCTGTTTTTTTTGGCAGGTCGGTGCCTGTGGTTTCAACAGTCGGATTTTGCCCAATGTTTATCCCATTCGTTTGGTGAAGGTGAACGAGGACACGATGGAGCTGATCCGGGATTCCAGCGGGCTCTGTATCCCCTGTCGCCCAGGTGAGTGGCACCTACAGCCCCCTCACAGCTTTTTCTCCTATAAAATATATATAGATGTGTCCTATAAAATCTCACAGAATCATGGAATGGGTTGGGTGTGAAGGGACCTCACAGCTCAGCCCAGCCCCAAGTCCAAATCCCATCCATTTTGGACTTGATGATCATGGAAGTCCTTTCCAACCACGGTGATTCTATGATCCCACCCCCTGCCATGGCAGGGACCCCTCCCACCAGCCCAGGCTGCTCCAACCCCACCCAACCTGGAACCCTTCCAGGGAGGGGGCAGCCACAGCTTCTCTGGGCACCCTGGGCCAGGGTCTGCCCACCCTCAGGGTGAAGAACTTCTTAGATCCAGTCTAAACCCACCCTCTGCCAGCTTCCACCCATCACCCCTCGGCCTCTCACCCCAGGCCCGTGGCCAAAGTCCCCCCCCAGCTCTCCTGGCCCCCCCAGGCACTGGAAGGGGCTCTGAGGTCTCCCTGGAACCTTCTCTTCTCCAGGCTGAACCCCCCAACTCCCTCAGCCTGTCCCCAGAGCAGAGCTGCTCCAGCCCTGGGTCATCTCCAGGGTCTCCTCTGGCCCCACTCTGGTGTTGGGGTCCCCAGAACTGGACACAGCACCCCAGGGGGGTCTCACCAGAGGGGGAGCATCCCTCCCTCCCCCTGCTGCCCACGCTGATGCAGCCCAGGACGTGGTTGGCTCTCTGGGCTCCAGCACACATTGCTGGCTCACGTTGAGTTCTTCATCAAGAGACACCCCCAAATCCTTCTCCTCAGAGCTGCTCTCCATCCATTCCCTGCCCAGCCTGCCTGGGCTCAGCTCAGGCTGCTTTAAGTGGTTCCTAGTGTTGCACCCAAGTTTCCACCCCCAGTTCTTTCCCCCGAAGACAAACCAGTTCAAGCCACCGAACGTCTTTTTGAGGTCCACCAAGCTTGGTTTGTCCCCACACGCTCTCCTGCTGCCTTGATCCCTGCAGGGGAGCCAGGGCTGCTGGTGGGTCAGATCAACCAGCAGGATCCCCTCCGGCGCTTCGACGGCTACGTCAGCGAAAGCGCCACCAGCAAGAAGATCGCCTGCAACGTGCTCCGCAAGGGGGACCAGGCCTATCTCTCAGGTACCCTCACACACCCACATCTGGGATTCCTGAGAGCAATCACTGACCTTAGAGGTCTTTTCCCAACCTAAAACCATTCGATGGTGGCGTTCTGAAGTCGAGCTGCTTTGGATTTAATCAAAAATTTAACGTTTCAAAAGCAGGAGAGGTTTTATTTTTCCTCTCCCCTTTTCCTGCTGCTCCTCTCCTGTCAGGTGATAAAAGTTAAGGAGGGATTTAAAATTAAGGAAGGATTAAATCAACCCAATTTGGGGTCATAAATAGAAGAAGGGAGGGAATAGAACCAAAAAAAATGAGGTTCTGGTTCTGAGGTGCTCTGGGTTGAGTCTGAGACTCCGGAGCTGTATCTAAATAAGGTGTCTGGTACCCAAAGGAGGGAGCTTGGTGCCTTCCCAGCTCTTCCCTTGCAGAAATGGAATGTGTGTGGGATGAGGCTGGGACTGACACGGGGCTTTGCTGAGTCCATGGATCCCCAGCCCCAATCTCCTTCCTCCTGGAATTTTAATTGCCAACTCTGCCGCAATTAAAACCTCTCCTGCTCACATGGCTGCAGGGAGGTGGCGTGGTGCAAGGAGGGGGGTGGGATTTACACCACCCCAGGAGGAAACCAGCACGAGGCCAGGAGTGCTGAGCTGGTTCTTGGTGTCTCCTCCCCCAGGGGACGTGTTGGTGATGGACGAGCTCGGTTACATGTTCTTCCGAGATCGCAGCGGGGACACGTTCCGCTGGCGAGGGGAGAACGTCTCCACCACCGAGGTGGAAGGAACTTTGAGTCACATCCTCAACCAGACGGATGTGGCGGTGTACGGGGTGGAAGTACCAGGTAAAACCTCGTGGGGGAGCGCTCCAGGTTGAGGGAGAAAGGCAAATATGAGGCAAATGTACCAAAATGGTGTCGGAATGGGGGAGAAATGGGGCACCTCTTGTCACCAGGCACCTGAAAATGAAAGGGTAAAGAGTTGGGCACATTTATTATGGAAATAAGTGGAGGACAGCGGCACAATCTTGATTTGTGTGTTAAAAAGGAAGGGTTTGTGCAGAAGTTGGTGTGCAAAGGCTACTCCAGGGGTGTGTGGACAAAAGGGGTGCGGGAACAGGGCATTGAGGAGGGCTCAAGGATGGGTCCCAGCGGGTGTTGGCCAAGGAAGCACCCATCAGGGCACTTTGCCCTGAGCTTCTATCACGGTGTCTGTGAGAGAAACCCCACGGAAACCCAAAGTGGATCAACTTGTGGGGACAGCCTCAACTGAGGGACTTCAATCACAGAGTCACAGAGTGGGGGGTGAAGGGAGCTGGAGCTCCTCCAGTGCCACCCCCTGCTGGAGCAGGATCCCAGAGCAGATCCCACAGGAGCTGGGCTCTCTCCAGTAGCTCCATGGCCCTCTGGAACTGGGGAGCCCCCAAACTGGACCCCAGATTCCAGCTGAGGCCTCAGCAGGGCAGAGGAGAGGGGGAGGAGAACCTTCCTCCACCTGCTGCCCACACTCCTCCTCACACAGCCCAGGAGCCATCGGCCTTGGCCACCAGGGCACGTTGGTGGCCCTTGGGTTGCCCTCTCCCGTTGGCCCTTGGGTCGCCCTCCCGTTGGCCCTTGGCTTGCCCTCGTCCCATTGGCCCTTGGGTTGACCTGTCCCGTTGGCCCTTGGGTTGACCTGTCCCGTTGGCCCTTGGGTTGACCTGTCCCGTTGGCCCTTGGGTTGCCCTCTCCTGGTGGCCCTTGGGTTGACCTGTCCTGGTGGCCCTTGGGTTGCCCTCTCCTCTTGGCCCTTGGTTGCCTTCTTCTGGTGGCCCTTGAGTTGCCCTCTCCTGGTGGCCCTTGGGTCGCCCTCTCCTGGTGGCCCTTGGGTCGCCCTCTCCCATTGGCCCTTGGGTCGCTCTCTCCCGTTGGCCCTTGGGTCGCCCTCGTCCTGTTGGCCCTTGGGTTGACCTGTCCCGTTGGCCCTTGGGTTGCCCTGTACTGCTGTCCCATGCTCACCCTGCTGTCCCCTGGGACTCCCTGGTCCCTCTCCCCCGAGCTGCTCTCCATCACTGACCCACGGGGTTGTTCTTCCCCAGACCCAGCACTCCAATGCCTCCACGTCCCATGCGCTGACAACAGACCCGGAGCCTCTGGTCTCAAATTAGGTTTGACCTCGGCACCATAACGAGACACCGGGGTGCCAACCTGCCCTCGCACCTCTTAAAACACCCCCCATTCCACCACCTCAGCCCTGCTCTTCCATTCCAGGGGTGGAGGGCAAAGCCGGCATGGCGGCCATCGCCGACCCCAAGGCGAAAGTCAACCCCAACGTCCTCTACCAGGAGCTGCAGAAGGTGCTGCCTCCCTACGCCCGCCCCGTCTTCCTCCGCCTCCTGCCTCAGGTCGACACCACAGGTAAGGGGCAGCTCACCTGGAAGGTTTGGAATGAGAAATTGGGTATTTCCAGGCTTTGATAGAAAAAAATAACGTGTGTCTACACGGGAACATGGCCCCTCACCTCCTGCTGTCCCCCATGGCGTTTCATTCCTTCTTTGCACAGTTTCTCGAAGAATTTTAGCCACCCAAAGCTCATTAACCCTCCTGCTCGTTAAGAGTTCTTTTTTTTTTGATGCAAAATATTTTAATTTATTTATTTTCTCCCTTTTTTTTCATTTTGCAGGTACCTTTAAGATTCAGAAAACCCGCTTGCAGAGGGAAGGATTCGACCCCCACCAGACCTCCGACCGCTTGTACTTTTTGGATCTCAAGTCGGGGAAATACGTCCCTCTGCACGAATGCCTTTACGAGAGGATTTGCTCGGGAAAAGCTGCTTTATGATGACGGAGGCCAGGTTCAGCCTTTTTGAGGACAAACAATGACTAATTGGGTCCAGGTCCTCCCCTGAAGCACATTAACCCCTCGCTGCTCCCTCCTGGGGCGCCAACGTCCCCTTTTAATCCATCCTTCTGCCTCTAGAGAGTATTTTTATAACCACGTAGGGAGGAGGGCCATGCCCCTATTTATTCACGGAGCCCCGCACGCAGGGGGGGGGGTTTCTTTTTTTTTGGCTCTGTTTTGGACTTGACTTAACCAATTTAGCTGAATTTTTTTTTTTTTTTTAACCTCACTTGGCGTTAGGCCATGTTTTAACCACCGTTAAGGCTGGGGATGTGAGGATATTAAAAAATAATGAATGACGGCGTGGGGGTGCTGTGGTGGAGGGGAGCAGCTTTGGGCTTTGTCTGCCCTGTGGGGGTGACAGGCTGGGGTGCCTGGGGCCCCTCGGGGTGCCTGGGGCCCTGCAGAGCCCGTTTCGTGCTTGGTCTGTGGAAAAACGGGTAACGGTAAAGCTGTGTGAGCTCAGCCCGCCTCCGCTTCCCTTCTTCCGCCTGCGCCGCTACGCGAGGCCGAGGCCTAGGGGTGAGGCCTAGGCCGCGGGTTGCTTAGCAACGGCGCGTCGCGCGCGCCACGCGTCACTTCCGGCGCGCCGCTCCCCGCCGCCCCGCGCCCTCCCGCCGCTGCCATGGCGGCCCCGGCCCGCGTCTCCGTGTTCCCCTCGCCGCAGGAGCTGGGCCCGGCCCTGGCGGAGCTGGTGGCCGAGCGGGCGGCGGGGGCCGGCGGGCGCTTCTCGCTGGGCCTCTCCGGAGGGAGCCTCGTGGGGCTCCTCGCCCGGGATCTGCCCCCCGCCGCCGCCGCTGAAGGCCCCGCCGCGCCGGGCCGCTGGTTGGTGGCTTTCTGTGACGAGCGGCTGGTGCCTCCCGAACACCCGGAGAGCACCCACGGGGCCTACGAGGTGAGCGGGGCCGCGGCGCCGGGGCCTCGCTGTCACCCCCGGGCCGGCCCTCACCCCTCTCTCCGCAGGCCCAGCTGCTCCCCCGGTTACCCGGGCCCGGCCCGCGGGTGCTGAGCCCAACCCCCGGGTTATCCCCCGCCGCCGCCGCTGAGGACTACGCCGCGCAGCTCCGCCAGGTACCGACCCCGGGTCAGAGGGGACAGAGTGGCCCCAGAGCCATAAGGGACCCATAGAACCCCCACTCTATGGTCACCTGGGTCCACTCTATGCTCCTTTAGGGCCACCAAGGCCACTCTGTCCCCTCTTCCCCTACACTCCATGATCACCTGGGTCAACTCTATGGTCCTTTAGGCCCCCAAGGCCACTCTGTCCCCTCTCCCCCCCACTCTATGGTCCCTAAAACCACCAGGGCCCCTCTATCCCCTCGTTCCCTCCACTCTATGATCACCTGGGTCAACTCTATGGTTCCTGACGCCCCCAGGGCCCCTCTATCCCCTCTTTCCCCCCACTCTATGGTCTCTAAAGCCACCAGGGCCCCTCTATCCCCTCTCCCCCACCACTCTATGGTCACCTGGGTCCACTCTATGCTCCTTTAGGTCACCAAGGCCACTCTAGACCCTCTTCACCTCTACTCTATGGTCACCTGGGTCAACTCTATGGTCCTTTAGGGCGACCAGGGCCCCTCTATCCCCTCTTTCCACCCACTCTATGGTCCTTTAGGGCCACCAAGGCCACTCTGTCCCCCCTTCACCTCCACTCCATGATCACCGACCCCGGGGGAGCTGGGGGTCCGCGGGGGGAAGCCCTGCTCCCACCTCAGCTCCATGTCCCCTTCTCCCCACAGGCTTTCCCGGGCGAGGACGTGCCCACCTTCGACCTGCTGCTGCTGGGGCTCGGGCCCGACGGACACACCTGCTCCCTCTTCCCCGGCCACCCCCTGCTCCAGGTGAGCTCTCCCGTGGGTGTCTGGATCCCTCCAGCGGCCACAGGGCCACCGTCACCACGGTGTCCGCACCCATAACCCCCAAACACCATTTCCTTGGCTTGAGAGCCTTGATTTAATAAATAAAGAGGAGGATTTATCCCCCTGCTTGTTCCCTCTTCAATTTCCCCTGATTTGGGGAGTTTAAGGGGCACCACAAAAGGCTGTCACAGCTCAAGTGGAGGTGTGGAAGGACCAAGGACCTTCATCACCCCCTTTGTGCTCCCCACCTGGCTCGTTCCCCTGCTTTGCTGTGGTTTTATTCCTATTTTCATGGGGTTTTTTTCACTCTGGCAGGAGAAAGAGAAAATAGTGGCTGCCATTACGGACTCCCCGAAGCCGCCGCCGGAGCGAATCACGCTGACCCTGCCCGTGCTGAACGCCGCGCGGACGGTGGCGTTCGTGGCCACGGGGGAAGGCAAAGCTGCTGTTTTAAAGGTTTTTGAACCCAAACTCCTCCTTTTCTTACTAAAAAACTGAGCTGTTTGAGCTCCAGAGGTTTCAATCGACACCGCTTTGGGATTCCCTTGGGTTGAAGCTGTTTCCTTCTCTTTCCCCCCCAGCGGATTTTGGAAGGTGATGAAGAAAATCCCCTTCCTGCTGCTCGTGTCCGGCCCCGCTCGGGGCAGCTGCGTTGGTTCTTGGATGAGGCAGCAGCCAAAGAGCTGAAAATCCCCGTGGAGAAACATTCCATCTTATAGGCATCGGGGGGGGGACGGGACCACGGCGTGGGGTGAGCGATTTCTGGGGTCGTAGCGCTGGGTTGTGGTGTGAAATTGGTGGTTTTTATTAACTCTGGAACAAATGGTGCTTCTAGGTAATTTTTTCGTGTAATTATTCCTTTGTTTGAGCTGGGGTGGGTTGGAATTGCGTGGTTTGTGTCTGTTGTGGTTGAAGCACAGCACAGCCGTGGTTGGGAGAGGCCTCTGAGCGCCGCCAGTCTAACCAGTAACCCAGCACTGCCCTCACCAGTCCCCCCAGTCCATCAGCATCACATCTCCACAGCTCTGAAACCCACCCAGGGATGGGGACTCCCCCACTGCCCTGGGCAGCTGCTGCTTGGAAGTTCTCCAGAGCCTTCTCTGTGTCCTCCTGACCCCTCTCCATGTCCCCCTGACCCTTGTCCATGTCCTCCAACCCCTCTCCATGTCCCCCTAACCCTTGTCCATGTCCTCCAACCCCTCTCCATGTCCCCCTGACCCCTCCCTGACCCTTGTCCATGTCCTCCAACCCCTCTCCATGTCCCCCTGACCCTTGTCCATGTCCTCCAACCCCTCACCCTGTCCCCCTGACCCTTGTCCATGTCCTCCAACCCCTCTCCATGTCCTCCTGACCCTTGTCCATGTCCTCTGCCCTTCTCCAGCCACGCTCCACCCCCTCAATGTCCTTCTTGGCCTGAGGGGGACCCCAAACTGAACCCCAGATTTGAGGGGTGGCCTCCCCAGAGCTGAGCACAGGGGGACAATCCCCTCCCTGCTCCTGCTGGCCACGCCATGGCTGGCACAGCCCAGGATGCTGGTGGCCACCTTGGCCACTGTGCTGTCCACCAACACCCCCAGGGCCTTCTCCTCCCCGAGCGTTGCGTGGGGTCGGTGTGACCCCAGGGCAGGACCTGGTGCTTTGTCGTGACATAAAGGGGGGGGTGATATTAAACAGATGGAATTGGGCTCTTCTTTTTCTGTTCTTTCTCCACGCTCTCCCACAAACAAAGACCTGGAGGGTCTGGGGTGTCGGGGTGTGGTGACTCCTCCTTCCCCCCCTGGTTTGACACCCACCCACGGTGAGGTTTTGGCTTCCAGGAGCAGAGCAGAGCAGTCAGGTGATTTTATTTTCTAGAAACACAGCATTTCCCTGCTAGATTTGGGGAAAAAAACCCAAGAATTGAGTTTCCTGGGCTTGGACTTGGATTTTTCCAGTGCTTTTGTCCCTACAGCAGCACCACGTTACCGAAACTTTTTTCCTTCAAATTTTATGGCTTTTTTTCTAAGCTCTCCCTCACTGATTTTTAAAGTATTTGGGTTTTTTGTCCAGCCTGGGGGTTGATGGAACTGGGCTTGGAACTGGGACTCTCTGAGCTGGAATGGGGGGGAATGGAGGGGGAATTGGGGAGGAATGGGGAGAAATGGGGGGAAATGGGAAGAAATGGGGGGGAATTGGGGAGAAATGGGGATAAATGGGAAGAAATGGGGAGAAATGAGGGGAATCATGGCGGGGAATGGGGGGTAACCAGGGAGGAATGGGGGGAAATGGGGTGGGGAATGGGGAAGGGGGTTCAGAGCTGCTTCACCACAGGGAAAATGGGCTCCTCTGGGGCTCACTCTGCCCCATTTTTGGGGCTGTTTACCCAGTTCTTATCGAATTTATCCCATCCTGGCTCCAGATACCTCCCCTGTGCCCCCCAAAAAGGAGAATTTTTGAAGGTAAAAAGGCTTGAAAATGTAAAATTGTGAAGGTAAAATAATTGAAGGTAGATTTTTGAAGGTAAAAATAGTCGAAAGTGAAAATTCTGAGGGTAATAATTGTTGAAAGTGGAATTTTGGAGGTAAAAATTATGGAAAAGTGGAGTTTTGGAGGTAGAAATTCTCAAAAAGTGGAATTTTGGAGGTAAAAATTATGGAAAAGTGGAGTTTTGGAGGTAAACGTTATGGAAAAGTGGAGTTTTGGAGGTAAAAATTCTCAAAAAGTGGGATTTTGGAGGTAAAAATTATGGAAAAGTGGAGTTTTGGAGGTAAAAATTCTCAAAAAGTGGGATTTTGGTGGTAAAAATTCTGGAAAAGTGGAACTTTGGAGGTAAAAATTCTGGAAAAGTGGGATTTTGGAGGTAAAAATTCTGGAAAAGTGGAATTTTGGAGGTAAAAACTATTTAAACTAGGAGTTTAGAGGCAAAACTTCTTGAAAATGTCAACCTTTGAAGTTAAAAACTTTCGCAAGTGACAAATTTTGGCGGCTGAACGCGAAGGAGGGGGCGCTAGGACCCGGGGGGGCGGGTGAGAAGGGGCGTGGCCACAGCGCGGGGGCGTGGCCAGCGGGGGCGGAGTCTTTGACTGAGGCTGGGGGCGTGGCCTGTGCCGAGGGCGTGGTTTGCGTAGGGGGCGTGGCCAGAGGGCTGCGGCCTTTGAGCGGCCGGGGGCGTGATTTGCGTAGGGGGCGTGGTTTGCGTAGGGGGCGTGGCCTGAGGGTTCCGGCCATAGGGCGGCCTTTGAGCGGCCGGGGGCGTGGTTTACGTAGGGGGCGTGGTTTGCGTAGGGGGCGTGGTTTGCGTGGGGGCGTGGCGGAGCCGCGGGCGGCCCAGGATGGCGGCGGCGCCGTGGGCGCTGCTGGCGCTGCTGGCGCTGGGCCCGGGCCCGGGGCCGGTCCGTGGGTATTTCCCCGAGGAGCGGTGGAACCCCGAGTCCCCCCTGAGGCCGCCACGGGTGATGGTGGCGCTGCTGGCGCGGAACGCGGCCCACGCGCTGCCCGTCACGCTGGGGGCGCTGGAGCGGCTGCGGCACCCGAAGGATCGGACGGCGCTGTGGTGAGAGGCGGGGGGGGACACGCGTGGGGAGGGACACGGAGTGGGGGGACACAGGGGGAGGGACACGGGACATGGGAGCGGGGGGACACGCGTGGGGGGACATGGGGAAGGAGGGATACAGGGGGAGGGATAGGGTAAGGGGGGACACACGTGGGGTGGGACACAGGACATGGGAGTGGGGGGACACGCGTGGGGGGACATGGGGGGGGATAGGGGAAAGGGGGACACGCGTGGGGCGGGACATGGGAGTGGGGGGGGCACGCGTGGGGAGGGGCACGGGACATGGGAGTGGGGGGACACGCGTGCGGGGATACGGGAGTGGGGGGACAGGGACAGGGATAGGGGAAGGGGGGACACGCGTGGGGTGGGACACAGGACATGCGAGTGGGGGGACACGGGGAAGGGGGGACACGTGTGGGGGGGGCACGCGTGGGGAGGGACACGGGCGTGGGGGGACACAGGGGGAGGGATATGGGGAAGGGGACACGCGTGGGGAGGGACGTGGGAGTGGGGGGACACACGTGGGGGGGGACACAGGAGTGGGGGGACGCACAGGGAGGGACATGGGCGGGGAGGGGCATGCCTGGGGGGGGCGGGACATGGGGTGGGGGAGGGAACGTGGGAAGAGGGGGATGGGACACGGAGGGGGGGGGTCAGGACATGGCAGGAGGAATGGGGGGGTGGGGGGAGGACACGGACACGAGTGGGGTGTCCCCCCCCCAGGGTGGCGGTGGATCACAGCGTGGACAACAGCACGGCGCTGCTGCGGGAGTGGCTGACGCGGGTGCGGGGGCTCTACCACCGCGTGGAGTGGCGGCCCCTGGAGGAGCCCCGGTGAGTTTGGGGGGGCCCTCGTGGGATGGGGGGGGGGGGGGGCCATGGGGTAGGGGGGGCTCAGGTTTGGGGGGGACCCATGGGTTATGGGTGCACAAGTTGGGGGGGGGGATCAGGTTTGGGGGTCCCCATGAGATGGGGGGTAGGTTTGGGGGGGGATCAGGATTGGGGGGGTCCCCATGGGATGGGGGGGTAGGTTTGGGGGAGCTCAGGATTGGGGGGGGACTCAGGTTTGGGGGGGTCCCCATGGGCTGGGGGTGCTCATGTTGGGGGGGGGGGCTCAGGTTTGGAGGGGGCCCATGGGTTATGGGTGCCCAGGTTGGGGGGGGCTCAGGTTTGGGGGGGTCCCCATGGGCTGGGGAAGCCCAGGTTTTGGGGGGGACCCATGGGCTGAGGGTGCCCAGGTTGGGGGGGGCCTCAATTTTGGGGGGGTCCCCATGGGCTGGGAGTGCTCAGGTTTTGGGGGGGGCCCATGGGATGGGGGGGCAGGTTTGTGGGGGGCCCAGGTTTGGGGGGTCCCCATGGACTGAGGGTGCCCAGGTTTGGGGAGGGGCTCAGATTTCGAGGGTCCCCATGGGTTATGGGTGCACAAGTTCGGGGGGCCCAAGGTTTGGGGGGGGCCATGGGCTGGGGGTGCTCAGGTTTGGGGGGGGCTCAGGTTTTGGGGGTCCCCATGGGCTGAGGGTGCTCAGGACTGGGGGGGGCTCAGGTTTGGGGGGACCCATGGGCTATGGGTGTGCAGGTTTGGGGGGGGGACCTCAAGTTTGGGGGGGTCTCCATGGGATGGGGGGGCTCAGGTTTGGGGGGGCTACGGGTATGGGTACCCCAGTTTGGGGGGGGGTGCCCAGGTTTGGGGGGTCCCCATGGGCTGAGGGTGCCCAGGTTGGGGGGGGGACTCAAGTTTGGGGGGGGTCTCCATGGGAAGGGGGGGGGTCTCAGGTTTGGGGGGTCCCCATGGGCTGGGGGTACCCAGGTTGCAGGGGGGGCCTCAGGTTTGGGGGGGCTCAAGTTTGGGGGGGTCCCCATGGGCTGGGGGTGCTCAGGTTTGGGGGGACAGTGTGTGGGTGCCCCCCCAGGTCGTACCCCGACGAGGAGGGCCCCAAGCACTGGACCCCCTCCCGCTACGAACACGTCATGCGGCTGCGGCAGGCGGCGCTCGAGTCCGCCCGCGCCATCTGGGCCGACTACCTCCTGGTATGGGGGGCCCCCCGCTCTGGGGGGGTCCCTGGGGCTCTCAGGGGGGGTCCCTGGGGCTCTCAGGGGGTCCGAGGGCTCTCGGGGGGGGGTCCCCGGGGTTCTCAGGGGGTCCCAGGGCTCTAAGGGGGGTCCCTGGGGCTCTCAGGGGGGGTCTCAGGGCTCTCAGGGGGGTCCCTGGGGTTCTCAGGGGGTCTCAGGGGGGGTCCCCGGGGCTCTCAGGGGATCCCTGGGGTTCTCAGGG